>JALIRH010000053.1:0-415738 GCA_023055505.1 Callipepla californica brunnescens | reverse complement strand
AGGAAGGGAGGGAGGGAGGGAGGGAAGGGAGGAAGGGAGGAAGGGAGGAAGGGAGGAGGAAGGGAGGAGGAAGGGAGGAGGAAGGGAGGAAGGGAGGAAGGAAGGGAGAAAGGGAGGGAAGGAGGGAAGTGATATGAAAAGAGAGAGAAAGCACAAAGACAAGAGAATAGTTTCCTCATATCATGATTTATATTCCCTCTACAAATGGTTTGTAAAAACTACCTATCTTCTTTACAAAGCTGCTTTCTCCTTTGTTAGTTTTTTGTAATTTTGTACTGCTCTGTCCACTGCTACATAGAAGTAGGAAAAAATGCTTTTCCCATAATAAAAATAGCAACAACTACAATAGAGAATTAATGCTAGGACTCGCACAGAGTCTGGGAACTGACTTCAAATACACCATCAGTGACAACACAAGATAGCAGGGCAAACTGCACCAGCTGCAATGCCAAAATAGTGCCCACCAATGCTGCTCTAGAGACACTAACTACTACTAAAGAGCCCCAGAAGTAGCTAACCAATGGAGCGGTTCTTTGCATTGAAGGTGAAAGGGCATTCTTCCAAAATCACTTGCCATATCTGTTTGTTGGAAAAGAGGATCAGACTTAGAAAACCTTCATAGTAATTCCACTAACACTTGTTAGTCTTTACAATATTAAAACAAATTCAAATTTTTCCAAGTAAAAATAAAGTTTTCATTATTATTGGCGATGTTATACCAAGTCTACTGACTCAAAAGTTGCCTATTTTGGTCTCTATGTGAATGGAACTTAGTAATTAATGCTCTTGCATATATAACTTCCCAATTTGGTTAAATATTTTGGCTTAACTGCATGATGATTTAGTCCTCATAAACCTACTAGAAACCAAAAAGATGTAGTGCACTTTGCATAGATACCATTTTTTCAGTTTTAATTTATAAATATTTGTTCTTTTAATTTTTTGCTCTATGTATTTACTTAAGTGGCTTTTGAATGCCTCCAAAAACAGAATTAAATAATTCCTGAATAACACTTGTGAACTGAATAAGGGGAACAGAAACTTCTGCATGTGTTTTCTCTGACAGTCTGTATCTGCTGACACAAAATCTGTTCACATGATTGTAATAAAAAAAATAACTGCTCCAAAGTAAATGCTGATTGCATAAAAATTACATTAAGTATCCACTTTCCACTGTAATCAGTAACAAAGTAATCTCCCACAAAATGAAATGTGGCACTTTGTACATCCAAGTTTTCAACAATAAAACCTCAACATCTGCAGCTCCCTCCCCTCCCCTCCCTTCCCCTCCCTTCCCCTCCCCACTACACCATGCCTTTCCACACCACACCACACCATGCCACGCCTCTACTCTCCACTCCTCTTGCCTGGTCTCACAAAAGTTACATGTCTTTAAGCAGTGTACAGCTTTACTTCTCACTTGGAAAGCAGTGAAGGTGGTTAGCTTGCACAATCCCATTAAAACTCACCACTCATTCATGACAAGTTCAATCTGGACTGCCTTCTCTGAGTACAGAGCATGTACAACACATTTCCCATCCAGACTGGTGCTTCAAAAAGAAACCATGCATGACAGGATGTGGGCTGCATTAAGGTACAGAGCAATTAAAACACACTCCTTTTTTATTTAGATTAAGTGCAAACCTCACTTTCCTGGATTGATTACCAGTGAGCTCTTTATTCGTGCAAAGTTTGGCTGTGTTTGTTTCTCATAATTATAGCTTTCTATATTTGTCCAGCTTTGAATAATGAGCCTACATAGAATTAAGGTATAAAAAAAAACCCATGGCATCAATTTAAAAATCAATTAAGACATAAAAATATGTTGACAAACATACAAAGCTAGCACAAAGCAAGCAACAGCATGTTTGTCTGTGGGAAAATTCTTTAAGATGCTTTAAAAGGTAAAGCTAAGCCCTGGAACTGAGCTGTTGAACTTATGCCATTTGTAAAAGCCTGAAATAATACCATCTTTCTGCAATTCAATATTGTATGTAAAGAGATGTTTCTATATTGTATAAGCATTTTGCTGTGTTTACAGGGGTGCTCCTTACAATGAATCAAATGACTTCTAAAGAATCAGCAATTCTTAAAACTCTTAGTTTTTTTTTTGTTTTTCCAAAACAAGCAAGTAAACAAATAAAATCCATCATATTGCTCTTCTGCCAAAATTTGTCTGCTCTTCATCTGCTTCATATTCCAATGTAAGTTTTTGTAGCATGCAAGTAGAAATTTAAAAATGCATAGTATTTAGCATTTTGCTGAATCCAGCCTTCATTACTTGGCCATTGATAGTGCAATGAACAATTTTTTGTTCACTCACAAACTGGGAACAGTTTATCTAACTCTTGATTTTGTTGATTTTGAAGAGAACCTTCAACTGCCACATATACGTGCAGCTTTTCTAATCCCAGACTAAATAGTGCTGGCTATAACAGAAAGAGAAATCTCCTTGATGTGTCACTGCAAGTGGATATGTAAATAAATACAAATTTTTATGTTTTTATATATATTAAGTCTACATAGGAATGTTTGTATATGTGCATATACAGACTTAAAAAGATATACACACACACAAATAAATGTTTGCATGTTTATCTTTTTTTTTTTTCGTTTATCAATTAAAAATGCCAAGAAAATATTCCTTATTTCCAGAAAATCAGTTTTTGACTCTTCTAACAGAATTGCTAGCCCTTATATGTTCCATCCTAAGAGCTCATTACATAGTTCCCAAGCTCTCTTTGGTTGTGTTGTAGTGGTCCTTGGGTAATGCCATGGCCTATGACCTCTGATCTCTTGGTAAATTCAGGCAACCACTGCTCTCCAAGTTCAATGCAAATGGCACAACCAGATTTCCTTTTCTCTACGCCTCCTTTACAGCTGGCACAGAAGGAAGATAATGCAGTGTTTGATTCGTGTGAGTGGTAGATGCTTGATCTGCTCCAAGGCCAGCTTTTACAGTAAAGCTACCAACTGAGGACACTGATGGACAGCCGGTGCCCAATTTTGTTTGGACATTTGTTCTCCCATAAGGATACATTTTACGCTCTAGGCTTAAAGACTGTGTTTGTGAATTATTTCCATTGGCCTTTCCTTCCAGTAAATAGGTCAACATTTCACCTTTTCCCTTTACACTGACTTTACCCCTGCACAAAAATTCATAACTGCACCTCTTCAGTATTCGCTGAACTTCTTCAGTCACCTGAAGACAGAAAAAATACGATCATTAATTTTTCCTGTTCGTAAGGTTAATCCCAGAACTGCCAACAGCACCCTCAACTTTTCATTATCCATAGTGAAGTGCACATAAGCAGAATGAATTAGCATGTATGTCTGCTCCTGGGTTCACTTCAGAATTTTCTTAAATAGTTAAAAATCACTGCTTAAACTACAATCTGAGAATCAAAACTTCTGGTGTGAGCTAATAATTATACAGCCAAATTAAGCCCTGTCCATGAGAAATATGTAGCCAAATTTTCCACTTTTGTAACCTGAAGCAAGTTGTTTTCCATTGTATACTTCACTTCACTACTTCATGAAATGTATGGTTACATTTTCAAGACTGCTTAGAAAATGCAGTCACATACAAAACAGAAGGTACATAAAGCTTGTAAAATTATCTTTGAATGCACTCACCTGAATTTTCCCTTGCACTCCAGTGCTATCCATCCGACTGGCAACATTTACAGTGTTTCCCCAGATATCATACTGTGGTCTTCTGGCTCCGATGACTCCAGCTACTACAGGCCCAACATTAATACCTAAAATAAAGAAACATAAATCCTATAAAAAAGATCAAACACAAGTGCCTCAGAATTTTTCTGATCGTAGGATACTATGTGTTAATGTCAACTGAACTGCATTTCTAAGAATTTTAGAAACAAAACAAAGACATATACAGCAATATCATACCGGAAATATAAATGATAAACAAAATTTTTGTTTATCTGTAGATTTTATTTGTTTCAAGAAAAGAAGAAAAGCAGTAGTACTAAAGAGTTTAGCTGTGGAACAATCAAAGACAATTTTTAACGTATCCTTGATGTGTTTCTCACCATGCTGCTTTCAAGATCACTTCTCCACTTTCCTAGCCTGCTTTCACAATTTAGGCATGAAAAAATACAGAAACTGGGGATAAATGACTCAGCATTAAGACATAAAAATAACATACAAAGGATTACATGGGAAGGATCATGTAGTCAAGACCAGAGGAACAGAAAACAGCATTCATTCACAAAAACAGGCATGAAAGACTGGCAAAAATTCAATATGATAACAATATAATAGAACATTAAAGGTAGAACTTTTGAAACTATATATGCTAAGTCTAGAATTCATCAGGAAAGTTTCTTTGAGTGCAGAAAAATTTCAAGATGTGAGGCTTTATTTCAAAATTGGATGGAAATATTCAAATATTTAAATATCATACACTGATAGTCCATCAAGTGCTAAAATTTTTACACCAATTTTCTCTTTCAAATTATTAATCAATTTGTTATTTTATTAGTTACAAAAAATGAAAAAAATGTCTATAATAAGAAAATGGAGCACTGCAGTGCAATAACTAGGAGGCTAAGGCATGGCAGAGATTCAAACACTTGGTTCTAATTCTTCCTATCTGGCAAGAATCTTAGTCCTCTTCTCTGGCTTTCTCTAAGCAAAAATTCCATCCTTGAAATAAGTCTTTCTTATTAAGAAATTTTGTTCAAATTATGTCCTGATGAAGGACTGTTTCAAGTTAATTGAATGGGGAGGTGTATATCTCTTCTCTCTGGTGACAACAATAGGATCTGAGGCAATGGCTTGGAACTTTGACAGGGAGAGTAAGATCAGGTATTAGGCAAAGGTTATCCACTGAGAGTCAAAGCACCAAGACTTCTGTAGTTCAAAAATCATTTAGAGAATACAGTCATACACATGGTTTGAAATTTTGGCAGTCCTATATAGAAAGAGAAGTTGGATTCTAGGAAACCTGTTTCAGAGGGATTGGACTAGATGGTCTCCAGAGGTCCACTCCAATTCTGTGATGCTGTATGATTCTGTGATCCTTGTGAATCCCTTCCAACTTAGGATATTCTGTGATCCTAGGATTCTATGGAAAACTCCCACCATACTTAATTCCAATAAAGCCTCTGTAGATTAGGATTACCTGGCAGCTAAATGCAGCCAGACCTAGTTTATACCAGTTTAGCAACACAACATGTAAGTTACAATACTATGTACACTAATAATATTGCATTAAAATATTAGCATAATTTCCTTTTAGACGTGACTAGACAAACGCACTAGAAATGGACACAAGTTTAATTCTTTAGTACTGACGCTGTCATCTTATACATGAACATGCATCTCCTACAGGAAATCTTCTTGAAAGTCTTCTTAGCTTTAGTCAGGAGTACAGGACAGACAGTCCTTTGCAGACAGTAAAAAAAAAAAAAAAAGTTAAATAACAGTTGTTCCACTTGTGTGGTAACTGTGGAAACATGACTTACCAACTCTTAGGACAAAATCGTTGTAAGACTGATAGTTGATTTCATCAAGAACATCAAACATCTCTATTGCAAAATCTGCGAGTGTACTCAAATGGGAATAAATTGACTTTTTAGCCTAGAAACAAAACAGTGTTAAGCATTAGATTGATATGGGGCTGGGAGGAAGATGAAACATCATTGTAAAAAACAGTGACAGAATGGAAAGCTTAGTAAACCTAACCCATTTTGCTGTCTGTGAAAAGGAACTTTTGACAGCGACTACAGAATTATGCATTGTTTTCTCAATTAGTGAATTCTTTCTGCTCTTCTCCTCTCCTTTCCTCCCCCCGTTTTTTGTTTTTTCTTTTTTTCCCACTCCTTTTCAGATTTCTGGTAAGAACGTAAAGTTCCAATGTCAAAGTAATTCTACTGTGGATATCAGTTGTGAGCATTGAACAAAATATAACCTGCTTTTTTACAAAACTGCTCATAAATTTCAAAATTTAAGCTAACTTCAAACTTATTTATACAAACTCATGGAAAAAATAATTGCTAAGAATACCCATAGTTCTAGAATTTCTTAATCAGCACATTATTAGAAAGTGGAAACAGAGACTGCATATTTGTCCTGTGACTCCAATACCTACTGTTGGTTAAATTAAGATAGATTACCAAAATGAACATTTGACCTGACTTAGTATTGTTGCTCTTCTGTTGTGCTGCTATTTGAATAATAAATATGAATTCTTGAACAGATTTGCAAAAAGGAAGTAGGCTAAAGGTAGGATATGGTGAAAGAAATGCAGGGTCAGTGTCTGTCTACCTTCAGTAAGCTGTTGCACAATACAGCTATGGCAGCTGGCATGAGATGAAAGTCCACTGGGTTTTTGACTTGTTAATGAGATTTTATAAATTGACTGTGGATGAAGAATCTGTGAAACATGTAGCTATTTGCCTTTCCTGGGCTCAGTTTGAAAGAGTTCGTTCATATGGCTGAGAAATTTTTTACATAATACAGTAAAATGATTTAACAAAAAATGATGAAAGCCAGTCCACAGCAAGTCCCAGATTTTAGGCAGAATATTTTTCTTCACCTGTTTCTCACATGTCAGCTAGCTCTAAATCATTTCCAACCTCACCAAGGCAAAGGAAAAATAGGAATTAAATTTAAAGTTAGATCTCACGACTACATTTCCAACAGAGGTGAAGAATACTGAATTTCTGAAAGAGGAAAAAAGTTCTACAAAAAACTTGTTTTGTATGCTGCCCTGATAATGTAACTGGCAAGAAGGTTACTGAAAAAAATCACCCTGACAAAGTGAATTTCCTATAAGCACCTGCTAAAGGCTTTGTGCTCATGTCCAAATATTAGTGCACAAAACTAGAGGCTGTACTGGATTCTCTTACAAATTTGGGACATCATTTGTAAGAGGGGAGACAGGGAACTTCTATGTCCAGAATGGCTTCCAGTGAACACAGCTGGCTCTGTAGGGTAGACAAGGGATTGTGTGGACATCTGACAGTAATCATATGGACATGGTAAGCTGCCCATGATCATCATACTTGTAATAAATGGCTGCATGCTGAAGATCTAGTAGGAAACTGCCGTGAAGATACGAACAATTTCTGCTCGCTTGCATCACACAGGCAGTGAGTATAGATTAGAGAAGAGTGAAAACCAAACTTACAGTTGAAAATATTATCTGTGTTCATAAAAGATCTTTAGATTTTGGGAAGTCTGAAATGTAAAAAAAAAAATCTACTTGTACAGAAAAAATTAAAATTTGCTGCAAGATTTCAGAAAAAGGCAGAGTCCTGTACAAGGCTTTCTGCTGTGATTTGAAATGCATTACTACCATTAGCCCAAAGCAGTAACTTTTGCACTGGACTAACCCAGCTGACCCTCCAGTTAGCAACCATAAAGCACAGAAGATAAACATGTTTAGGTTTTTGCCAAACTTATGCAATAACACACTTGTTTTCAGGATTATAGTTCAAAGAACATTTACAGTAGATACACAAATAAACTTTTGCCTGTTTGTCTCAGATCATGCTGAACAAAATCCAAAGGATCAGTTTTCTGCCTGTCCTAGGATGGAGTCATGCATTTTCAGCATAAACACAATGTTAACAAATACCTTTTTTTTTAATGTCCAGATTTCTACTTCATACTCTAGGTATGATTAAAAAAAAAAATAGCACCCTACCAACCAGAGAGTAAGTTGTTTTTGATATACTCCAGTGCGATTCTAATAGCTGATTTTAATGCACCCTTCTCTTTTTTTCATCTCAAAAAAAAAAGATGATGGTTCCTAGAACATTCACAGGTCATCTGACTCTTCTTGTTTTTTGCCTTCATTTTTTGATTCCAAACCATACGTGTGAGTATGCTCCTACACATATACATGCATGCATCAGTAGACTTATGCAAAGTATTTGACATTCTCCTACACAGCATCCTTGTCTCCAAAGTGGAGAGATATGGCTTTGATGGATGTACCATCGAAGTTGATAAGGACTTGGCTGCATGGCTGCAGTCAAAGAGTTGTGGGCAATGGCTCAATATTTAAGTGGAAACCTTTGACTAGTGGTATTTTTCAGGGATCTGCATTGAGATTGCTGTTATTTAACATCTTTGTAAACAACAGTAGGATTAAATGCAACCTCAAATTTATAGATGAATGGTGTCATTGACATGTAATCTAGACGGACCTTGACAGGCTTGAGAGACATTGAGTAACATCCTGCACTTGGGTCAGGAGAATTCTAAGCATGAATACAGGTTGGATGATGAACGGATAGAGAACAGCCCTGCAGAGAGGGTCTCTATAAGGGAGTGAAGTGACAAGGTGTTTAAAACTGAAAAAGGGTAGATTTAGGTTAGATAAAAGGAAGAAAGTATTCAGGAGGAGAGTAGTGAAGTACTGGAGCAGTTTTCCCAGAGAAGCTGTAGATCCTGGAACTATTAAAGGCCAAGTTGGATGAGGTTAGGGTTGAGATGAGATGATCTTTAAGGTCCCTTCCAACTCAAGACATTCTATGATTCAGTAAAGAGGGGTGAGATCTCACAAAAATCTGGAAAAACTGGATGCATGGATTGCTTTCACTTCCCTTTTGTTCTCATTGTACGATATAGAATATATTCTGTATTCTGCTCAGGTTATTCTCTGCTTTTTCAGATGCTGCATGTAAATCTAGGAAATACCTGTTCCCAAAGCCAAACACAAGCTTAGATGTACAAACAGTGGGATTACAGATATAACAGAATAACTGTATCCAGTACTATTGGTCTGAAATGATATTGATTTTTTTCACTGCCAAGTAATTAAAGGGATAAAAAAATGGTAACAGTAGAGGCAAAGACATCTGATTTGGAGGGATCAGGGTGACATATAATGTACAATGTACCGAGCACAATGTTCCTGGATGTTTTAGGAGTTCACTCCAGAATTTCAAAATAATGGAGAAAAAGAATAACATTTTAACAATTATTCATTAGTTTTACAACTAATTACATTTAGAATTCCCCCCTCTCTGCTTTCTACAAGGTCATCTATGATTATAAGTTTAAAACACTGTCATTCTGACTTGGGAGCTTTTTACACCAACCTGCAGAGAAAACAAATCCAAACCTTGTCACATGAGTAACCGTTAGGGTAGCAATGTTTCTTTATAGGCTTACATATACTTTTTTTCCAGCTTGAATTTCAGATTTAAGTAAAGAAGCAAAACAAGTTATCTGTAATCATGTTGAATTGGTTGTGTTTCTGGTATTAACTTGGAAATTGGAGGAAAACTGCTCCAGCACAATAACTGTCACATAAAATCTTCTTACCTTAGTTCCTGAAGTAGGTACAAGTCCCACAGCTGCCATATATGTACTTCCAATTGTCTTGATTTTTTCTATGTCCTTATAACATTCTTTGTCCATAAGCTTTGTTTAAAACATAAAACTGTTAAATATTACATTGTATTTTAGGCAAGAAACCATAGTTATCGGAAAATATGTGCAAGCCAATTAAACCATACTACATTTGATAAGTTGAGGCTTGCTCACTTTGAGGTCATTAAAAAAACTCAAACATTAACTTGCATTTTAAGTAATTTTCCTACATTAGAGGGCCTTGAGGCACTTCAGGCACTTAGGAGTACAAATCAGGAGCTTTAGAGGGAAGCCCTGTGGACACACATTATCCAATAAGAAGTTTACAGTACTGTTTTATTAGTTAGTTCTGTACACTGATTTGTTACAAATAACTTCTGATGGCAAAAGTTTGGTAGATCTGATGAGCTTGAAAGACAAAACATTTAAACCTTACCTCATCAAAATCAGCAATAATTTCATTTAACAGGCGTAAACACTCCACTCCCATATTATTGCCATCCAGTTCAATGTAGAAATCATTGAAATTTGGGATGGAAGCAAACATCACTCCTACTTGTGAATATGACTGGTAATAAAGGTCCTGCAGTACAGGATAGATACAATTGTATTTAAATTGTTTAATCTAAAGCAGGCATAGTCATTATTATATGCATGTTACTGACAAATAAGAAAAGCAATTGCCTTGAAATCACAACAAAAGTAATCAGTTTTTTACTGATTTTACTCAAAACAAAACAGAACAAAACAGAACAGAACAAAACAAAACAAAACAAAGCAAAGCAAGATTTTTCTCCCCTCAAAAACACAAAGTATAATTTAAATCTGATCAATTAAACCCATTTAAAATAACTTAGTGCTGTTCTTTTTCCTTTTCTTTAATTTTTTTCCTGTTTAAGGAAGAAGTGATATAAGTGGTATAAGTGGTATAAGTAATATAAATATAAGGTCTGATCAATTTTGGATTTTTTTTTTTTTTTGGTATAGGAATTATCACTGCATTTTCTTATTGTTTTATAGCTAAAATAGAAGGAGGAACAATTTTACCCTGCATCACAAAACCAGCCTTGCTCTTTCACCTTTCTCCCAGAGTTGCAGACACTTGTACTCAGAATTTAAAGGTCAAACTTGTTTTGTCTAATACGGCTTCTGCTTAAGAATTCATAGAACTAACAGAAAGCAGAATCACTCTTCTGTAGTTTGAATTAAATTCAAGGGCTGCTCTGAACGTAATGCCTCCTATTTTATTATGTTGACACATGACATCAGAGGCAGATATTGGTGGTATGGCAGTAGGAGTTGAACAAATGTTCCATTAAATTTTGTTGCCATGTGACGGATGGCAACAGAGGGAAAGTCTGACAAAATAACATCTAACGTGAAAATGCATATGAAGCAAAGATGTGTAAATGAATTCCTCTGTGTGGAAAAAAGTTGCACCCATTGACAGTCTTAGATGCTTGCTGCACGCTTATGGAAACCAAATGGTGGTTGCTGGCACAATGAGGAAACTGGTGGTATGTTTGAGCAGTGGCAAGAGCAGTGTGAAAGACAAGTCACAGTCGGGATTGCCATGCTCAACTGTCACACCACAAAATGAAGAGCATCTGCATGAACTGGTGGATTAAAACCAGGGAACTCACAGAATCACACAAAATTACAGAATCATAGGGGTTGGAATGGACCTCTAGTGATCATCTAATCCAACCCCCCTGCCAAGGTTGCACAGGTAGGCATCCAGGCAGGTCTTGAATGTCTCCAGAGAAGGAGACTCCACAACCTATCTAGGCAGCCTGTTCCAGCGCTTTATTACCTTACTGTGAAGAAGTTCCCATGTACATTTGTGTAGAACTTGAACTTCTAGAGTAAGGCCAGAGAAGAAGACAACCTTTCTTTTGCAACACAGTAATACCAGGCCCCATCCCAGTCTGAAGACCATGGAGCACACTCCCAATCTTGGTTGGACTCTCCTACCACAACTATCATGTAGTCTGGATTTTGTACCTTTTGATTTTCGTGTATTCGAGTCAATGAAAGATGGATTGTGTGGGCAACCTTTTCTTAGCAATGATGCTGTTAATAACAGCTGTGAAACAGTGGGTCTTTTCCACTGGTGCAAGTTTTTACAAGTGTGGC
Source organism: Callipepla californica brunnescens (assembly GCA_023055505.1). Lineage (NCBI taxonomy): Eukaryota > Metazoa > Chordata > Aves > Galliformes > Odontophoridae > Callipepla > Callipepla californica. The sequence continues at coordinate 404,248 of JALIRH010000053.1, read as the reverse complement.
ATGAAAGTTCTTTTTAATAACTGGCAAAAATGCATAGCTAATGGTGTAACTGTTGAAAAATTGTGTTTCGTAGCTGAGAATTTGCTCTATCAAGTAGTGTTATTGTGTTCTTTGCATCTGCTGTGGTTTCCTTGGAAATAAATAGGAGGCATTACTTTTGAAGTGACCTACATACATCTGTTCAAATTCCAAATTACAGAGACACAGTTTAGAAGAGTGATGTTGTGGCCATTATGGCTAAACTGTTGCTCCAGAAATTGCAGCTGCTCAGGAAGATGGCTGGTGAGATCTTCTTGAACCAGCACACAGACTTTCACTTACACCTTTCACCAGTGTGAAAAATTCTCTATTTTTACCTTTAAAAGCTGGGTTTGTTAGTAGCAATATATTTGCAGAATTAGAGTGGCTCAGACAGAAGCTTCTGGCAGTTCATACAGTTCAATACTCTGAAACTGAGGTTACAAAATACTGTAATAAACTTGAGTACTCTAACTCAACTGAAAAGAAATTGGTGATTTGCATGCAGGCTCGGCTGCATTGATGTTGAATGATACAAAATACCATTATCCTGCTCTTCATTACAGTTCTTCAGAGAAGGAAGACACTGCAGAGAAAGATACCATTCCAAACAAATTCCCACATGCCAGTATCAAGTATCTGCAAAGACATTTTTTTTATCTTGAACAAAATTTTAAAAGTAGAAGCTTTTCTTGAAAGTAAACACAATTGAAAAGTGACCCATGCTACAAAGAGCAGCTCATACAACACCTTATATTTAAAGTTTATCTTGGTTTACCATATTCCTTGGATTAGACATAAGAAAATGTTGTGCAACATGTGCTGGCAATAGGTTGAAGAGAATTCTTTTATTATCCAGCTTGACTCTCTCCATATCATCTTTCTCTTCTTCTGCCTGAGAGGACAGATGAAAAAAAAAAAACAATCCAAAATGTAAAAAATGGAAATTAGCTGAAATCATCAAGTAGTTCATCCTCTGACATTAAACTGAACAAAATAATACATAAGAGGTTGAATGGGAACAGGTGCATCTGGGCCCTTTTACCTTTCAGTCCTTAATAATTCAAAGTCACTGAGATGATGACTGCTTTCAAGGCTTGATTAATTATTTGTACCTCTGGTCTTGTAAGTGTGCACTTGTAAAAAGGTACTAATAATCCCCTTTAAGCTACTGAAAAAGAAAGGTAGAGAAAAAGGAAGGCAGGCAAGAATGCTGGGATGCCACTGTGGATCAACAAGGAGCTCCTGAACTCAATGAAGCACAAAAAGAAAGTATATAGGGAGTAGAGGTAAGAACAGGTTACCTGGGAGGACTACAAAGAAACTGAGCAGCCAGGGATCAGGTTAGGAAACCTAAAACCCACAAAGAATTAAATCTAGCCAGGGACGTAAAGGAGAACAAGAAGAAATTCTGCAGGTATATTAGTGATTAAAGGAAGGCCAAGGAAGATGTGGGCCCTCTCTGGAAGGAAACTGGAGACCTGCTCACAAGGGATACTGAGAAAGCTCAATGAGTTCTTTGCCTCTGTCTTCACTGGTAAGGGCTCTAGACACACCACCCAAGCTGCAGAAGGTAAGAACAAGAAGGAGGATCTGCCTGCTGTAAGTGAAGATCAGATTCATAGATTCATAGATTCATAGATACATTAGGTTGGAAAGGACCTACAAGATCATCTAGTCCAACCATCCTCACACCACCATCCCTACCCACCAAGCTACTAAATCAAATCCCTCAGCACCTCATCTAAATGCTTCTTGAACAGCGCTAGGGACGGTGCCTCAACCACCTCCCTAGGCAGGCCATTCCAGTGCCTGACCACTCAGAGAAAAAAATTTTTCCTCAAGTCTAATCTAAATCTTCCCCGGCACAACTTGTGGCCATTCCCTCTTGCCCTGTCATTAGTTACCTGGGAGAAGAGGCCGACCCCCTCCTTACCACTTCCTGAAGGGAGGCTGTGGTGGAGTGCAATGAGGTCTCCTCTGAGCCTCCTTTTCCCCAAACTAAACAATCCCAGCTCCCTCAGCCGCTCCTCATAAGACCTGTGCTCCAGACCCCTCACCAGTTTTGTTGCCCTTCTCTGAACACGCTCCAGGGCCTCCATGTCTCTCTTGTAGTGAGGGGCCCAAAACTGAACACAGTACTCGAGGTGCGGCCGCACCAGAGCTGAGTACAGGGGGATGATCACCTCCCTGCTCCTGCTGGCCACACTATTCCTAATACAGGCCAGGATGCCATTGGCCTTCTTGGCCACCTGGGCACACTGCCGGCTCATATTGAGCCGAGCATCAACCAACACCCCCAGGTCCTTTTCCTCTATACACTCCTCAAGCCATTCTGCCCCCAGCCTATAGCATTGCATGGGGTTATTGTGGCCAAAGTGCAGGACCCGGCACTTGGCCTTATTGAACCTCATCCCATTGACCTCAGCCCAACTGTCTAGCCTATCCAGATCCCGCTGAAGGGCCTCCCTACCCTCAGGCAGATCGACACATCCTCCCAACTTGGTGTCATCCGCAAACTTACTGAGGGTAAAGACCAACTAAGAAACTGAAGGTGCACAAATCCATGGGTTCAACAAGATTCATCCATGGGTTCTGAAGGAACTGGCAGATAAAGTTTCTAAGACACTACTGATCATGTTTGAAAGATCACGGCAGTCTGGTGAGGCTCCCCCTGACTGGAAAAGGGGAAACATAACCCCCATTTTCAAGAAGGGAAAGAAAGAAGATCCAGGGAACTAAAGGCCAGTCAGTATCACCTCTGTGCCTGGAAAGATAATGGAACAGATCCTTCTGAAGGCCCTACTAAGGCACATAGAAAATAAAGATGAAGTGATTGGTGGTAACAGAAGTGTCTTCACCAAGGACGAGGCATGCCTAACAAACTCTGTGGCCTTTTATGTTGGAATTACAGTGTCAGGAGATAAAGGAAGAGCAACTGACATCTTCTATCTGGACTTGTGCAAAGCATTCAACACTGTCCTGCATGACATCCTGGTTGCCAAATTGGAGAAAAATGGATTTGATGGATGGACCACTCACTGGAAAAGGAATTGACTGGATCGTTGCACTCAGAGAGCTGTGGTCAATGGCTCAATGTCCAAGTGGAGCCTGGTGATGAGTGGTGTTTCTCAAGGGATCAGTGCTGGGTTAGGTGTTAACATCTTTGTAGGCGACATGGACAGTGGGATTGAGTGCATCCTCAGCAAGTTTGCAGACAACACCAAGTTGAGTGCTGCAGTTGACACACTAGAGGGAAGGGATGCCATCCAGAGGGACCTGGTCCCAGGACTCAAGCATGTCTGTGCCAGTCTCATGAAGTTCAAGAAGGCCAAGTGCAAGGTCCTGCATCTGGGTTGGGGCAATCCCAAGCACAGACAAAGACTGTGCAGAGAACGGCTTGAGAGCAGCTCTGAGAATTTGAGGGTGTCGGTTGATGAAAGGCACAACCGAAGCTGGCAGTGTATGCTTGCAGCTCAGTAGGCCAACTGTATCCTGGGCTGCACTACAAGAAGCGTGACCGCAGAGTTCACAGGAGGGCCATAAAGATGATGAGAGAGTTGGAGCCCCTCTCCTACAAAGACAGGCTAAGGGAGCTGGGCTTGTTTAGTTTGGAGAAGAGAAGGCTCCAGGGAGACTCCACTGTGGCCCCTCTTCTCTGCTCTCATGAGACGCCACCTGGAGTACTGCATCCAGCTCTGGGGCCCCCAGCACAAGGAGGACATTGAGCTGTTGGAGCAGGTCCAGAGGAGAGCCACAAATAAGATCAGAGGGGTAGAGCACCTCCCCTAAGATGACAAGCTGAGAGAAATCGGTCTTTTCAGCTTAGAGAAGAGGGAGGTTCAGGGAGACCTCATGGTGGACTTCCAGTACCTTAAGGGGCCTACAGTAAAGCTGGGGAGGGACTTTTTATGAGGACTTGTAGTGACAGGACAAGGGGAAACAATTTTAAATTGAAAGAGAGCATGTTATGACTAGATATTAGGAAGAAATTCTTTACTGTGGGGGTGGTGAGATACTGCAACAGGTTGCCCAGTGTTCAAGTCCAGGCTGGATGGGGTTTTGAGCAACCTCGTCAAGAGGGTGGTGTCCCTGTCTATAGCAGGGGAGTTGGAACTAGGTGATCTTAAAGTTCCGTTCCAAGCCAAACTATTGTATGATTCTATGATGTTGGCCTTGGAATTCAATTACTTCTTTTCAGGTAGGTGAAGATAAAGACAGCAGTATTTGATCCAACTTTTAAAATAGGGAAGCATGGAGAAATCATCAGCGTTTAACGCAAACAGTAATGTAGTTTTACAGTGAAGTAGAAACAGACCCAGTAAGACAGCAGTACCAACAGAGAAAACTGATTTATATTGAAATCCTCAACAATGATAGCCACCAAAAAAAAAAAAAAAAAAGGCTTTAATTACATCAGCATTTGACATCAATACATGTGCAATTCCTGTGCACAACAGCACCAGAGATTTAGCATACATGGGAATTATAGTGTTAAGAATGTGCCTTAACCCAAGCTTCTGGAGTCTAACTAGAAGTGACTTGAGTAACAGGAGTCAGTGAATACCACACATGAGGAAGCAATTCTAAAAATGAGACCCATTATTGGAAAAATACTAAACATCTAGCGATCTAATCTGAGATCCCTACATTTACAAATTCCAGCCTAATCCTTCTTAAACTCTTCTGCAAAATTACTCACTTCTTGTTCTGAGAGTGGCCCTATATTTTAGCCCTATATTCTGATTTTCATTAGAAAACATTTGTTACATAACCAATCTCAATGAAATCACAACTTTTTCTTTACCTCAGTCACACTCAAAGAATCACAGCACAATTCTTCTGCAGTAATTCCAATACAATTTTTTTTTCATCAGGTTACATCAGTAGAAGACTGGCAGATAAAATTCTCAGAATAATTACAAGAACATAAAACAATTAAGAATCTGCTTTAGCCTTCATTGAGTTTCCCTTGGCATATATATCAATTACAAAGTCCACATTGCTTTTTCACTATTAAGTCTTGTCCAAGTGTTACTTTTTGCTGGTGTATATTCTAATAGTATTTGCTTTCTTTTCAAGAAACTGATTTTTGCTTTCCATGACAAAACTTAGGGAAAATCATTTTTATACAAATCATTATTTGCCTGTCAGTCTAATTACGTATTATTAAATTTTCTTAAAAGCAGAAAGAAAACTGAAAGAGTACTGGTTTTATAAATGTAGCTTCAGGTTATTCCTCCCTAGATTCAAGACTCTACACTTGCTCTTGTTAAACCTCATCCGGTTCCTCTCTGTCCAAATCTACAGCCTGTCCAGTTCTTGCTGAATGGCAGCACAGCCTTCTGGCCTGACAGTCATTCCTCCCAGCTTTGTATCATCAGCAAACTTGCTGAGGGTGGACTCTATCCCCTCAATGAGGTCATTGATGAAGATGCACTGTGTACTTGCAGCCCAGGAGGCCAACTGTATCTCAGGCTGCATCAAAAGAAGGATGACCAGAAAGGTAAGGGAGATGACTGTCTCTGCTCATCTGGAGGACTGCATCCAGGCCCAGGGTCTCCATCTCAAGAAAGACATGGAGCTGTTGGAGTGAGTTCACAGGAGGACCATAAAGATGATGAGAGAGTTGGAGCCCCTCTCCTACAAAGACAGGCTAAGGGAGCTGGGCTTGTTTAGTTTGGAGAAGAGAGGCTCCAGGGAGACTCCATTGTGGCCCTTCAGTACTCAAATCGAGCTTATTATCAAGAAGGAGAAAGACTTCTTACATCGTTTGATAGTGGTAGGACTATTGGGGATGGTTTCAAACTACAAAAAGCAAGACTTAAATTAGATGCTCGGGGAAAAAAATTCACTGAGAGGGTGGTGAGTTTCTGGAATAGATATCTCAGAGAAGTTGCAGATTCCCCATCCCTAGGGGTATTCAGTTCCAGGTTGGATGGGTTTCCGGGCAACTTTATCTAGTGCCTGATTTAGTGGGTGGCATCACTGACCACAGCAGGAACTAGATGATACTTAAGGCCCCTTCCAACCAAAGCCACTGTATGATTCCATGATTCTGCAGTAGTCAAAATTCTTTTTCCAGATGCTAATCCAAATTAAGCTTACAACTCCATTTTTATAACATCCTAGAATATGGCACATTTGACAGCAGCAAAGAGATTTGTATGTTCAGACCTTGAATTAAATTACATTTTGGCTTACCTATCAATTTCTCTGATTTTCAAAGATTTTTCTTCTTCCTCAAAACGTTTAAGGTTCCTCAATTAAGCTCTCAACACAATATATGGCAGAATGAAAGTCTAATATAAAATATGTCTATGGGCCAGGTGGAGAGATTTAAAAATAAAGCAAAGCAATCAAGCAGGGGTAGATAAGTCGAGTAATCAGTCTGATGCACTGCATGGACAGTGATGATGCTCAGTCACTAGTATTTGCTGTTCTTTTCTGAGTGGACATGAGTGGACAGTCATATTTGAGCAGTTACGGACTAAAATGTTTATTTTCAATGACACAACTGAGAATGTTCTTCAGCTACATACAGTGTTTTCTACCAACAAAGTGTTCAAAACACGGATAAATATGTCAGCATTGAAGCATGACCTTGTGATCCTGGTCTTGTTGCTGGACTTCTGTCCAACCTTTGATGATCACAAGAAAAGATAATCATGATATAAAAACTTATGGAGAAAGGGCATTTGAGCTTGTTGCATTTCCAGTTGTTTCCTTCTCAGAGAACTGAGAGGCAAGTGATGGCTTTTCTCTTCTCACAAATAAAAGAGATTCAAGGAGATATTTGTACAGGCAACGTCTACGTAGAATGGACGTAGGATAATGCAGTCACACAGAGAAAAAGCTGAGCTAGCTCACCCTGACTGTATGGGAACTGTTGAATCACGGCCTGAACCACTGGTTCAGTGGGCATGCCCCTGTACAAGCTGAAGTGTTGGCCCAAGATAGGAATATGGCCTGTATCTTGCCCTGGAAGGCAGACCTTCCCCTCTTGGTACCCTTGAAACACCTATATTACTCCCCATGAGTCTACGAGTCACTGGAAGGAACCAAATAATGCCGAAGTGTTCCAGAGTTGCTGTAAGGTCATGTGCAACATCTGGTGATGGTCTACCTGGGACTGATGGACCTGCACCACGTGACCGCATACTTCCAGTAAACACCACTGAGAACTGGCCCAAGGAAGAATATGAGCCATACACTGATCATCGCTCATCTCAGATTATATCAATATGGATTGCAATGGGCAATTATGTAAGCATCGTGATATATTGGATCTCTGTATTAAGGAAGGCTCACCCTATAGTTACTTGATCAGTGGTTCATGTCGTGAAGGTGTGGAGTATATGGGAACTGTTGAATCACTGCCTGAACCACTGATTGGTCACCTGAGGCGAGCACTGAGTCAGCTGCAGGAGCACAGGTGAAGGCAATGCACCTGTGTGACTGGAAGGGGTGGAGTCTGGCTCCACCTCTCCCAGACCCCATTTAAGGGCTGACCACCACTGGAGAAGGATCTCCTGTTGGAGATCCCTCCCCTGTGGAGTCATTGGCAAACTTCAACCATCTGGAAAAGGTGAGCCTCTCTTTATTCACTGGTTGTCTGTTTACTATCCAGATAAGCCTAACAAAATATACCATCTTTCTCACTGTTTTCTCTGACTACCACTCTTTTGGTTATTCACCCTACAGTGACCTGATCTCAGATCTGAAAGAAGTATGTGAAATTAGTGTAGTGCCCCTTTGTAACTAACATGACTAAGTAGTCATGTTAAAAAAGCAAAGCGTGTTAGCTTAGCTCACGTGCTGTATTAATTCTCCTATATACATATTCTGCTGGTACCCATGCTGCAATCTCTGTATGGACTGCAGTTACACTATACAGACATGTCAAACATAAAGTTTGTGCAGATATTCTAGACTTGTAAGTGATCTGCTAGGATCTTTAAAATTATGTGCTATCAGTATGAACTATATTGTATCTTCTTTGCTATTAATGCAAAGAGTTGGGTATCCATATCTTTCTGTTTCTTGCAACCTCTCCTTGTGTTCCTTGAAAACAAAGATAAGGAGTAAAGGTTAGCTTAAAAAAGAGTACTCTAAAAATATCCCATTGCACAGCTCTATAGGGAAGAAAGCAAACCGATAACTAGTATTTTATGGACTTTTCTCACATCTGTTAGTTTTCTGCCCTTCAGGTGAAAGAAAATGAAATATTTTCCCTTCTTGTGATTCATAAAATCCTAGTGCCTACTCTCTAAGATGAACAGATGTATAGGCATTACTTGTTCCCAGTCAAAACATACACTGAAAAGGGAGAACAACTGGGACTGCAGAAAAAGGATTAATCCAACACGGATCACAGTATTTATTACAAGAAATATTATTCAAACAGTAATAAAATCTTTGCCCCTATTCCTGTTTGCTCATTAAGGAAAGTTGCCAGTGCAATATTTATGCAGTGGCTGCTGGCTCAAAAACCAAGAGAAATAAATTTTCCAAAATAGTAAACTATTGGGGTATTCTTTAGAAGTCTGTAAAGAGTTCCACAGTTCCATTCCATGGTGTAAGTACATATCCTTTTATCAGGCTGGTGTTTTATTTCTTATTATAGTGCAAAAAGAACAAAAAAAAACCCAGACATTTATTTTCTTCATTTCAAGCTTATAGAGGTTAATGGTCAACTTCCCACTTTTGAAATTCTCTCTATTCATAAAGTATCTAACATATAAACACATTACTTCATCAATGATGTACTGTTAATTTTGAGAGTATAGCAGTCCCACTAGTTTGTTCTGAAATTGTTTGTAAGCAGTTTCATAAAGTTAGATATACACTTTCTGTGTACGTAAGTACTAGAAACTTCTATGACTTACCTGCACAGCCCAGAGGTAGTCCAGACGTAGCTTCAAGTCCACCTGTCTGGAATGCAGTGCCAATGCACAAGAAAATAGCAAAATAGCTAGTGTTGGTTCATAGCCTCGCATATAAAAGGATCCACCCCTTAAAAATAAAGTAAAAGTAAGAAGGTTATTCCAGCTTCTCTAAACACTGGATAATTTTAATATAAAATTATTTGGAATCTGTGGGTGTCCCCTAATCACTACTGGCAGGGAGGTAGATGACAATACTATATCATTTACATTCAGGTTCTTGAGGATTTTATAATTATATACTTTATTGTAATGTGTTGTAGTGGAATTGCCAGGATGCAGTCTGAACCAGTAGGTGAGCACCTGAGCAATCAGAGCAGGGGAGCCCAGATCCACCCTTCCCCCCTCTCCCTCTTGGTGGTACACATTGGCACTCACAGCTTGTATGTTTTGCCCCCATCCTTTTTCAGCGTGCTAGAGATCAAACTGAAGAAGGCTGCATTCCTGAGCTCATCCTTTTTTCCAGACTGTTGCTGGATAATTTCATATCTTGTTCTGTAGTGCCTGTCTCTCAAATAAAGGCTCTTTCATTGCTTTTGTTTGCCTTGCATGTGTGAATACTTTTATTGAGAAAATATAAAACTCCTCAAAAATTCAGAAGTTTAAATTAAATTAGAATTGATTGAGGGCTGCTAAAATATGGAAGTGAAGACTTCACTTCTAAAGTGAAGACTTTAAGATTTTTTTTTTAATATTTTATATTATTAGACTGCAGTATGATCAGATAAAGTATATTAGCATGAAACTACAGCATAATGGGACAATTCCCAAAAGCTGATTCACTACTGATCAATATTATTAGATTAAACTATTTCTCACATTCTGCAAAGGATTCAACCTTCAACAGCACTGAATGCTAGAGGACAGTTACATAATGAGGTTCAACAAGGGCAAGTGTACAGACCCACACCTGGGGAGGAATAACCACATTCATCAGTACAAGATTGGGGCTGACCTGCTGGAAAGGAACTCTGCAGAGAACCTAGGTGTCCTGGTGGGCAACAGGTTGCCCATGAACCAGCAGTGTCCCCTTGTGATCAAAAGGTATATTGAAATGAGCATAAGGGGCAGTTACCCTTCCCCTCTACTCAACCCTGGTGGGGCCACATCTTGAATACTGTGTCTAGTTCTGGACTTCTCAGTTCAAGAAAGACAGGGAACTACTAGAGAGAGTCCACTGGAAGCTTAAGAAGATAGTTAGGGGCATGGAGTATCTCCTTTATAAGGAAGGGCTGAGAGACCTGGGACTTACTAATGTGGAGAAGTGAAAACTAAGGGGGGAAACTTATCTACATTTACAAAATCTAAAGGATGGGTGTCAAGGGGATGTAGCGAGGCTCTTTACCATTGTGCCCAGTGACAGGACAAGGGGCAACGGGCACAAACTGGAATGCACAAAATTCCATCCAAGCATAAAGAAAAAATTATTTGCATTGGAAGCAGCAGAATGCTGGAACTAGTCATCCAGGGAAGTTGTGCTTCTCCAGAGATACTCAAAACTTGCTTGGAAATCTGCTTTAGCAGACAAGTTGGACTAGATGATCTACAGAGGTCCCTTTCAACCCTACGCTGTGATTCACAGGTGAGTAGTAATTGCAATGACCACCAGTAAAGAACCACTGTTGCTTTGACTTTGCAAGACACCTACCCCACTGCTTTTCTGTAACCACTGAGTTCCAGAGTAACTATGTACAAAATAGTAACAAAAAGCAGCAGAATAATTTTGGGCAAGGAAGATACACGTAGAAAGATTGCCAAAGTAAGTGTCCCCACTACACAGGAAAGGAAAGCATAGTGGGCCGTATCACATGGAAGTTCATTCATTGTTTTATTTGTTCCACCAGGAGAAATTATAACTATTGAACTGCTGGAATTGGTATTCCAAACCCAAGGCATGCAGCCAACCTAGAAAAGATAGGAGAGGGGAAAAGAGAAAAAAGTTAAATGTGAAATAAACAGAAATACAGCTGTTGAGGGGGTTGACTCTATTTAACCAGTTTCCTTTTCAGTGCTCAAAATCAAGTTATTTTTAACCCAAAGTAAATGTGAAAAACTTACTATCATCAGATAACATTTTAAGTTGTTATTTCAGTGAGAAAAGTTTTTGCGTATAGCCCAGAAATAAATGTGCTTGCTTTATAGACTATGTAAGCTGTATCAACTCCAATTAAACAAATATAAAATAAAAGGTATTTTAATTTTTGTTTGAAAGGTAGGTATGGATAACACTTTTTCTGCCCCAGAGATCATTCAGCTATCACGTATGATTCAAATACCATATCTTGTCTTTAATTATCCATTCCACTTAGCTATCTTTGACCTTTTCTTCTCTAGAATGGGGTACTAAAAAAAAAATCTCTTGGTATATTTCACATGGGAAAGATGATGATTTTTAATCAGATTCTTGCAAAGGCAATGTTATATATATATCTTACATCTGTTAGACAAAGAAAGGAAGAATCAGTGGCAAACAGCTGCAGTGCTGTTTTAACTGCACTCCAACCTTCGCATTTTACTAAGGGAGAGGATTAGAAGTGACATAAACAAGGAGAGTAGGACTGTAGTGTGAAATTGATTAAAAGGAATTGCCACATAAGCCCTGCTCTGAACTTAAGCTTCTTTTCTGAAGCATGTTATTAGAACCTTTTACTTCATCCTAACCACCAATAATAAAATTTTATAGCGTGCTGTGTAATAACTGCCATTCTCAAAGGTGATCAATGAATATACAGAACTCTGTAGTAATTCAAACAGATGAGACACAGCAGATTAGATGTGAGTTTAAATCTTACTGAAAATGAGTTTATAAAGGCTGAGGTGAAAAATGAATTCAATGTGATTTTGTTCAACGCCCTTAAAAATGCTCTTCATACTATACCCGTCTGAAAACAAGTGTGAAGAAGGACTTTACAGATGATGCGCAGTTCTTCCAGGAAAAATATATCTGCCCGTAACTGAGTAAAATCTCAACACCAACTTCTTCTGCTGGATCAGAATTTCAGAGGTATTATTTTTAGGAACTAATGTTTTCTACCGATCTAACACTTAACCTAAGTATTACAATGGGTAAAGTTCTTTTTCTTTTTCTTTTTTTTTTTTTAAGTCTCTTAAATAAAAGGTAAAGGTATATTCATGGCCTATTTTAAATTGTAACTGGATGGATTGGAGATCATAACTAATTTCCAATCTGCCTTCTGATGAAGTTCAAGATTACCCTAGGTGTTACAAGTTCTGTGTTTTATTGTCACTGCCTGTAAGCTTGGTCAAGTAATCATCAAGTACATAGGATGATCTACAAAAGTTCGAGCTGTAATAATGTTCATCTAAATCTTGAAGTGAGATGTACAGAAGTGTCAGTGAGAGGCTAGCTAGCCTGAAAGTACTGTGTATCTATTCAGTTTTATAGGCATATTAGGAATCTGTGTGCTCTTACACAGATGATGTTTAGGAAATCCAAGAAATATCTGAACATCAGCAATTCTTGATACCTCATAGGACATTGGACTGGGACAAGGGATCCTCTGCCCATTGAGTTCAACTTGATAGATTTTCAGAGGGAACATCCAGAGATCAATGAATATATAAAATACAAATAATGAGCATGGCATCACAGTCAGTGTCATGAACTGCTCATGAAACTACTGTCTTATTATTGCTTAGAACGAGTGCTTGCATCCACAGAGAGGCATGGTTTGAGACATCTGCTTCCTCAGCAGTTCCAATTGTGTTCAGCATGCTATTTTTGCGTGGATTCTTTCCTTTGGGTACCCTAGTGTGTTTAATTCATTCATAGCCAAAAAGCTGAAATTGAGTGCTGAGGATTCACCAGAGCAACAGCATGCCAAATATTTAGGTGTTCACCATGCAGAACTAGCCAAAAAAATTGAAAAAATTCAATTTTTCAGAAGTACTGAGCAAGCACTTCACATCATACAAGAAAAGCTTCTCAGATGATAGCTGTGAGTGGACAGCATAACTAGTACAGTGTAAAAACCTATTCTTACTCTATACTGTTCAGATTTTTAAGATTTTCTTGTTTTCTGATCTGTCTAGACATAAAATCTCTTTTACTATGCAGAAAATTTTCTATTAGCTGTCACACAGAAATAATCTTGTGACAATAAACGTATTAATATACCTTTCACACTATATTAGCCATTAAACTATTAATCAAGTTGAACATTTAAAAATGGTTGTCTTACAAAGAACATGGCAACCACAAACTATGCAATACTATCTGTAGATATAAAAATTTCTATAGGTTTTTCCTACTTATTATCTATATTATATGCTAGTAACCTTACCATTCCTAACTCAACACTCTGATTCAAGACTGTGAAAGTTCAAACTATAACAAAGGTCTTTAGAAGAAATTTGCTCTGCAAAAAAAAAAAAAATTTAAGAGTAGAAATTCATCATTGCACATGCTCAACGGTATCTGTAGCAGATTGTTCTGAAACAGAAAGCTAAATTTGATTTAAATACTTACCACACATCCTTGTGCCACAGAGTATATTAAGATCACAATAAAAATACACAAAATTGTACGAATTCGTATTGTCAGGCACCCTGGAAAACACTAAGAGAAAAAAGCTTTATACATATTATAGAAATATTTTTAAAAGTAGAGTAGGTTTTTTTATAGCAAAGAAAGTGATACAGGATTTTTTTTCCTGCACTGTAAATTAAGAAACAAGAATGCATTTATAATTACATACATATGTTGCAACAATTATTAATATATGTTTTATTTAAAAATATGTTTTAATGGTAATTGGGGGTAATACACATGAAATTATTATTGCTATGCATTATTTCTCACTATAATTAAAATTATTTGGAAGATTAGTAGGATGCCCATTTGTAATGCAAAGTAGAATGGCATTTGACTTTTTTCCCCTGAGGATGTATATAAAACATCTTTTGCCTTGCAAATTATCAACTACAAATGGTGAGCCAAGAGAACATACTGCATGGAACTTTGGAATGGTACTTGTATCTTTTGCTATAATAATCACATTAAATGTCGCGGTAGTTTTAATAATTAGAATCCATTAATAATGTTGAATTTGGATTTGTTAATTTCACCAGAAAACAGTTTAACTGCAGATGTCACCTGCAAACTCAGCATATGTGTACTCTGTGTCCTCCACACATGCCTTTGACAAACATGATAAAGAGGACAAGAAGCTGGATAGATCTCTATGGTACTCACTGCCTTCCAAGTAGAGTACAACCTGTCATCTCTATGCTCAGAGCCTGGTCATCCAGACTGGTTTTTATTTAAACATCAAGATGTCTACTCATGTAGACCAAAATCTCTCTATATGTGAAGCAGATTTTTATCCATATGTATATGGATATATGGAACATGTCTTTATAATGGTTTTGTACAAGGAAATAGATATATTCAAGTAATTCAGTTTGCAGTGAAATTGCTTGCAGAAGTTAAAGCAGTAATAACAAAATTCTGAGAATACCAACAGCTTGAAGATAATGCTGCACAGTAAATAATGACAAAGTAAAATGCAGATTCGAATCAATGGGTTCCTAAATATTGCATAGATATTTTTCTTGGTGTGTGTTGTATATATGTTATAAGTGTTAACACACTAGACCAGTGGGTTAAAAAGAAAAATAAAATTTTTGAAATGTAAAGTATAAAACATATCTGACTGAATGCTCTGATTAGAACATAAGATGTTTATATTTCCAATATTTTTTTTGTTCATTCTAAGATTGTATCTGCTCTTTCATGAGAGTACTGCATTTTAGGTTTCATTTTCTTTGTTTTATCTATGGGATTTTTATTAACTGAAGATGTACTGCCAGATACCCTAAATGCTAGGTAACCAGTAATATTCAGAATTATTATAGTGATTTTATGAGTGAAATGATAAAGCCTGAAGTTTAGTTACTTGTCTAATGTAAAATAATGCTAGAAAAGTGCCAGAAGAACATGAGTCCCCAGTTCACAATTCCACATTCATTACACATAATATATCATCTTTTAGTCAATATAAAGACAAAATTTGTCCACAATATTTCAATCTGCTATATTCCTAATTTTAAATCTGTTTTTCTAATGCTGGATTTCATCAAATAAAGTATTGAATCTCCAGAGAAACCTGAAAAAGTTACAAATACTGTTGACCTGGAACAAACTTGAAGTTTGGACTAGCCCCAGGAAAATGACAAACCTACTTGTACTACAACTGGTGACTTCCTACAAACTTCATCTGTATCTGATGTTCATGCACAGAGCAGCGCTTAATAAACTACCGTTCCTTTATGAAACAAAAGAGATAATTACAATGACTCCCACAGAATTGTCTAAATTTATAAAGATCTGCTATATACCACATACTCTGCAAAGACACTATTTATGTTTCCATGACAGCAATTACTCGGGCCATATTTTTTTTAACTAAAAATTAGTGTGTGCTAATCAACAGAGCAGACTAACTGTGTAGGTATTTCTTCTGATTATTTTCTGGAAAAAAAAAAAAATTAAAAAGATGGTTTAAGCCACCACAGATTCTGTTTTTCCATCAGAAAAATGGCCTATAGATGCTTTATTCTGATTTAGTAGAACTTGTTTTCTCCTACAACAACTACATATTCTTCTGTATTATTACTGTTGTGAAAATAATTCAAAATTAGTTATTTCAAAACAAAACAAAAACAACAGAAAACCCACAAGCAAACAAACAAGCAAAAAAAAAAAAAAAACAAAAAAAACCATAGCACTAGTAGCACTAAAGGTTATAATGCTGGAAAAAAATACCCATGTAAGAGATCTACCTTCGAGTGAATCAACTTTGTTTTTTTGAGTGTCTACTCTGTTACTCAGAAATGAGTTTGAAAAGCAGTCAGATTTCAGACTCATGCTATGGAACACATGATGATGGCTGTAGTTCATAGTACAAACAAAGCATAGCCACTAAAAGAAAGAATAAAAAATTCTTAAATCACTTACTTGTACTCTTGTGACATGTAGATACATAATACAAGCCACTAGGAAGCATATGCAGAACACCAGGAGCACAAGAACTGTGGTACTCCTGGAATCAAAATACAATAGGAGTAAGTCAGCTTAATATCAGACATGAGAACAAACAGCACAAACAGTTTTCTGAAATGGTGATGGATAAGTGCTGGAGGATCGCTGCCTGTGCCTTTATTGTAAAACTAACCATTTCAGGAAAAAAAAAAATAAAAAAATCACAGTTAAGAATGAGAAATCAGTAAACGCTCTTGTACATGGTGCTCACTCTGACCTTAGCAAGGAGAGCAAAGCAACTCAAAAATCTGCCTCTACAGGGTGACAGGATGCCTTCTAATTTTGGACTAATGCAGAATATTCAGCATGATGACCCATATAAATGGAGAGCGCAACCCAGTTACTTGACTTTGGCAACTGTATATCAGTTACTATCTGCTTTTCCGTTCTAACCACTCCTCAAAGATTCAGAAATGAGATCCCAGTCAACTCAGTTATTTATCAAGTCAAACAAAATCAGACTGGAATGTATTCCCTTCCACCAACAGGGTAGCTCCTTCCTTTTGAGTCTTCCTCAAACAGTACGAAAAATCATTCTCAAAAATAAGAATTCTAAGAATTACTACAGCAATCTTCCCTTTGCTGCTCTTTCATAATAGGTTATTTTTCAATTAGGAGTACAAGACAAGTACTTCCCTTGCTCAACCACCTTATGTTATTGGAGCAGTACTTTATAGATACAGGCAAAAATTAATCCACTACTACTGGTGCTTTGATTTATTTTCAAGGTCATCGGGGTCCCTTGTCAGCTATAGAACCAAGGATATATAACAACATAAGGTTATCTTCACACCTTTTCTAGTCTTGTGAAAAGAACACATATCTTGCTGTCAATCTTGAAAAGTTACTTATATATAGTTTCTAACAGTAGAAGAAAACAAGCAGAAGTCTTTTGCTGTGTCTCAGTAATTGCTTTTGATTTGAAGTTCGTACAAGAAGTCATCAATACACAAAATGGGAGAATGCTGTGGCATATCTAGAACCAAGAAGTGACTCTAGATGTTATAATGTAGATTCTGAATGGAAGTATTAATAGATAGCAGGCTCCTCTATTATTATTATTATTTTTTTTTTATAGAGAACTGGAGTATATTTAACATGGTAGTTTAGCAAGAAAGCAACACAAAGGATATGATTGCAAGTGTCCTTAAATGCCAACCACTTGCACAAGTGGGACCATGGAAGAAATTGGGCTGTTGCCAGTAAAAAAGTTTTCTGAATACAAACCCAGTGAGACATCAGAAAGATTAATCAGCAACTTAAAACCCTGATATGTTGTATGTTTGCCTTCATAATTGGAGAGCTTAAGTTGTCAGGAACATAGCCTTTATTCCATCAGACCCACCTGAGTATATAAATATGTATATATAGCTGTCAAGCTGTTGTGCTGAGATGTGATCACAGGAATTGTGAAAATGTCAAGCCCATTGCATTTTGTACATTTATGCAGCAAATGTCATTGACATATCAATTTCTTGTCCCTAGATTTTTATTTATTTATTTATTTATTTAAAACTTCCTCCTTGGAAAACTGTGATCTATATCAAAGACCATTATTATCACCTTTCCCATCATAGTTACAATTTACACTTTTTGTCTTGGCTTTTGCATTTGATTGTCATACCTGGCAATCTAAATAGCAACTTAAAGGTCCAAGTTTAGTGGAGAAGGACAACTTGTGGCATTCTCAAAGTTTTAGTCTAGCTCATGGTTTCATCTGTGTCAGCAAGCAAAGAGTCATAGTTTGATAGCCTAAAATTAAGACCAACAAATACACTGGAACATGTTACCATTCAGTATGTGGCTTTTCTAACTGGCTCGATGACGAACCAGTCAATTTTCATGGCTCCAGCATTCTGCTGGAGCTTCTATTATCTGTCACATCAGAGCTTAAACTGAAAAGTTGTCCAGCTGTTTTCTGTAGCGATACTACTTTTCGGAAAGGTTACCAATTACCATGGCATACAATTCTTGCAAATTCATTCTAGTTTCAGTGACACTAATGCTTTTTATATCTCCTTAAATTCCATGGAATTCAAATTCTTTCACATACTGTAGATGTGCAGAAGCACATGAAATAGTTCTCATCTATGCTCCAGTTAGTCAGAAGAAGTAATTCATCTGAAAATTAGATGATATTTTTCAAGTCACTTTCAATTTTTCAGATGTCAGGTATTACATAAAAAAAATACACTGGTGAATATTATTAAAATTAAAAATGTGAATCTCAAACTTTCAATTAGAAATAGAACCATATAAGAATATTATTCTAATTAGAGATTTATTAACAGAAAAGATTTGAATTAAAATAACATTTTTGAAAGCGTTACCTGTGGCCCATTTGATCTCCACTGAAATTCCAATAATTTGTAACTGTGAATGAAGTTTACTTTTGATATTCTGAAAAAATGTAATTACTTCTAATAATTTTAATAACTTGATGACATCTACCTATAACTCAAAGATTTTTGAAGTGAAGTCCGATTTTTCTTTAGTAAGCATTTAACATAGCATTGACAAAACTTGAATTAATCTATTAATCACTATAGCATTCAATAACAAGCAAACATTCTCAAAAAACATTATGAATATTTGGTTATGTCTGCTTTAATGCAGCCAAGCTCTGACTGCAATTCACTTAAGAATGGCCTAACAACATTTGTGTTATATTTGAAAAAAAAAAAAAAAAGAAGAGACAAGTCTGAGGATATACCAATAGGGACTCTTATTTGAGAAGCTACCAGTCTGGTTGCTAACTGCCTTTCCAGAGATGCTAGCATTTCAATTCTTTTCAGGATGCTTGAAGATGCTCTATTTTGGATTATAATGGCAAAAGACAAAAACTTACTGTGGTATTATCAGAAGGTAGACAAGGCCAAATAAGGCAGCTAGAATTAGTGAGAGAACTACAGCACTGGTGAAGTATTCATCCTGAAGCTGGTGGTACTGTTAAAGAAAGGAGGAAATGAAGACAGTGAGTATTTACCCAACCAGCGACTCACACTAGTCCACTCTTACTAAGAAAGAACTACAACCTAAAAGGCACTTCATAAACATAGAAATTATCATTGCTTAATTCACAAAACAAGTGGATGAGCCAAGTCTACAAAAGACTTTGCTTGACAAGCTTATTTCAGCTGTTCCTGTTGGCCTAGCTGTTTAGCTTCCACCTTGAAATTAGTCAAATCCAGGCCAGATGAAGGAACAAAATGATTCCAACATTTTTAAGCTGAAGGACAAGGTGCTCCTTTCCTTCACCACTCATTCACTACCCCCAAAAAGCCAAAGAACACTTGGTGCAGCTTTTAAGGAGCACTGTCATCTGAAATGCTCAGGACAGGGCACTAAATGTGCAACTGGGATATTAAGGTTCACTTTTGAACAATTATTGTCCCTGATTCCACTGATGCAGTCCCAACAACAGAACAAGTTGTTTTCCCAGAAAGCTCTAAATTTCAATCTACTCTTACCACCTAAAGATAGAATTTGCTTTTGTCAGAGTAATTCTAGATTTACATACAAATACTCGTAACTGGGACATAGTAATAAGCTCAGAATGCAAGTAACTCAGTAGAGATGCAGACAAAGCAGTTAAGAATCAATGGAAATTGAGGCTAAAAATTCACATGTACTAACACTGTAATGCAAAGAGAAGAGACAATATACTATGTCTTGAAAGATGTTCTTGAAAGATGTAGGATTTTCTCAAGGAATGAAGTTAACAGTAAACACTTCATAACATACATATACTGTTAAACTGGCTACATTAACAGCATTAAAAAAAAAGAGAGCCAATTGTACAGTAGGAAACAAAAAGAATAATACCAACTGGTACTGACAGTCAAGATAGAAGATGTTATTTAAAAAGATCATCTAGATGACAAAGAGGCAATCAATAATAAGGGAAATGCTCACCCATCTCTAAAGATTAAAACTCACAGTGGGAAATTCCACAAAGCAGGGCTCTCCAACAAGAGAACCTTCCCTAAAGGTGGTCAGCCCTTAAATGGAGCCAGACTCCACTCCTTCCAGTCACACAGGTGAATTGTCTTCACCTGTGCTCTCCTCAGGTGATCAATCAGTGGTTCAGGCCATGATTCAACAATTCCTGTACACTCCACCCCTTCACAACATGAGCCAATGATCAAGTTGACTAGGGGGTTAGTATTCTTCAGTACAGAGATCCAGCACATTGCAACACTCACACATTTGCCCGTCACGATGAATGTTGACATAATCTAGGATGAGTGATGATTGGCATATGGTTCATGTTCCTTCTTGGGCCAGTGCTCTGTGGTGTTTACTGGAAGCAGTGCAGTTACATGGTGCAGGTCCATCCTATGTTCTATCAGTCCCAGGTAGATTATCACTGGGTGTCACACATGATCTCACAGCAACACTGGAACACTTCAGTAGCATCTTGTTCCTTTCGGTGATCCTCAGGACTCAAAGACTCACGGGGAGTAATATAGGTGTTTCAAGGGTACCAAGAGGGGAAGGTCCACCCTCCAGGGCAAGACACAGGCTGTATTCCTATCTTGGGTCAACACTTCAGCTTACACTGGGGCATGCCCTGGCCACCTTTACCAAACCTTTTGGCCAGATGTCTGTGGCTGTACAACTATATAAGGCACCAAAGGGGATGCCCTGATCTGCCATAGGGACATAATGGGGGTCCCTCTAGCTATAAAGACTGGAGTGTGGACCACAATATCAGTAGGCCATGTACCAGTTACCAGAGGGACCACTGAATCTCCCACCTCCAGTAATCTCCCCCAAGGTGCAAGTAGGCCACACCACATCGGTCCTACCTGCACATTCCAAGGCCATTTTGTTCTATTGACACCTGGTTTCAGGTTCTCAGGGGCAGGGAGCAGAAGATTATGCCAATTTGAGGTCTCACCCACTTATCGGTGCCTGTAATTTGGATCCTAAGCAGGGAGGCTCAAGTCATCTGTAACATTTTCAAGGCACTTGGTCTTCCATCTCTAGGTTTTTCATTCAGGTTACCCAGGGTTTCATGGAGTCTCTTCATCCACCCCTGCAGAGACTGAGTCTGTCTTCAGGGCAGCCTTGAGAATACCATTATAGTGTTCAATAAGGCCTGCACCTGTTGGATTGTATGGCAGGTGGAATTGCCATTCAATGTTGTTTTCTTCTGCCCAGCACCAGTAAAGTGAGTCCCTTAGTTTCTCTCAATTATTTGAGGCATCCTGTAGGCAGCCATAAATTTAATGAATGCCTTGATGGTATATGCCTGGTTCTCTTTCAGTACTGGATAGGCCTGCATTAGCCCACTTGCAGTGTCGAGGCAGGTTAGGGCATATCTTGCTCCCTCAGATTGAGGGAGAGGCTCAATTTAATCAACCTGCCATCTCTGTAGAGGACTGTGACCTTTAGCAAGATGGGCTGTTGTTTCAGGCGATGACCTCAGTCTCATCCTGGAGCAAGCATCACAGTCCCGGCATGCCTGGGTAATGTCAGATTGTTGTATTGGCAGCCCCCATGCTTTAGCAGTTGCCCACATTGTCTTTTGTCCAGCATGCTCCAGCTTGATATAATCAGCAGGTAATGGTCTCAGATGGTGAATTCTCAATCCAAAGAACTCAGGCCAGCATGTCAGCTTCATTTCCTAGTGACTGTAGGGGACAATGACCAGAAACATGGTAGACATGAACAGTCCTGTGTTTAACTGTATTCCGTATGTCTATCCACATAATCTTTACCCCACATTGGTTGGGTAGGGAAAGTCCAGACCTGGGTAGTCCACTGTGCAATCCAAAAAGTGAGCACCAGCACACAGCCCAACTACCTCTGAAGATACTTAGGACAGTATCACCAGGTTCCTTGGTTACAACCATCCACACAGCTCATAGTTCTGCCCACTGGCTACTCTGATCATCCCCCTCTTCAAACCAGATTGTGTCACTGGAAGGATGGTATGCTACTGCTTTCCACTTGCTCGGGTTGCCCTTCCTGGACCAGGCATCTTCAGGAATGAGATATTTTCCTTCCTGGACGGGACTCTTCTGTAGCGGAGCAACCAAGGTTTGTTTTGGTGCATCACTGTGATACGTCACAGGGCCTAGAATCTTTTGGAATTCTTCTTTCAGTGGTGATGAAGACATGCTACTCCTCTGATTGAGATAGGCAACCCATCATGCCACTGTATGTGCCTGGGCCACCCCAGTCTTAGGAAGGTGAGTTAGATCCCCAATCCACCCCTGAATTGGCAGGCTGGTCTTAACTGCGACTTCAGCTGTTTGGGTTACTGGCTCTACTACCTGTAATGTGGAGTAAGCAGCCAACTGTTTTTCATTATGTCAACAGTTTACCAGGTTGGATCGGCCCGGTTCCACAACAATTGGTGCGGGGGACCTACGGACCCACGCCCCAGGAAAGGGGAAGGGGGAAAGGGAAAAGGGAAAAGGGAGATGGGCTTAGAAACAAAACAGCAGCAACGATCTGAGGAGGAAAGCTAATTTACTAAATAAGATATCGGAAAGCAAAATAACACAATATAATACAATATAATTGGAATTGAGGCTAATAAATCAAATAAAATGAGCAAGAGAGTGTGTCTGATAAACCAAAGGCCTTATGCTAACGCTGAAGGCGAGACAGCAGCAAGCACCCACTGCTGAGTCAATCCCAAAGGAAAGAGAGCGTCCCGTGACCGCAGACAGTTTTTATATTTCCCTCTGAGCGGAAATATGTAAAAATGCAAAGCATCACAAAGTCCTATGGGGAATGTAGTTCTTCTCTTCTGAGGCAGGTATACCCATAACTATTGATGATCCATGGAGCTGGAGCATTGACTCCCCAACTCCCAGTGCACCACATGAAGTTATGATGTGAAATACCAGTACCAAAAATCATAAAACCATGACACAATAATTCTCTCTTCTGCTCCATGCCAGACCTGAGACCAGAAACCAATGGAGGTCCAAACTGAGCTCTTACATTGCCACAGGCCCCAGCCAAAGCCATCTTGAGTAACATGAACATTCAATTCAGCTGGGAGGGTAGGATCAAATACACGCAATGCCTGAGCTTGTTTGACTGCCTGTTTTGCCTGTTGGAAAGCATTGTGTTCTGTTCTCCCCCAGTCCCATAGTGGCTACCTTTTCATGAGTCAAAGCTCTCAGCAGCTGCACTAAATGAGGTATAAAGGAATGCCAGTGTCTCAATATAAGTGAAAATTCTTGCAGCTACAATTTAGCATTGTAGGAACTGGGAACACCTGAACCTTATCTACAATAGCACTGGGTAGTACTGTTGTCTTTCCTGACAAGACTACCCACAGAAATTTCACAGACAGCCTGGACCTTGCACCTTTTGAGCATTTATAGCCCATACTCTTTCTTGCAGGTAGGCAGTTAATTAACCTGCTGCCTGTCCTACCGCCTCCAGCGAGTCAGATGTTAACAGGAGATCATCAATATAAGGTGTAAGTTAACATCAGTAGACTTTCCCCAATTAGCTAGGTCACGTGCCACCAAGTTAAGACAATACGCTGGCGAATGCACGTACCCCTATTGCAGGACCTGAAAGGTCCACTGCCTGCCTCCCCATGTAATTGCAAACTGGTCTTAATCATTCTTCAGCAATTAGAATACTGTAGAATGCATTTGCCAAACCTAGGACACAATGGTAGGTTTTGATTTCCTGATTCAGTGGGTCCATTAGGGAGGCAATATTGGGTAAGGTCACATGAATGGGCAGCATGACCTTATTTAACTCTCTATAATCCACTGTCATTCTCCACGTTCCATCTGACTTTCACACTGGCCATATGGGGGAATTATACGGACTGTGTACAGGACTTATAATTAATACTCACTTCCTGAATTCCTGCACCATCCTTGATATTTCAACCTTTCCCTCCAGGATTCTATACTGTCTCACGTTAGTGTTCCAGCACAGTTTTGGCAAGCAAGTAAGCTCATGTTTCACATGGCCTCTCAATATTGTCTGTACCACCCAGACACTAATGTACCTCTGTCAAAGTCTGAACTATCCCACAGTTGTCTGGAGAGACAGACCCCATAGAATGTCTATGCCCAAATTGTATTGTGGGACTGGGCAATAGATATTTTATACACACAGGGTGGGAGATGCCCAAACCCCAGTTTTTACCATTGGTTAGTAACTGTAATTGACTGGTGGTTTTGGAGGACAAACATCACCATTAAATCTAGACAGATCCTCATAAATTATCAATGTCTCTGCACCCATCTCAACCAGTGCCATGACTTTGCACATTTATTTGCATCCAGAATATTGTCGAGTCTACATAGGGCCTCTGATCCCATCTGTAGGCCTTAAGGGAACCAACATCCCTTGTCACTCCATGAATTTTTCCAGATCCAGGTCTTTTACCTTAGGTGGCTCAGGTGTTGTAGCCTGAGACACCTGTAGAGGTTTTTTCCTTCTATTCATTACTATGAAGTCTTCTAAATTCCAGGTTTTAATAGGTGTCTGTTGTATTAATCATACTCCCAATTTACTGGGAGTACTTTGAAATTTTTGATCATTTAACTGCTTCCATAATTGAAGAAGAGTAAGATTGGCCTTCCCATCAATCTTGGCAAAGGTGACCCCAGCCCGTATCAGATCACTAAACATTGTTTTCCAAGATACCCATATGGGGCCCCTCAGGGGGCCCGTGGGGCAGCCTTCTTAGTTCTAATTGGAAGGACCTCACCTTCCTCTACCATTTGGACATTACGACTTGATTGTAGACGCTGTTTCTCCTAAGTCTGCTACTAACTGGGCCACTTGCTGGACTCTGAAGCCACTAAAGGGTTCAATATTGAGACCAAGGTTCCATAAAGATGGGAAGGAGCCTGATGTAAAATTAGGTCTCTCATTCCCACTGTAAACATTTCCATAACTGTGTTTTCAAACATTTCTGAATACATTGCTTCTCTCATGTCCAATTCACGAATATAAGTTTGAAGGTTCCCCATACAAGACCATAAACCTGTATGCAGAGGTAAATCAGTTTTATTCAGCCAAGTTAAGTAGCATGCTGCCACCAACCAATCTATTATGGAATGGCTTTTATTGGTATACTGAATAGCAGCATATAATTTTTGCCTAATGGCAGGACGGGTAGTGACAGATGCCAATTTGGACACTTCTGTCCCATTAACCAGAACACTTTTTGCTCCTGCAGAATATCTGTCTGATTTAATGCCATTAATATAGGCCAAGCTACAGTAGAAGCAGCTAGCTGGCACTCCTTTGGAATTAGCGTATTCTTGCTTAAACCTTGAAATTAATCTGCTAAGAGGGATGGAGAAGTAGTATTTCACATGACCGGCAAGTGACCCCATTCTTCAGTGATGGTCACTAATCTATAATATAGCATTCCCAGAAGTCCTGTGATCTGTCCTGGACTAGTCTGGTCTAGGGGGTAACATTTTCCCTCCCTGCCTCATTTAAAGATATTCAAGAAGATGGACATTTTAGTGTTTAAGCCTGCCTGGCTCACCAATTGTACAGTAAGAAACAAAATGAATAATACCAAATGGCACTGTCGGTCAAGATAGAAGATGTTATTTAAAAAGATTATGAAGATGATAAAGAGACAATCAATAATAAGGGAAATGCACACCCATCTCTGAAAATCAAGACTAGTGGGGAAATTCCACAAAGGAGGGATCTCCAACAACAGATCCTTCTCTAGTGGTGGTCAGCCCTTAAATGGAGTCTAGGAGAGGTGGAGTTAGACTCCACCCCTTCCAGTCACACAGATGAATTGTCTTCACCTGTGCTCCTGCAGCTGATTCAGTGATTGCCTCAGGTGATCAATCAGTGGTTCAACAGTTCCCATACAACATTTCAAGGAAATTTTGTATTATTTAAATCTCATGTTGTGAGATTAGAAGAAGAAAAAAAAAATGCAAGATTTGAAAGTTCTAAATATTCCAAAAACACAATACTGTTGAACTGAAACATCTATTCATTTCGATGAACTTTGCCTGCCACAGGTGGAAAAAAAAATCAAGACTGGAATGCAGTGGACTCTCCATCCCTGAGTAACCTGATCAAGCTGTAGATGTTCCTGATCATTGCAGTGGAGTTGGACTAGATGATCTTTTCAACTCACGTAATTCTGTGAATCTATGAAGATTCTATGATTTTGTAACTTTTCCTATATGTATATATTTATGTACTTACAAGTCTGGAGTAAATCCACAGCTTTCAGC
Source organism: Callipepla californica brunnescens (assembly GCA_023055505.1). Lineage (NCBI taxonomy): Eukaryota > Metazoa > Chordata > Aves > Galliformes > Odontophoridae > Callipepla > Callipepla californica. The sequence goes on along the minus strand of JALIRH010000053.1, from coordinate 378,005 downwards.
ACAGCATGTAGTGTGCCAAGAGAATTAAATGTTCCTTTATATTTTATAGGATTGATTGGATCAATCCTCATCAGACAACATATACAGACAGAAGTGTCCTCCTATCATTAAACCTTTTCCAGAGCCAGTGAATCAGCAGGCAGCCACATCACCATGAGAAGGTATGAGGAGCCTGAATTGTAGAAAGATTCTAACCTTTCATTTTCCTCCTCCAAGTGCTTCTATATAACGTAGAGATAATTCTTCCCTATTAGCTAAAAGACAGTCCATCAGAATATTTAAAGGTAATGAGTAGAATTTAAATACTTTCTACAACAACAAAACAGAACAACACAATGCTCATTGCCTTATGGTCAGTGAAATCAGTAAAAAACATTTAAAGCTTCTTACTTTCTTTTCACGCTCAGTTTGTTTATACTTCAGGGTAAAGAAGTTCAGGTCAGCCATCTCAGACTCAGTTTGACGGGCCTCTATCAAACGACTGATGTATCTGTTTACTCGAGTTCCTGGAGTGTTGTATACGACACTTGTAGAAAAAGAGGAACGATTCCTGAGCTTTTCAGAGGCTGTCCTTAATGCTCTCCTCTGTAGTGCAGAAAGAAGACAGAAGCAGAGGCTTTTATTAGCACTGAAATTTAACATACTCATAATATCTCAAGTTCATGGACAGTATGAGGAATTCATTAGGCAGTGTTGTGGCTTTGTGGTTTTGAGGAGGGCCCCTCGCATGGATCTTCCTCTTCTTTCTCTCCTTCTTCTTCTTTCTGTTCTAGGCACCCGTTTCCATTTCTGGCCTTCCACAGGGGCAACCAACATTGATACCGGTGCTTTCTGTGATTGGTCAGGTCTGACTTCGAGGTTTCCATTTTTGCTTTGGACCTCAGCTTGGAAACCATTTCTTTCCAGAATAGTATTAAATATAGCTCAGTAAGCACAACCCATGCCTCAAATAATCCATTCCTCCTCAAATCTTTCTGAGCCACATGATCCCTTACCCAAATACTCGCTGAGTTTCTCAGGATCCCACAGGTGTTCAAGAGTAAAATTCCATGACCCCAGGGGTCCTCACCCTTCTAATCTCTTTCCTAAATTTCTCTGCTTTCTCTGCCATTTAGCACTCTCTGGTTTTGGGGAAAGCTTCCTCCACATGATGTAAAATCCTGTTGTAAGGAATACATTCAGGAAGACTGATAACACAGTCCCTAGGCTGGCATCCTGAAAATACGTAAGGAACAAGAAAGAGAACTTGGAAACCAGTCCAAATGCCGTATCATCTGTTTACATTAGCAGGGGTGTCTAGGCACGAGGCAGGTAACTCCATCAGAGCACTAAAGTAGTTGTATGCAGATATGACTCCGGTACTGAACATGAGCAACTTAAAAATAAGCCAACATGTTCTAAGATGCATTAAAGGCCTTTAGTCCTCTTTGCACTAGTTTCATGATGGAGTAGAGACTCCTGATTGCCCGCATTCTCCACCAAAAATTGTCACGGTGTTATCCGTGACAGGTACACAAGGGAAACGAAGAAGGGAGAGAGGGAGAAAAAAAACACCTGCACCGGCAGTGGCCACGTGGAGCCGTGCACTCCAGAGGCGGGGGGGAGGGAGGAGGAAACGGAGGAAATAGATAGGAAATACAAAAAAACAAACAAACAAAACAACAGCATGAGAAAGAATGGTAATTTTACTAAATCTAATAAAATCGAATAATTGAGAGAGATAAAGTTTCCAAACCAGATCTGAGAGCTTACGTTAGGGAAAAACTACAAGAGAAACACAGACACTACACATCCACGGCAGGCAAGAGTGCGCCAAGACTGGTGTCTGGTTCAGACCTCCAACCCTCTTCCACTCCCTGCCACACCATTAACTCCTTAACTCCCTGCATGATGTTCTGATGTGCAATACCGGCATCAAAACCACAAAAACACAACACAGAGCAACTGTATAGGATCTTATCTCAGTATGATTACCATCTTCTAAAAACTCCCTAGATCTCATTATTATCAATAAAAAAATTCCCACTGTGTTCCAGGATTTCAAATCTCATCAGAAATTTTCTTTATAATACTGTCCTAAGACTTCTTTTCCACTGAGGAAATAATCAGTCTACTGAACAACAGTGGACTACAACAATTAATCAGCTAACATATCAGTTCATAATAAATATGTGCATTACACCTGGATACTTAAGACCGGTGGAAAGGACTCACCATGGACTGATAAGTTATTTTGATGACTGTAAAGAAGAATGGACCTTAGCAAAAGTAGAATAACTTTTCAAGTCCTGTTCTGCTGGCTTCTTATGTAGAAAACATTTTATCACAAAAAATGATCATGTGAACGAATATGGACTGTAACATTCAAATCCACTCCTCTGGTTTTTGTTGGTCTTAGCAGAAATGCTGATTTGCCATCTGTAGAACTACTACAAATATTTCTAACCATTAATAAAGTTGTTATCTTGCAGAATACCCTTTAAACAAGTCAAAACCTAACAGTTTTCCCAGAAGTTTATACAAAAACGATGTGTTGTCAGGAATATCATCAGGAATTAAGGATTTTGCTGTTCATAACAATAAACAGCAATTAATTAACATATGTAATGCTTAAAGTGAAGCAGAGAAATGCACATAGAATGTTTTATAATCTGAATTAAATTCTTTTTTTTTTTTTTTTCATTTACTTCCTTTGATAAATGAGAAAGGAGAACAGATATGGAAAAGGCTGCAGTACTAAACGAGTTTTTTGCTTGTCTTCACTGGTAACCAGGATTATTGTATTTCTCATGCCCCTGAAGCTTGCACTCCTGGGCTTCTTAGGTGGGAACTGGGGGAGTAAATCTCCTCCCCCATCCCTCCACCTCCCCCGGCTGTAAGAACAGAGCAAGTCCAAGACTGCCTCATGCTCATGAGACTGAATGTATACATGTCTAAGGGGCCGGGTCACATGCATTCCAGGGTCCTAAAGGAGCTGCCTGATGTGGTTGATGAGCCAATATCCATCATATTTGTAAAGCCATGGATGTTGGGCACAGTCCCCAGGGTCACTTCTATTGACAAGAAAGGGACAAAAGAGGACCTGGGGAACTTCAGGCTCGTATGCCACATCTCTGTGCCTGAGAAGATAATGGAACAGACCCTCCTAGAAGACATGTTAAGGGATGAGCAGGGAAAGTCTTGTCTGATCTAGTGGTCTTCTACAATGGAGTGACAGCACTGGTGGAAAAGGGAATGTGACTGATGTATTCTGCCTAATCTTGTGCAAGGCCTTTGCCATGCTCCCCAACCACATCCTTATCTCTAAATTCAAGAGATACGGATTTGAGGGGTGGACTGTTAAGTAAATAAGAAATTGGTTGGAAGGCCATAGACTGAGGGTTGTGGTAAATGGCACTATGTCCAGGTAGTGGCTAGTGATGAGTGGTGTCCCCCATGGGTCTGCCTTGGAACCAATGCTCTTAAACATCTTCATCAATGACACTGATGATGGGCACCCTCAGCAAGTTTGCTGATGACACCAAACTGAGTGGTGCAGTTAACACTTTTAGAAGGGAGTGAAACCATCCAGTGGGACCTCAACAAACTTGAGAAGTGGGCGAGTGTGAACCTCTTGATGTTCAACATAGCAAAGTGCAAGGTTTTGCACTTGGGTTTGAGTAACCCCAGATATGTATACAGTCTGGGAGAAGAATTCCTTGTGAGTAGCCCTGCGGAGAAGGATGTAGGTGTCTTGGTGGATGTAAAACTGAACATGAGCCAGCAGTGTGCTCCTGCAGCTCGAAAGGCCAATGGTATCCTGGGCTCCTTCAGAAGAGGGGTGACCAGCAGGGACAGGGAGGTGATTGTCCCTCTCTACTCTGCCCTCATGAGGCTCCATCTGGAGTACCGCATCTAGGTCTGGGACCCCCAGTACAGGAAAGATATGGAGCTGTTGGAAAGGGTCCAGAGGAGGGCCACGAAGATGATAAGAGGTCTGGTGCACGTCCTCTATGAAGACTCAATCTGTCAATCTGAGAGACGGGCTGGTTTAGCCTGGTGAAGAGAAAGCTGTGAGGACACCTCATTAAAACCTTAAAGCATTTAAAGGGGAATTATAAAAAGGAGGGGAGTCAACTTCTTATTCAGGTACAAGGGGACAAGGGGGAATGGTTTTAAGTTCAAGGAGGGAAAGTTTAGATGTCAGGGGGAAGCTCTTCACAGAGAGAGTAATGACCTGGAACAGACTACCCAGAGAGGCCGTAGCTGCCCTATTCCTGGAGGTGTTCAAGTCCAGGTTAGATAGATGGGACCCTGCGCAACTTGGTCTAGTACCAGGTCTGGAGATTGGTGGCCCTGCCTGTGGCAGGGGAGTTGGAACCTGATGATTTTTGGGGTCCCTTCCAACCCTAGCCATTCTGTGGTTCAATGATTTTATGATGAGCAGGGATGAGCAATACAGCCTTCTTTGAGTAATTAAAAAAAAAAAAAAAAAGAAGAAACAAATGCTTCTTTGCTTTAAAATCTGGCATGGGGTTATATGACAGAATAAACTGTGTTCCCTATTACCCTATTTGAAATAGGATTAAAATTACTTCACTTAGTCAGATTAGCTGTTGCTCATGTAATTGCTTTCACTGTGTCTTATTTTTTTCTATGTTATTATTATACAAAGTAGACTTATATGATATCTGCGCTTAAGGCACATAACTTATACTTCTCAGAAAACACTCACATAAATGTATACTGAAGTAGTGTGCTGCCTTCAGAGCTTTTATAGCTATTCTTTGTTTTAAATGATTAGAAGACATATCTCTGAATAAACCCTAGATTGAAACACGGTGTATTTATATTAAAATTATATATCATGCTCCAAGTTAAATGTGCTGCTTCAGGTACAAAACTTCAGAAGTTTTTCAGATGAAGGAAGTATTTCAGAACTTCACCATGTATGTTCTCATATGAAAAAATAATAAAATCAACATATCCCATAGTCAGATTTTTGTGTATATTACAAGAAACATTATAAAGAGTTGCACATTTCAAATTCTGTGTACATTGCTATTTTCAAATACTCAAAGAACAGTACTAATTTACAACTGAAAGGCCACACTGAAGCACCTGGAGTATGTCCACTTCTATACCAAATTTGGAATTTCTCAACTTCTTTACTGAAATTGCATTCTAAAGGAGCTAACAGAATTTTATACACTTTTCCCTCTGAAGAATCATGTGCATACATAAAATCCAAAATAGAGATGTTACAAAGCTTTCTGAAAATAAGACTTAGATTGAATCTCCAATAACTTTACAGTATTCAAATAATAATAAAAAATAGGTTGAAAAAAAGGTGGAGCAATTAATTCAAAATTAATTGCTGCTTTCAATGCACTCTCTTCATGCTTTGGAGTACCAGTGGAATGGCATATGTTATACTGCCTTCTGCTGGCAAAAAATAAAAAAATAGAGCAAGTCTTCTTATGTTTTTTACTCCATAAGCTTCTAAGCGAAGACATGCACAGAAAAGTCAGGGGCTACTAGCAGATAAAGATGCTAGTATGATGAGTTATGGCATTAAAATCTATTCAAGGATTTTGTGTTTGTATTTGTGTTAGGGACTTAGTAGTGGTTTTTTTTTTTGTTTGTTTGTTTGTTTTGCTAATTGGTGAACTTTCGCTTTTTAGAGAGCCAAATTTTTTTCTTAGTTTTCATTTTTTGTCATCAGCGTCAGACTTTACAGTCATGATGCAAAAGAACAGCTCTTGCATAAACTGTAATTGCATAAATAGCCTCAGAATCCATAGTTTCTGTGTAGAAAGGCCTTAATAAGGGCTACAAATGTGAGATCTGTTACAAATGAATTTTGTCTCTAGAGTGAGGAGTCTGCATGTATTTCTCATTGCTTTGTTTTTTTGATAGCTCTAGCCCCAACAGGAACACCAGAAAGAGCTGGCCATACCATCCCATATATATTCAGAGCAAGTCTTTGTGTGGTCCTGAAACTGTTCACATGAATTACCTTATCATCATCTTCACATGTCATGACGTTGGAGAAAGGGATCTCTGCTTTGAACATCTTACGACAGTGCATGAGCTGAACAAGCAGATAGCAGACTGTCTTGAACTTCATTCTTTTGGCAGGCTTAATGTCTGACAGAATCAGTCCAGGAAATATCTGTTGATCAGAAAAATATTATTTGTAACTCTCATTAACATTCCATTGCAGACATACCTACTATCAGATGTCTACATAATGTGGAGATCAGATGAAAAGAATAATCCAATCAAAAAGCAATGCATTTTTATAAACATTATATATTCGTGTATGAAGTCTGTTTAATTTTTTTATCTACTTATCTATTTTTAATCTATTTCATATTCAGTTAATATGTTGGGAATTGTTTCCTACTTAGAAATATATTTTTGTTACTTTTTTTTTTAATGACAGGTTCATAAAAGGGGCAATATTTGTACTTTTTTAACTTAAAGCATCTGGAAAAGTAGAATAAAAATATGGAGGAAATTTTTAGTAAATGATGCTAAAAATATAATTTCAATCTTGTTCTTATTCCCATATTTTGTTACTTCAGCCGCTTGTAAGCTCAGTAAAATCAGAAAAGGAAAGTTTTTGCTTCAAAGACACGTGCCCTGGAAGGAGATTGTGACACAATGAAATTATATTTTACATCTCATTTCTTCAAAGTATGAATTATACCACAAAGAATTAATCTCAAAAGGTAGAGTATAATCCATTTCTTTTACCGTGGTGCTCCCATTTCAGAAAAAACAAATATTTTCTTGATTAAATTTTCAGCATGTTTTCAACTCTTGCTGGTTTTATTAAACCTATACTGCACATTCATATGCTTTCACAGACAGAAAAAAGAATGATCTTTCATTCTGCCTTCAGTACTTGTGCCAATCTTATTCGTGCTTGTAGAATATGTGAAGTAGTGTTTATGGAAAATGTGGAAGAAAATCGTGCCACCACACTAGGAAAATTTAAGCTTGTAAAATTAATCTCTTCTGGAACAGCAAAATAAACAAGCAGCAGACAGTTTGGTCCCTAATGTTCCTAACCACAAAATAAAAATCATACTACAAAGCTTTATTTAACTTTTCTAAAATTCCCCACTGGCACTGAAGGACTGATGTATAGTTCTCATAATATTTGAGCAGTTTACATCATTACATGATGTAACGATGATCTAGAAAATAAGATGGATCTAAACTTGTGAATTTGTTTGATGTATGATTTCATGGATATCTAAATTTTGAGACATGGAGGCGAATTACACTATGGTTATATTCTGAATCGCGTGTCTAGTGTGGGTTTAATATTCTGTTTAATACACAGTTGAACACTTGCATTTTTGGCAAATATCTCAAACCTTTCACTGCTTCATTGCTTCAACTAGGTTAAGGACTTTCTTTTTTGATTTCCCTAAGTCCGGCTCAGAGAAGACTGTCTTAAGTACAGAGAGCTACAGAATGTACCAAAAAAGATTCTTCAAGGAAATGCCTCAATAGAAATGCGAGAGGCAAAAAATAGGCAGAATATCTTACTAGCAATAGATTCTTGAAGGCATCAGAAAGAAAGGTGAATACATAATTATAGCCTCTTATAGAAGAAAAGAAAATAATTTAAACTTTTCTCAATTCAAATTTCATACAATAAATGCATTTCTGAGTATAATGTGAAGCTTAAAAATGTGGCTCAGGCAGTATGCCCATGCCACCAACATGAAAAAAGTAGGTAGGACAAACATTTAATCTCATACCATCATCTGCTTTTTTCCTTTCTAAAGCTTATCAGTAGATAATAGTTCTATACTGTACAGGCTTATGATGTTGAAAATACAACTGAATTTTCCAGCTGTCTCTGATTCAAATAAAAGGTTTTCATATCAGATCCCTGAATAAACCAGATTACTGTTTCTTATTCTATGTTCCCCTGCACACACACACACACAAAATAAAAGGAATAAAATGATATCAGTCAGTTCAACAAAGACTCATAAACATTTAGATTGCAGAAAGACATGACATATGAGAAAAACCTGATTTTTTTTTAGCTGTGAGAACACTGAGAAGAGATCAAATAGCTGTCTTCAAATATCTACGTAGTTAATTAGAAGCCAGTCATCCCCAAAGTGCTCAAAAATGTATTAACCCCTGGGTTACACTACTAGTTACTAGCCTCCACTAGACTTTGCACCACTGAACTGGGCTTGATCATTCAGCCAGTTTTCAATTTACCTCACTGATTATCCAGCCCATACATCAACAGCTTGTCTCTGAGAACCTTAGGGGAGACAGTAACAAAGGCCTTACTGAAGTGCAGAAGACTACATCCACTGTCATCTATCACAGAATCACAGAATTGTAGGGGTTGGAAGAGATCTCTAGAGATAATCCAGTCCAATCCCCCCTGCAAAAGCAGGTTCCCTAGACCAGGTTGCACAGGTAAACATCCAGGTAGGTTTTCAACATCTCCGGAGAAGGATACTCAGAACCTTTATGAAAGGCCTGTTCCAGTGCTCCATCACCCTTACTGTGTAGAAGTTCTTATACACATTTGTGTGGAACTTTGTATACTTCACTTGTGTTCATTTCCCCTCATCCTATCACCACGCACTGCTGAAAAGAGTCCAGCTTCATCCCTTTGCCTTCCACACCTAGATATTTATAGATGTTGATCAGATCCCCTCTGAGGTCCTATCCCATCTGGGACCTGTAATACACACCCACAACAGTGTCCCCCTATGCTTACCTGCTCCTTAATTCTCATCCATGAGCTTTCCACTAGTTTATCACTCTCCCCCAGTTGGATTTCAATACATTCTAACTGCTCTCTCACATAAAGAGTAACTCCACCACTCTGTTTTGCCAGCCTGTCTTTCCCAAAAACCACGTAGCCATCCAGCATTCCAGTCGTGTAGTCACACCGTCTCTGTGACTGAAAAAAGATTGTGGCCTTGCAACTGCACACAGACCTCTAACTCCTACTGTTTATTTCCCATGCTGCAAACATTAGTATACAAACACTTTATGGAAGCAGCAGGTGCAGGTATCCCTAAAGGGATGCATAAAGATGTCAGGCGAGAAATTTGCAATGGTATCTCCTCTGAGGAGTCCTCACAAGATCCCACTGGACAGTCCAGAGGTATTTCCCTGGCAGTCTCCTACAACAACATCCCCAAGCCCTTCTCTGTTCCACTGACCTCCACACTCCTCCCATAGATCTAGATGACATCTCTGAACTACTCACTCCGCCCTTGTGAGTGTCATTTAATTCCCTTCCCCTTTCATACCTAGTTTAAAGCTCTCTTAACAAGCCCTGCCAGCTCCTGGGGGCTAGGATCTGCTTTCCCCTCAGAGACAGGCCTTCCACCATCAGGCTAGGTGCTGAGTAAACCTCCCTATGACCAAAGAACCCAAAGTTCCCGAGGTGGCATCAGCCTTCCAGCCATTTATTCAAAGCCTGAATTTTCCTACACCACAGTGTATCTCTCACTATCCCAGAAGGAAGAGAGGAAAATAACACTTCCTTGCCCACTTCTTCAACCAACCACCCTAAACCCCTGAAACCTCTTTTGATAGCTCACAGGTTTCCTTGAGTAACTTCATCACTTCCTTCCTGAAATATCAATAAAAGGAAGTAATCAGAGGAGAAAACCAGGCCTGGGAATTTTGATGTCCCTGACCTGGGCCCCAGGGAGGCAGCACACCTCCCTACATGTCAGGTTGGGTCTGGATATGAGGCCTTCCATTCCTCTGGCTTGTAGTTCTCTGAGTTCTCATTCTTACACTTCCTGAAGCCAAAAATGATGTTTGCTTTCTTCCAGTCCTCAGAAATCTCTCCCGATAGTCAGAATCACTCAAAGATTATTGTTAGTGACCTCACAATGACACAGCCTGCTAACTCATTACTCTTGGGTGCATCCCATCAAGACCTAATAAATGTCCAGTTTGCTTCAGTATTCCATGACATGATCCTCTGCCAAAAAGGGTACCTTTTTTTTGCTCCAGTCTTTCTCTCTGGTCTCTGGGAACCTGGGATGCTTGAAGTCTGGTCTGGTTGGTAAAGACTGAGGAAAAGAAGAAATTCAGTACCTCATTCTTTTCTATTTCCCATGTAACCAGATTTCTTATGTCATTCAGGAGTGGATCAACATCTTTTCCTAGTTTTTCTTTTGTCATTGTACTTACAGGAGACCTTGTTATCTTTGATATCTACAGGCGGATTCAATTTTGTTTGGGCTTCAACTTTTCTAACTTAATCCCCGTGTTCTTGGACGATATCTCTACATGGCTCTCAGATTACCTCCATTGTCTTTGTGCTTCATTTTTGTGTTGGAGTTTGGCCTGCACCTCATTGTTCATCCCCACAGGACTCCTGGAATTTCTGCCTGACTTTCTACTCATTGGGATGCACTACTCTTGAGGTGAGATTTGAATATTAACCAGCTTTCTTAGGACCCTTTTCCCTCCAGGTCTTTCACCCCTGAGACTCTTTCAAATGGAGTCTTGAAGAGGCCAAAGTCTGCTTTCCCAAAGTCCAGAGCTGTGACCTTTCTTTTTACCACCCTCCCTGCCCTTAGGATCCTGAACTCCACCATCTTATGGGCACAGCATCCAAGACTGTCTTTTACCTTCATACTCACTACAAGGTCTTTGTTTTTGGTGGGATGAGATCCAACAGATTACCTCCTTTGTAGCTCATCTATCACTTTGAGGTGGAATTTACCAGCAGTGCTCTCCAGGAAAATCCTAGATTGCTTATAAGGTCTCAGTCAGCTCCTCTTCCTTCCCCAAGCAGAACTCCATACACTCCAACTGGTAGTTGGAGTCCAACTTCTGTGAGGGACAGAAGGGACAATTCCTGCTCCTTATTTTCCTAAAGAGCCTATATCACTTCAGTGCAACACTCCAGTCATGAGAACCATTCTGACACATCTTTATGACTGATTAGATTACAGCCCTAAAACTTCATACATCTCTAATTCCTAATATTCATTCATCCATGGTACTTTCATTAGTAAAACAAGAACTAATGAGAGGCACCCTAGAGCGCTGGGTTCCCATAAAGGGTTTAGGGACTTTCTCCATAATGCTGCCTTGTTGTCACTTCTTTGTTTTTGTCTGATAGTGATCCTGCTTAAACCCAATTTTGTTGCTGTCCAATGCCCCACTTAAATATAGTGGTCCCACTTAAAATACAGTTTTGCTCCCCTTTATGAGCTGCGTCTCATCTCTCTCAAGCAGATGCTGATCCACAAACAGGGTCCCATTATCGTAAAATCAAAATCATATCACCAACGCAAGTTCTACAACCAAATATTGATTTTCACTATCAGTGCCCTCCATCTAACACCATTTCCCCCTGCAAGCAGGATTCAAGAGAAAACCATGGACTCCATGTCTTCATTTTTTTTTCCTTGGAGCTCTGACAGATACCAGAGGTTATCCCTAGCAGTACTGTTTGTGCTCACATGGAACACAGGAAGGTGTAGTAGTCAGAGATTTGCACAAGATTCAGCAGTACCACACAATATCCCGGAACTGAATCTCCACTGGCTGCCAGTTGATAGGTCAAATGAATCACTGGCTCTAGTTAGTATGTCAGCCTTGGTCTCCTGCAGCAGTGACTTATTCATTGCATCTTGTGGTTGGAGTCTAATACAGGACTCAAGAGGAGCCTGCTGACAAGGTCTTCTTGCTTTAGCTACAAGAAGCATCTTTCTCAGAGGCTCTCATTCTGATGGGAGATTTCAACCACACAGATGGCTGCTGGGAAAGAACACAGCAGGCTGTAAACAATCCAGAATACTCCTGGTGTGCACTGAAGATAACTTTCTTGTCCAGTCAGAGGACAAGAGAAGATGCATTACTGATGCTGATCAGTGTAAATGAACTCATTAAAGAGGTTAAGATAGGAGGCAGTCTGGGCTGTAGCAACAGTGGTCTTGGTGAGTTCATGATCTGGAGAAACATGGGCCTGGGAGAAAGCAAAGTCAAACTTCAGAAGAGAGAACTTTCAGCTGTTTAAGAATTTATTGGATGAGATCCCTTAGAAAGCTGTCCTTAGGGACAAAGAAATTGAGTAGAGCTGGCAACACTTTAAAGACATTTCTGAGAGCACAAGAGCTCTCCATTCCCATGTGTGAGAAATCAAGGACAAGAGGCTGGAAAACAGTATGACTGAGCAAGGACCTGCTGGCCAGGCTGAAAATGAAATGTATAGGCAGTAGAAGAAGGATGTGTAGAGTGGGAAGAGTGCAGAGATGCTGTCTGGACATGTAAAGATGGGATCAGAAAAGCCAAGGAACAGATGGAACTGAACAATGAAAGGGGTATGAAAAATAACAAGGGATACTATAGGTCCATTACTCAGAAGAGAAAGGCCAAGGAGCCTATACCCCTACTGATAAATGATAAATGAGAAATGGCATTAACAGACATGGAAAAGGCTGAGTTACTCAGCAAATTCTTTGTCTTCACTGGCAACCAGGCTTCCCATGCCTCTCATGTCCCTGAACCTCTAGATGTGGGTTGGGGGAGCAAAATCCCCCACACAGTAAGCAAAAGGGAAGCTTTTTAACTGATCAAGACCATTGGCTCTGATAATGTGCATCCCAGAGTCCAAAAGAAACTGTCTGATACAGTTGCCAAGACACTCTCCATCATATTTGATGTCTTTCCTGTCAGGTAAAGTTCCCAGTGATGGGAAAAAAGGAAAAGCATCACTCTCCTTTTTAATAAGTATAGAAAGGAAGACCTGGGAAATTACTGGCTGATGAGCTTCATGTCTGTTCCTGGGAAGATCTTGGAACAAATACTCCTGGAAGCTAAAATATTAAGGCATGTGCAAGACTAGGAGGTGATCTCTGACAGCCAGCCCAGTCCTCCTCTGTTCTACTCTCATGAGGCCCCATCTGGAGTACTGCATTCATGTCTGGAGCCCTCAGAAGAAGAAAGACATCTAACTGTTGAAATGAGTCTAGAGGAGAGCCTCAAAGGTAATCAGAGGGCTGGAGCACCTCTCCCACAAAGGATAAGAGCGCTTGGCTTGTTCAATCCGGTGAGGAGAAGGTTCCAGGGAGACCTCCTTGCTGCCTTTCCATTCTTAAAGAAAGCTTATAAACAACATAGAGAATGACCTTTTACATGGTCTGATAGTGATAAGAAAAGGGGGAATAGTTTTAAACTAAAAGAAGTGAGATTTAAATTAGATGTTAGGAGGAAAATTTTCACTTGGAGGCACCGGAAGAGGATGCTTAGAGAAATTGTGAATGCCCTATCACTGGAAGTGTTCAGACCAAATTAAATGAGGCCCTGCCCATCCTGATCTAGTGAGTGGCAATCCTGCCCACATTATTGACGTTAGAACTATATTATTTTTAAGGTCCCTTCCAACACAAGGCATTCTATGATTCTAGCACTTGTCATTTCTTCCTGGTGTTCTTGCATGTTTTAGGGTTAAAGATCCAGATTCTGGCTTCTGTTCTACACTGTGGGCAGTGTAGAATACACCTTTGTGGGTGTAAGACCTTGGATGAGACAGGAGTCTTCCTCTTCGTACCAGCTTCTATACTTTCCCTTCTACAGGAGTTACATATACATCAGCAGTGGGGATGGACACAGTTAGCTTCTCTCATTTGGTTTGGATCTTACACCTTTTCAAATTACTGCATTACAAGAAGATTCGATAAACCTCCCATCTTTTCTGATGACATGAACCTTGCTCACTTCTTCCGTTAACATCTCCACCTGATGGCACAGCTTCTCCAAGACAGCACACCTCCTGCACAATAGTGGACCATCTCTTATGGCATCAAAGTGAGGCCTCTTTCACTTCCTGCAGTCTGGGATGTGGAAGGCTGCATCTGCCATGTGAAGCTTTACCTGACTTCCAATCCATCAGGGATAGCTGTTCCAACAACTGATGGCAAAATATCTCTGTAGAATGTCTGGGACAGTTAATCATCTTAAACCAACTGTGGGCTCCCTTATTCATATCATTTTGTGTGAGCTACTACTGCACAAACTACTACATCTTTTGTCTGTTTCTCCTCTGAGAAACCTGTTGTAATTTCAAAAGTCAATCTAATGGTGAAGTTGGCCCTGCTTTGAACAGGGGGGCTGATCAAACACTCTCCAGAAGCTCCTTCCCCAAAGGTACTGTGTTATACTATGAAAACTTGTGGAACACATATTTTCTGTAGCTCCTGTGTGGACATGGCACTAAATATGCAAAATAAATTGCCATGCACACAAGTGGGGCACAATGGCTGTCTTTGATCATGGATAATTTCACACATAGCTTTTATTGTTTGTTTGTTTGGTGGTTTAAGGAACAGTAGATTCTGCACTATGATTGAATAGTTTCCGTTCTACTTATATATACGGCATTAAAAAAAAAAAAAAAAAGCACAAAGGAACTCTTTCATTTTACAAATCTTGTCCTTTCACTATACTTTTTAATACGGTATTATTCCTTTTACAGCAGAAAAATGCCTTATGACACAATGCAGTGTTTCAGTAAAGTCACCTTCTGTTGTAAGTGAAGAACAATGGCAAGAAGTAGAGTACAAACTGTTAAAACATTTAGACGACACACACACAAAACACAAAAAATAACCAGCAAAGTCAGAAACAGAATAAACATACAAACAAAAAACCCACCGCAAATACACAATACAGTCATCTTACACTCTGGCATTTCTCTGGACTTGCTCCAGGCCTGCATTTCAGGAAAGTTAGAATGCAGCATTCTCATTTCAGCTAATTTTGTTAATGTGTTTTACTTTGATGCTTCTTTTTTATCCCTCAGGATCATCTTTTCAAAGCACACTGTTCATCTGAATCATAATTTTAGAGAGGCTGTCAGTTTGCTGCAAAATAGTCAGCAAATAAGGTTAAGAAATGAGATTAAGAGCACTCTGAAAGCAGCCAGACTATCTAAAGCTTTGTGAGCATCCTTAAGTACACAGAAAAAATACAAGTGCTAATTAAAATTCTGGGAAAACACGTATGTTTGAACCTCATGATACACTGGTAAGGGATAAATTGGTACTTATCTGGTGCTTTATTCTCAGATACAGTAGCAGATCTTTGCCACCCTGACTATATCCAGCCACAGTATTTTAAGTAATACTGGAAAGAAGGTACCAATGACATTCAAAATACATTTACAGTAACCAGAAATGTTGTAGCATTATATCTGTCCATGTTTTCTATCTTCAAGTATAGGCACTTGGTAACAGTATCTGTTTCAATACTGTCTGCAAGCCACCGAACTTCCTGAGTATCATTTTGTCCTGAGATAAGTGAGCAAACTGTATTTTTTAAATGTATTTTTTCTTCTTATAGGTAAAATCATTAGGTGTGGGCAAAGATGTAACTGTGGGCAAGTCATGGTCACGGGTATTAAGATTTTTATGGTATGTGTTGTATGAATTCGACAGATTGCTCAGAATCGATATATAAGAGCATTCAAGATTTGGAAAGCGTGGTTAAAAAACAACAGGTAAATGATAGGTGGGATATATTTGGGGGTCTCTTCAGGGGTTTTGTGGGACGGATACAAAATTTGCTAAAAATAGGGTTAGTTTCATTGGTTTTCTCTGTGCTTTAATTTGTGTTCCATGCTTGTTACAGTGTATACTGTGAAAGACAGAAACTGTTTTTTACTTTTGTTGTCTCAAAGCTTGCTTCATGAGGCCTTTCTGGCTATAAGACTCTAATTCACAATTGCAAATCATCTAGATGGTTGTCGCAGTGCCTCAGTGTCTCTGTTTGTGGTTGTAAAGATAAGCAGAAATAAAGGCAAGTAGTCTTTTTTGGGGTACGGCTTGGAGAAGCTGACCACTGCAAAGGACAATAATACTTGTATGGCACCAAAGGTGCTACTCCCTGTTGATTTATCTGTTGGGCCAGATGTGTTGGGTGGGCATAAATCAAACTAATGCCAGAACATGGAGGCAGCTAAAGAAAGCAGGACAGACATCCTGTTGTCCCAACAAGATAACCAAACAGACATCTCTCTTTAAACAAAACACCCACAGGAATGGTGAGGAGCTCTCCTCCTTCAAGGTTTGAAAATTTACAGCAAAATTGACCCTTAGGTTTAATTCCCTCGATAACCAGAGTTTGGAATGTGATGAATATGCATGTGCTATACCTTTAAATATGTATTCATTTCTCTCTTTGTGGTGCGTGTTTGGTGGAGCAATCCCCCATGTACCCAGCGCTGTAACGGCGGGAATAGCTGCTTGACATAACTCATTGGTGTGTCGAGTTGCTCAGTTGGTTTTCTTGGCACCACTAAACCAAAGACTCTGAAGAAGAGACTTTCCTGAGGGAAAAATCTCTTTGGAAGACCCCCCCCCTGCATGGTGCCTGCTTGCTGCGAAACTTCCCGGCTTTCTTCCATCCCCTGCAGAGACCAGACAAGTTCCTGAGATCAGCGGACTACGGACCTCCCAGATCCATGGTGGTGATGCTCTCTCTTTCTCTCTCTCTTGCTTTCTGCCAAGTCTCCTTGCTTTTCATCTCTTTTCTATCGCCCACCTACCCTTCCCCATATCCCTAAGCAACTAATTATTGTAATAAACTGGTTGGACTAACATTTGACCCGCTGTGTCTTAATCTCGCCATCGGGTATACACATACATATAAAGAACGTCATCTCCCTCCTTTATATTGGAGCGTGACAGATGCTATGAACCGTGCCTTTTTTATTAATAAAGAAGGGGGAGATGTGGGGAAAGATGTAACCACGGACAAGCAAAAGAGCTTATCAGTCTTCTTGATAGATCATATCACTGTGAAGCCTAGGGAGACTGGAATGTAAACTGTGTCTAAGGATAAACAGGAGGTTCTTTTGTATGTGCTGTAAATCTTGTCATGGTTGGGCGGCCTTTCATCCTTTATCATTGTTGTTTGGGAGAGGTAGGCACCAATTGGCTGTTAGAGGAACTTACCATTTTTAAGTGCATGGTATATAAGACGTATGTTGAACACAATAAAGTAGATCTGTTCCGATGCTACAAAAAACTGAGAGCTCTCTAACTCGACTGAGCACCAACAATTAGGCATTTGCTTTTCTATCCTACCATCCTTTTGCTTATCGCTCCTCAGCTACCCTCAGAAAAGTATTTAGTCTTTTATCATTAGGCAACAGTTCTATAAAACAAACTACTAGCATTTAGAATGACGTAGCCATTGCTTGACACAGAAATAGAAGCTTTTTGCAGCTGTGAAGACTAAAATAATTTCTGAGAGTTCAACAAGAGAGAAATCTTATACAAATTCCCTGCATTTCTCTTTTGCCAGTGCACAAGTGTCCTGTGGAACTGCTAGCCACATGAACGAATTCTCTATGACATACATGCTCTGTGGAAAACTCACTTGAGAAATATCTTATAACTGCAACACGTTTATGTAGAGTTATTCATTAGAGCTCAAATTAATTTTGCAAAGAGAGCAATTTCTTACAAACATAGATGGAATTTCAGGTTGAATTGCAACAATAAAAATAATTAACTAAATGCAGTAATTTTAGACCCATTATTTCACAGTTTACCCTCTCAGCTTTCCCTTTTTTTTTTTTTTTTTTTAGAAATGTTTCAGCATCTAATTTTGGGATTATTTTTGAGAATAGGTTTCCTAGAGTAGCAGAAATGCTAACTTACAGCCTGACTGAGCACCTGGTGAGAAAGCAAGGCCAACTCAGGGAACTCAGGTGCATGCAGTGCACCTGAGTGACTGGAAGGGGCAGAGCCAGGATCCACCCTTTCCCAGACTTCATTTTAGGGTTGGCAGTGGAGGGAAGGATATCTTGCTGGAGATTCCTGTGTACTTGATGCTTTTTAAAGATAAGTATTTTTTTCTTTCTTTTTATTTATATATATATATGCCCAAATGCAACAGCTATTTAAACAGGGGAAAAAAAAATCATCATATATATGTATGCTGTTGCATTTGGGCTTGTCCTTATTTGATACAAAGATTTCGCTACCCCATTGCTGTATTAGAATTGCATTATAGCATTACCCTTGGCCAATACAAAATTTTTTAAACAAGTCAGGTCAAGCCCTACAACCCACTATGAAAATTTATTATAATACAGCAATTATATAAATTGAATTTCTTCACTTAAAAAAAAAAAGTATCATTAAGATATCAAGGAAACTGTCTCAAGAGTGTATGTAAGAAGCTATACTTGCAAAATGCATTAATTGCTAACAGTGATTCATGGAAGTGATTTACAAATAAAGTAAAATAATAAGTATATATAGAAATTATGTATTTCATCTATAGGAAGGACAAAAGCAATTGTGATACAGTCTATTTTGTTTGCTCTGTGCTATTGCAAGAACATAATTCTTTTCTGGAGGGAAAAAACAAGGTTTCAAATGACCTAAAAGAAAGACATAAGCAGTTAAAACCTATTACTAGTCTCCATATTTTTTCCACTGTAAGCAATTTCAGTTAACACTGAATGCATATAATTTAATTTAGGAAAAGAATTTATGGTGATTAACAGTAAAGGAAGATGTTGGACTCCAAGTTAAAAAAAGTAATAATAATTTCTCTTCAAGCAGTGGGGTGACTTGTTTACTTCCTAGGTATTTCTTGCTGACAAGACTGCAATGCTAGAAGTTTAAAATAAACAGATGCTATGCTAGGTGAAGAAATGTATGACAGTGGTGTGACAGCCTTTGCCCACTTTTCTTATGCCGTCGTCATTCAAATTGGAATTAATCTCTGTGTTGCTAAATGTCTGCTGATCATATCATGAGTCAAATAAATCAACTGAACTCAACCTTTGGAGTTGTTAAATCCATCTGTATTTATGAACTGTGATATCCACCTGTATTTCACAATAAATTATGCCGTGAGTGTTTGCTATAGATAATTGCTCTACAGATTTCTAATATTTACAAGAGCTCTTGCATTTTAAGCAGTAATTTCCAAAAGATTTTCCCAAACTGTGTTTGCATATTAAGATATTTCAGGTTAAGAACCTTCAGGTTTTCAGTGTGATTTTCCTAAAGTGATATGAATGAAAATACTGATTTCCACCCCCTGGAACTATTCTTTTAATTTTGCTTTTCAAATAGCTACGCATTTAAATACTGGTCTATGATTATTTTTTTGGACAAAAAATAAAATAGAATTTTAGCCTCCTGTAACTTTGGAACATTCAGGGTGTGACTTGCTGCAAGCAAAATATATTAACAGAAAGGCACTGTTTTTTAACTGGAATCAGCTTTCTTCCAATTGGATAACTAAACATATATTGAGAAAAGTAAAGGAGTCTACATTCTGGGGTTGTAGTGTTACTCAGATACTTCAGACAATATAGCATGACTGTTCAACCCACAAAAATGATTTCCTGACACTGCCTGGCATGTTTCTGTATGTACAAAGTAAGGCAGTAATATTAAATATCAGCACTTTCAGGAGTTTATTTGTACAGGGAAGTTGTGGAAATAATGCACCTTTCCTTTTGGGTGTTCTGCTGATATTTTTATCTTATTTTCTATTACATTCACTTTACAGCTGGTTTGTAAAGCGGGAACAGATGTGATGCATACTCTTCATGAACATCCATCACATATACTATTCAAGTAGTAGATGCAGAAACTGTGATTTACACTCTCACAAAAGATAACTAACACATTGAATATACATACTCATATGTAGCTGGTGAATGACTCAGTAGCATATTAGTAGCAATGTTGCAGATTGTGATTTGCAACCCATCAGAAGACAATTGTTTACTACACTCAAGTTATGCTGTAGCTTCTGTTGTATAATTATGAGTATATAGGAATCCTTTATAAAATATATCTGTAGTCTTTACCTATGATTTTCTTAACTTCTGTATACGCCTTTCCTGGAAACAATTCTATTGTTTACCATTAACTGCCTATGGCATTACTGGTTTCAGGGTTAAGGCAAATAAAAGTAAAGTTACTCAGTGAAGCAGGTTCCCTTAAGATGGGAATGAGTTCCAGCAAAGGCAGACCCACTTCTGTAAAAGCAAACAAAATGAGAAATCTTTCTACCCAGAGGAACTTGATAGTTTTTTACAATTTCCTGACACTTTAGAGAAGTACCTTAGGAAGTTTGCTGAGTTGTCAGTTTGAGACTGTTTTTTCATCTAGTGAAAACAAAGAAAAAAATAGATTTTCAAGCAGGTTATGGAATAACGTAGAAAATGCAAGTAAGCTCAAGAAAAATTCCACCTAGTTATCACTGAGGTTGCAGCCAAATATTAGGAAGTGTTAACATTGCAGGAGTAGCTATTATAAGCGGTGAAGACTAGCTAACCTCATTACCTGTGCTGAGCATCTATGCCAGCTGTGAAACTGAGGCAAAGACACTTTGTCTAATGCCAGTGTTGCCAATAAAAGATAAACAAGTGTAGTGAAAGACAGAACCACTCTGTTAAAATAAAGATTAAATTAGACTTAAAACATACAATTTGTAAACTGGAAGAGGATTAGTGAGAGAGTTTACTGAAGTACCACTAACAATTGGAGTCATTTCATTGTGTCTAAGCAGAAGTATGAATTTCCCGTAAGAAGTTTTTTAAATCGACAGGATCTGGTCTAATTTGTTTGTGGGTTGGTGTTACTGTTTTCCTCAAAATAGTATCCAAATACATTAGTATTCACTATACATAAGAGAGCTTGGACACTTTGATAGTAAGAGAATGTCAAGGTGTATGCATCACAGATTTGTGAGTATTTTATATATTAGATATCTGTTTTTCTTACTAGATCAGATGAAGTTATTCATTTATGTGCTGAGATTGTGGCTGGCTACTTCAAAACTTTTAAGATCTTGAATTGGTGCAATATTTTGGTTACAATACTGCAAGGCTTGGCATCAGTAAATGATAGCATGGGAAAATGAACTTCCTGGAAAAGTAAACATTTATTTTAAGTAATTAGAAACTTTGTATTGTATTTTAAAAGAGTAATGTGTAAGATAACTGAAGGAAGCAAAAAAATTAGAATTTCCTTCAAAAATTCTGTATGTAATTGGAAATAAGATGAACTGAGTTTAGAAGCTGAATGTTCAGTCATACTGACTGAATACTACTAATAAACAAAACCAATAATACTATTAGACAATACATTCTCTACAAAAATAAAACTTGCAATAAAACAATGAGTAGTTTCCTTAGTGGTCTCTAAGTGCACTATCACACTTCAGTGTTTGCACCATGCTTGCAGTCATCAGATCACAAAATTGTGATTATTATGTGTTGTTTCAATGAAAGACTTAAATATTTGCAAACATTTTTATATGTAAGCAAATTATAAATGTAGCTGGTACATGAATAAGTCTTTGTATACTGTTATTCTTGACTTAGTAGATCTGTCTAATGGAAAACACTTCTCACAGATAAAATATGGAAAAATGTGGAGTATCTGTCTACTAAATAAATTTGATTTTTAAAAAAATGTAGTAACTAGTCCTATTTACCTTTTAAGTTCAACAGGTTCTTGGCCATCTGTTGCTGGTAATACTGATTTTCATTCCTCTTGACATCATACCTGCTATAGTCAGTTCAAATTAACCTGAGATGATGCATAAGGAATAAAAAATGTCTCTGCATTTCAGCTACTGAGGCTTCCTGAGAAGGGAACACAATATTATATCATCAGATACTTGAATTAACCTAGATACTTGATCTTGTCCATGCTGCAAGGACATTCTTCCGTTTCTATAACTCTGAAGATTTAATAACTGACTCAAGATAGGAGGGGATGGCAGACCTTTATTTTGAATCTAAACTTACTATTATGAATGTATTTATTAGTATCTTGTCATCTAATGATCAGTAGGCAAGTTTACAAAGACAGGGGGTGGCTGTGGTTTACTGTGACAAACAGCAGTGACATGTTGATTATTCTGAGTCCTGTGAAGAAGCTTGTCAATACTCATGAAGTGTTTCTTTCTGTTAGATTGGCTGACACTATGTTGATGTGTGGCAGAGAGCTGATGACAGCCAAGATGTAGTACAGCATCTGCCACTTCCACAAAGTCATCAGTAACACCTATGGGTGAAATAGCATTTAATTTATGTAGCTGATACTAATCAATCAGTAGTTTCTCAGCAGTCTAGCAAACAAAAATAAATGTGTGCTTGTATGTAGACTCTCATCTTTGTACATTAAACCTGCATTGAAGTATTTCAATATGTAAATGTCAAGATTCTATTCAAAATTCTTCAACAACTGTTTTATGCAGTGGTGTTGAGAGAACAATTTATATGTGTAATAGCTGCATTTATCCTTTTTTTTTCTCTACTTTGTCCACTAACCAAACTTCTTAAAAGTTATTTATCATCTAAATACAAAATGAAGCCTGATACATAACATGGGAAGTGAGATCATACCTAACGCTGTGGGAGTGAAAACAGCAGTTAAAACAAGACAAACAATTGTAGCAGCAGTCATCAACGTAGCATCTTAATGAATTCCTCCTTTGTGTTTTTGCTTGAAGTTTTGGTGGGACTTTGGGCAGATTTGTTAGAAAGAATTCCTGAAGTATTTTCAAGAATGCTAACAATCTCTCACTGTGAATGGAAAGAAAATCTAGCCCTCTAGTTTTCTCTGTATTTTCTTTCATACAATACGAAAGCAAATCTTATATATATATCAGCAGAAGAATAAAACAAGATTGCATTATTATTAAAGGAAGAATGTTCTATCTCTCTAAAAACAAGTTTGCTTTAGAAACAAAGAATAATACAGCCTTGTAGCTGCATTTTAAGGATAAAGCAGAAGAACTTTTCATTCCAATAATCAGAAAACTCTGGTGACCTGACTCCCAACATATCCAAAAAATGTCCACAGGTGATCAAATTCACACTGGGAAAATGACTGCAGGCATGGAATTTGAGATAATCTGCTTTTCTTAGTTCTTTTTTGTCAAACACCTATTAGAGGAAGTTTGGTACTACCCTCAAGAACAGACCTTTGAATTCACTTTAAAACTTTCTTTGTTGTTTTTGTACTTACTTTTAGACTTGATTTTTAAAATTTCCCTCTACAAATAAAATCTGTGAAGTAAACTTTTTTGGGCATTCTCAGAAAATAAGGGTAGAAAAAATTGTATTCTAACTTGTCTGGTTCAAAAAATTATAGAGTAATAAAGATCCTCTTGATCTGTAAACACATTATGCCAGTTAACTTCTAAGATAAGCTCCATTTGATGTTGAATAATCTGAAAAAATGGTGACTGTGGACTTTCAAGACATCCTACTGATGTCAAAGATGTTTGTGTTTGTTTGTTTGGTTTTGTTTTTACAACAAAAGGTTGTTCTAAATGAGATCATTACTTACATTGTTTTCATTCACAAATACCCATGGAATGAAATTTTCAGGATTTGAGGTGTTGCCAACTGGCTGAGGAATAAAGATGCAACTGAATGAACCTGCTTAAAGGCCACTGTCACCAAGTCCACTGTATACCAACACTCAAGAATTACCATTACACTTCTAAGACTCTCCTTATTCTGAAAATCTATCTAGAATGAGGAGTCACAGCCATTAAATCCTGAAAATCTAAGAAGTGAAGTTCCTACTCAAGTGAGCTTAATTCTTCTCTTACCTTGGTATTTTCACACTTTCAATTTTCTGTTCTCCACCAAAAGAAAGAAAAGAGCAAAAAACTTTGTTTCTTGGAGTTCTGCTTGCTGACTTCTCTTTCCCCAGTGTTTTCCCAGGGGTCTGACAAAAGGAATAGGCTAAAGGGAGAGGTGGGTATGATAAAATCTGGGGGAAGGCAGTTGTGATAGGAAGATCACCAACTTCATTGCACCAACTTCATTCTGAGGCGTCAGAGCAAGGAAGGAAAATTACTTTTAATTTGTCATGAGCAGCTCAGCTTATCAAGAGAAAATGCGTTCTTTGGACAAAGAATACGTTATTTGTTGCAATCATCTTAGAGAATTTATTCAGCTTGAGCATAAATAACTGATCTGTGGGACTGAAAGCGCAATGGTTGACTCCAGCCTCTTCCCATAACTTAGATAAAAAGACCTAAGTTCTGCAGCTTGGCAAGTTCCTAGAATTCTGGGAAATCTTAGTTCAATTATTGCTGAATTCATTTAACCATTCTTTCTGCTGAGGGCGTGACAGGTCTGTAAATACTAATTTTTCTGGGTCTATTCATTATGGGTTCCTTCAGGCTTAGCGAAGGAGTCACCAATATCACAAGTGGTTGTATAAAGGGTTATGAGGGCATTAGTAAAATGGCATAGGAATATGGGAATGAAAGAACAAAGAAAAAGAGCCAAGCTGTCAAGAATTAGTGTTCCAAAACATCCTTTTGAAGAAAGGTGAAATAGAAACGAACTGCATTTTTGGTCTAATGTATCTTATCATTTCTGATACAATGATTTCAAAATCTTAATAAACCAAAATTTTTTATTATTTATTTATTTATTTATTGCGGAAAAATGTCAGTAGTTATTTTAATTTTAAAATTAATTGATTATCTTTTCAAGGTATTGTACAATGTTAGCTTTTTTTAGCCTTCCTGTCTCAGTATAAAACAGAAGATCTAATATGACAAGTTTAAAAACTTTTAGAAAGAAGAAATACCAGCATTGTTTCCATTTTCAGAGTATTACAGAATGGTTGTTGAGCTACAAAACCATGCTACAAAATAACCTAGAATTTGTGGAGCCTACCTTTCTTCTGTGGGATGGCACAATAAAATATGTTTCAATATTATGTTTCTTCAAGAAAATATTCCTTTCATGGCCATATCCTGGTTCTACCTCATAGTCCCCATTTAGGCAGTCTAGGGTGGTCTTCGTAATATGAACTTTCCTGAAAAGAAAAATAGGACAGTGTTGTTTAAAGAAATGATATGTCACTAGTTGCTACTGTGCAAAACATCATAATAGGCTGTGTATCTTCAGCAACATAAATGATAGAAGTATTTATAACAAAATGGTAACTGTAATCTCTCCAGAGATTTGCAGACTTGTAGATCTGTAGAAAGTGGAAGTCTGCACATCATCTTTAATATTGTGTTGTTTTGGTCATTGTTTATTTCACTGCCTGTTGAGAAAAACACTCCAAACCTCTAATGTGTATAAAGGATGAATTTCTTGTTCTTCTCATCCTGACTCCCTTTACAGTTCTGATTTCTACCTTTTTTTTTTTTCTACTTTTTTTTTTTTTTTTTTTTTACTTGCAGATTTCCCATCTACTTTATTTGGGAAGCACAGCCATTTTGACACCATACGTGATAGCCAAAAAAATATCTTCACATTTTCTCCTGAAAGATCTTTCATATTTGAAATTACTTCCTACAAGATATCTAGATATCTGAAAAACTGTTACTTCTTTTATATTTAAATGTGTTCTTTCTTTTTTTTTGTTTTTAACTCTGAAGCCCCAAGGTAAGGAATACTGCCAAAACTGTCTGAGAGAGACATATGTCACAAACCGGAATTTATTCAGACACAAAAATGAAGAGGTTCCATTGTTCTCCTTTCAGAGTATCATAATCTTGTAAAAAATCTAACAAAGAGTGGAAGATTCTAGTCCAAATGCAAGTTGCATACACGTGCATACACACTGATGCACTGTGTCCACTTAAGTAGGGTCCAAGTCTGTTCAAGGAATACTTACAATTCCAAGACACAGCCCATGGAATGGCGGCAGGTTTATGTACTCCTGTATCACTTGCAGACACACAATGGATATCTGAACATGTAAGAAGGTATTTTCTTTTGATAGCAGACAACTAGTATTGAAAATCTGTCCTTGTAAACAAAGTAAGGAACATACTTACACCCTCCTGTCTTTCATGTGTACAAATACAAAGGCAAAAAATTCCTGGAATGTTTAGGGAACTTTACTTTTATAACTTGAAATGATGATGAAAGTCTAGTACTCTTACTTTCCTAGTGCAATTTTTTTTTCTTTATATATGGAGGTTTCTAAAATGAAGTTTGGAAAGTACTTATTTATTAGGAGAATCTTTTCCCCTTCTTTTCAAAATTTTACTTCTAATCCAATCTATTGCTAATAAAAACCTCGAGATCATTTGCACAGCTCCACAGGAGACAATGCAGTGACTGCTCTTCCTGTACAGGACTCTTCTTTTCTTACACTGTGGTACAAAGAAGGTAATAAATTCTTCACCCATACTGGTCTCTGATTCTTTTTCTATAGGTCTTTCTCAGACTTACCCAGGCAATCCTCCAGCTTCCATAACATTGGCTAAAGTAACATCATTTGACCAGACATCGTATTGCCATTTTCGGAGACCTAGGACCCCACAAAGCACCCTTCCTGTGTGTAATCCAACTCTCATGTTGAGATCAACCTCTGTGGCTTCTGCAACGGATCTGGAATATATAGCATCATAATATAAGTCTTTGGACAATGACATTACTCTTAATTTTCTTTCTCACTGTTTTCCCTTAAGTTAATAAATATTTGCATGATCCAATGACTTTATTAAAAGTTTAGGACAGAAATATGATGAAACTACTAAATTGGTGCAAGAACAGTAGAAGAGTGATAATAAACATTATTTCCAAAGTTGTTGCAAGAGTGGCACAGAAATCACCTTTAACAATGAACTTCAACACATTAATTAAATCTAAACCTCAGAGATTTTCATTATATACCTGGAAAAGGAGAAATTAATTGAAGTCGTTCTTAAAAGCATTTTGATTTTCATGCCACTGTAAGGGAGGATTCTTCGTGAAGTACATTCTCAACCTACAATGACTTGAAACTAATAATCTTGCATAGTTCATGAGGAGATAATGCTGTGCATAAATCTTTGCAGACTGTCCTGTTAGAAAGTCATGTGGAATTTCACATTTAAGTTGCAGTCCAAAAACAGACATAATTAGAAAATAAAAAGGTACCTAATTAGGTATGTAAAATTAAATTTTCTGAAGGTATCTAAATTTAAACTTTCCAAGACATTTAATGGGAGAAGACCTTAAACTCACATTCTGGCTCTAATTTATCCTTGTCTTTCATTAGTAAGTATATTTTTTAAAAAATCTGCAGGACACAGGAGATGGAGATCTTTAGAACTTTGCAGCTATTCCAGGGGTAGCCATCATATTTTTTCTCTTGTATAGCTGTACTTTAAAATATATAATTAATTGAAAGGCCACATGCAGAATAGGTCAGGATATGAGGTGAACAGCACAGTACCCTTGGCATCAATTTAAGTAAGGAGATCTGCAGCCTTGAATTGCTGCAGAACGACATGCCATGTTATCCTCACTAATGCGGGTAACTGTAGAAATCTATTGTCCCCACAGGAAATTTAGGCCTGCCTAGATTTTCAGTCATATTTAATGCAACAGCAGAGGGAGTCTTATGCACAGCTTTCTAATAGATTAAGTATTTCCTTGCCCTATTTCTACCTTCTTAAAGTTAACCTTTCGTTATATAGTATCTGTTCCCAGGCAAACCTTAAATGCAACTCCAAGGAGTCATTGTTACACTGCTTCCTGTGTGCACTGTGTGCTTGACAAAATCCTGAGGAAAGGAAAGGAGATAATGACACAAGTCACCTAATGATAACTTTCTGTCTTCACCCGTGCATGCACATTGTGCCATTAACAGAGTGAGCTTATATCAAGACCATAGCATTCAGCCTGCAAGCCAAATCATTTCAGGATTACGGCTTGCTCACTTATGTGTGTTCACCTGGTTAACTAAAGGAGTACATAATTCACCAGCGTACATACAAATGTGTGAGTTTCCCTAATTGCAGAATAACATTAAAAAAAAATTATCATTTAAAGCAGTGTATAAAATCTCATGCTAGATGTACATGGAAAGACAGTGAAGTTCACTACTCCAGTTGCTCTCTACCTGTCTTTGCTCCAGCTTGCAGATGCTTGTAGAAATTTGAATATTAGAACAAAATAAATAAAAAGATGGGAAAAGAAATACAGCACAGATGATCATATTTTTTGCTAAAAAACCTAGACTACATCAATGAACCACAAAGCAGAATCTGAAAACATTTTGTTTCGAACAAAATATTTCCCACGTGTAAAATCTAAATCTTGAAAACATTTCTCTTGTTTCTTTTTCTCCAAAAACTACAGTATGTTTCAGGGGAGCTTTCACCATTAAATTTGAGTCTGAAAAGAAGTCTTGTGAACAGATTATTCAAATTTTTAATTTGCTTTGAAGTCTATCCTGCTTTTTATGCAGTGTAAAGAATAAGTTTCAAATATAAAATCAGAGCAGTACTACAATCATATTTCCAAACAGCATCAAATTTTGTGTACTAAAATATCACAAAAGCATCTAATGATGCATTTTAAATTATAAATATGTTTCTGAAAAAATACCAGTACTTCATAGACAAGCTGTGAACAGAAAAAGTAAAAGAATTTCTTTAACTAAGTTATTCACTACCACTTAATCTCTTCTAGGCTTGGAAAAAATATACTCAAAAGCTTTCTGAACGTTAACATAAAAGTAGGCCCAGAAACAAATAGAAAGAAACATTTTCTTTTTAAACTGGAAGCATATAGAAGTTATGTATATGACTTAAAAAAGGATAACCTCTACTCTGATATCTGATGTTTCCTACAAATTCTTTAAGTTCTAGTTCTCTATTTAGCTACAAATATTTCATGTGCTACTACAAATGGTCAGTAAAATTCCTCTGTACTGTAAATTCATTTCTCCAGATCCATGCTGAAGTTGAAGCATCAGAAGGAAAAAAAAAAATAGAAGCTCTGTATCCCACTTCCTTTAAATTATTTAGAAATTTATTTATTTTAGGCCCAAAAATATCTCCATAGAAATAGATGTTTGCTAATTAAAGGAATAGACAAGATTGTTTGTTCAGTTACATACATCTGATTTTTATTTATGCACAGTTCTAAAATAACAATGCCCTTTAAACATAAGGAATTTTGCTAATCTTCCTGAAAATATCTCCATCAGTTCTATTTCAACGCCATTACAAATTGCCTATTTCTTTGATATCAGTGACAAAGAATTTTTTTTTTTTTTTGTGAACTATCTCCAGATTTGAACAATTTGAATGAATTTGCTAGTTATGCCACAAAAACCACACTGAACGGAACACTGTTAAAATAAACATTCTCATAGAAAGTACAAACCAAACAACAAACACACCACAGGGCAGATTTATATTACCTTACACACCCATCTTTCGAAGGCAGACATGTGAAAGCACTGAAATAATATTACAAATACCAAAAAGAGAAGAATTTGACCCTAAATGTTGGTCAGTTCTTGGCCTAGCATAAAGCTAACGGGATGTTTGCCCTTGTTTTTGTGAAACTAATGCATCAGTTTGGTTCAGTGGAAGTGGCCGCCGTTCTCAGTGAGTTCTAAAGGTGTTCATCAGAGATTTTTAATGCAATGTTACTCTTCCTGTGCTTCATGCTTGACAATAATTTTTCACAAATGTACATATTGACAAAAAGTGATGACATGAAAAAGGTAACTGTGAAGCAATGGACATTTTCCTCTGGTAGGAGAGGGCTTATAAAAGTCTGGTAAAGAGATATGATCATTCTTTATTGAGTCGAATGTCTGATCACAACTCTATACATTCCACGTGAAAATTCGCGATTAATGTATTTAGGACAACTGAAAATGGAGTTGTAAATACACCAAATAAAAAAAAATATATATATATTTTTAATCTTGAAACCTCTTCTCAAATTTATTTATCAAAACAGAGCTGCATATTTTTCACTGTTCACAGAACTGTTTAGACACTGTATCAAAATGCACAAAATTATTTGCTGTAGCTTGAGCTTGCCACAATTTAAGTTTCATTTTAATACTGTTGTTGTCTGAAATATATCACAGATAAGGTGACTTTCACACTGAAAATGTGTGTTTAACGCATTTAAATGAGCAGTCAAATCCACCAAAAATCTGATACATTTATAATCTTCAAGTTCTGGTGCACATTTTCTTTTAGATTCCATAAAGGGTTTGATCCCACTTTACAAATCACAAAATCTTTTTAGCATCTTACCCAAAACTTAGACAACTTCCTTCAGAAAAGTAAATTCAGTCCCTTGGACTTTATGAAATTCATAGCCTCTAAGACAATTTGCATAACACTATATATTTTTACAGCTTTTGCACATAAATTTTCTTGATGCTTGATGCAGTGATAGTTCATCAAATGTGAGTTACCAGTAGTAATTGTATCACTGTCTATTAATTTTATAGTTCCATCTTTTTTAACAGCCATCTCAGGGCACCATCAGTAGCTATACCAGATTTGTTGACAAAAGTTAAAGAAAACTGTTTTAATATTTTTTGTGTTTTTTTTTTACTGCTTCATACAAATCAAGAGACTTTGTCGTGTCTTTCAGTGGCACCAAAGAAGGCATTTTTTCAGTGACATTATATTTATTATCAGTACCTCTAATGAAAATGGCAAATTGAACCTATCTGTAGCATTTTCATCGATAGTCACAGCATAGAATTGAAAATTACCAGCTTTACTCTCCAAAGTTCTTTCAATATGTGTTTCTGTTTCTTCAGTTAACCTGGCTATAGTCTGGTGAGACAAACTGATTTTAGAAAAATATGTTCTATTTCTTATTAGAACATATTACATCTGTCACGTTTTCCATACACTGCTTAACAAACTCACCATCAGAAATGGTTTTGATTTTTTTTGCAATCAGATCTGCTATCATGTAACTACCTTTCATAACAGAGTCCGTTTGAGTTTTAACTCTTTAAAAAATGTTTTGATGAGGTGACAGACTTCTCATAGCTCCACTACTTTGTTTTTACAAAACATTCAATGATCAGAGGGCTAGAAGACCTCCTATATGGGGAAAAGCTGAGAAAACTGGAGTGCTCCAGGCTGGAGAAGAGAGGACTACAGGGACCATTACAGCATCCTTCCAGTACCTGAAGGGGGCCTACAGGGAAGCTGGGAAGGGACTTTAAACAAGTGAATGTAGTTACAGGATGAGGGGAACCAGCTTTAAACTGGAATTTAGACTAGATATTATAAAGAAATTCCTTATCGTGGAATCTTAAAAACGTAGAATATCTTGGGTTGGAAAGGACCTCAAGGATTATCAGAGTTGCTAGCTGCTAGGTCAGATTGCCCAGCACCCCCTCCACTCCGGCCTTGAAAGCCTCCTGAAGTGAGGCATCCACAATCTCTCTTGGCACCTGAGAGAAAAAAAAAACTTACCCTTAAATCTCCCCCTTTTAGTTTAAAACTATTCTCCCTTGTCCTGCCACTATCTACCTTTGTAAAAATAAGTTCCCTTGAAGTACTGGAAGGCCACAGAGAAGTTTCCCTTCAGCCTTCACTTTCAGAAGCTGAACAATCCCAGTTCCTTTAGCCTTTCTTCACAGCAGAGGTGATCCAGACCTTGGATCATCTTCATGGCCCTCCTCTGGACCCTCTCCAACAGCTCCATATCTTTCCTGTACTGGGGGTCCCAAACCTAGATGCAGTACTCCAGATGGGGCCTCATGAAGGCAGAATAGAGAGGGACAATCACCTCCCTGTCCCTGCTGGCCACCCTTCTGATAAAACTCAGGATATCATTGGCCTTCCTGGCTGCAAGCACACATTGCTGACTCAAGCTCTTCATCAAACAGAGTCCCTATGTTCTTCTCAGCATAGCTACTTTCAAGGATTTCTTCCAGTTTGTATATGTCTGAGATTACCTCAAACTAAGAGTGAAATGTTGCATGTTGCTTTGTTGCCCTCTAAATGTCATCCCTTCCTTCTGCTTTATTAACTGCACTACTCATCTTGGTGCCATCAGTAAACTTGCTATCCCATCATCTATGCCATTGGTAAATATGTTAAAGAGTACTGGACCCAAGACAGATTCCTGGAGGACACCGCTCATTACTGACCTCCACTTCAATATAGACCCATTGATCACAAGCCTCCGGCCGTCAACTTCCAACCAATTCCTTATCCACCTCAGTCCACTCAGATCTCTCCAATTTAGAGAAAAGGATGTGGTAGGGGACCAAGTCACAGGTCTTGTAAGTCCAGACAGATGACAACAATTGCCTCCCCTTTGTCCACAAATACCATCACTCTATTATAGGAGGCCCCTAGACTAGTCAAGCATGACCTTCCCTTGGTGAAGCCATGCTGTCTGTCTTGGATCATCCACTTGTCCCTCATGTGCCTTAACATGTCTTCCAGGACAATCTGTTCCATGATCTTCCCTGACAAAGAGGTGAGGCTCACCAGCCTGTAGTTCTCCAGGTCCTCTTTCATCACATTCTTGTAAATGGGAGTAATGTTTCCTTTTCTCCAATCCCCAGGGACTTTGCTTTGACAGTCACAACTTTTCAAATATGATAGAGAGTGGCTCAGCAACCACATCAGCCAGCTTTCTTCTTTCTGGGAAGCACGTCATTTGGCCTCATGGAATTCTACACATTCAGTCTCATGAGTCTCAAACTTTTTTGGCCCTTAACGTGGGGAGTCTGCTCACCCAGTTCCCACCTAGAGGTTTAGGGAAGTAAGAATCCTGGCTGATAGTGAAGACTGAGGTGAAGAGCTCACTGAGTATCTCCATATCTGTTGTAACCTTTACTGCATGTGTCTTTTCAAATTGTCATTTTTGAAAACTGACATAATTTCCCTGCAAATTAAGCAGTGTCACATCTGTCAGTACTGCAGTCTGCCTTCCCTGTGTCCCAGGGCTGGGCCAGGCCACTCAGCAGGACAAAGGTGCTGCTATGATGACATGTCAAAAGGGGGTGCAGGCCAGATTACATGCTGGGCTGCATGAGGTCCATGAGTGGGACAATCCTGGGTTAGACTGAAGTATTCATGACCAGTTGCTGTGATCTACAGAGTACTTCTACTGCACCATGCTACTTGTTAATTAAACAGTTATCATCTGGTAAACAGTGCGATTTCCTCAGTTAGTATTAAAACTGCCTACCAGTAAGATGTCAAGGGAATGAGTAGTGTGAAAATGTACCACTCATATAATGATATAAATGATTACGGGATCCCATTACCTTTTTAATAAATTTATGAATATTAACCTCAATACCTGTACCAGTCCCTAACCTGGAATTTATATCCAGTTCACCCAGATTCCTTCCTTGTTTCTATTTGGAAACATTAGAGTTCATTTCTTGCCCTGTGGGTTTATTGAGTACGTTTAAACAAATCATACATTTCATCTTCAGAAAGGTTGTATTTTTTTAATTGAGCTACAGGGTTACTGAATGTGATTTATGTAAATTGAGGATCTGCTCTGTAAGGAAAGGGAAACGCCTATTAAGTTTAATTTTTCCCCACTTCACACTAACAGAACTTAACAGAACTCAAGTCATTATCTTGGGAAAAGGAGAGAGTGTGGATAAACAGGTAAAACTTCTTCACATAGCAATTAGCTAATATATATCTATTTAGAAAATAAATGTCTTAGTTTCATCTGGGGTGGAATTACTTCTTTCAGAGTGACTGGTATTACACTGTGGTTTTGGTTGCAAGAGAAAAACAATAACACACTGATGCTGCTGCTAAGTTGCTGCTATAGTTGCTGCTAAGCAGTGTTGGTCAGAGCCAAGACCATTCTCAGCAAATGGCTTGAGGAGTAGAGAAGGAACAGATTTAGGACAGCTGACTTACACTGGCTAAAGGGTTATTCTATAACATATATATATATACATAACATCTTGGAAAAGGAGTTTTGAAGAGGGAGGGAGTTCATCACTCTCTCTTTTGCTGCTTACATGCCTACCTGGGCATCAGACAAGAGGTGAGAAAGCAAGCAATTGCTTGTGCATCAGTTTTTATACACAAGTTATATACTTGTTATAGATACATACATATATACACACACACACATATATATGTACATATTTGTAGTCACTACTATTACCCTTTTCCCTTAGTAGATAGTTCAGTCTCAACTCATGAGTTCTGTTTCATTGGTTCTTTTTTGATTCCTTCCCCCATCCCACAGGAAAGAGATGGGGAGGACAGGTAGCCAACAACAGTGTGGTACTCAGCCATGTACCAGGTTAAAACACAACAGTATAATACTGTAGCAAACAGGATTCAATCTTCAAATGTAGCTAACAGTAAGGTGAATTTACTGTTCAAAACCAATGTGAGGATATCATCTGGCACATTGGAGATGATTAAAGAATATGGCCATTTAAATTATATTACTAACAATAGCTGACAGTCCAAGTTCATTTGATGAAAACAACATTACTTGTATGCAACACTTGACTCACATATAAATACTGCTGTGACGACCTAAGTGAATTTAAAGTACAACTAATAGCTGGCTTGTACTGAGGCAATAACAAACACACTGACAGCACAAGCTCCTTTGGAGTAGAAAGTGTCTGCTTTTCTTACTTGTTTGATCGATTGCAACCTATGAGATGCAGTTTCATTCCAACTGTACCATCATAAACTCTACACTTCTCTTTTTTATCTGCTCAGCATATTTTCTGCACAAAATAATCTGGGCAAGCCATCCTCTGGCTTCTGTATTTATGAAGCAGTGACAAGTTTTTTGCAAAAACAGAGCCTGCTTTTTCAGCTTTGACACCCTTTGTCCACCCAGAATACAACAGTAATTGAACAGATGATGCTCCACTTGCAGTAGAAGAAAAAATATCATAATTAAGAACAAATGTTCTTGGAATGCACCATCTTCCTGTTTTCTAGCATAAGCAGAACTGATAATTTGGTTTTACTAAGAAGAGAAATATGCAATGAACCTGGATCTTGCAGTCCTTACTCACAAAAAACACGCTTTTTTTTTTTTTTTTCATGTTTAGACAGGAATTCCTATATTTCAGTACTATTTGTCTATTGCCTTTTCTCCTGATGCAGAAAAAATTGGCTTCATCCTCTCTGAACCTTTGTGACAGATACTTGATATTTGTACTTTGATCCTCCAGGCTGAATGGTCTGAGAGGAATCTTCCCTTTTTAATTCAACTCTTTTTTCAAATTTTACATTATCATGAGAGCAGCCATATAAATGAAACCTATTTTGTTTCTAATACTGATCATACTGAAAATTAAAAAAAGGAAAATTCAGAAAGCTGAACCATTATTTGTAGGCATGAAAGACAACATAACTAATGAAATTAATGATAAATACTAGGCTTAAAAGAAGATGCTTAAAAGAGGATGAGCAGCTGCTGCTGCTTTCCATGAATTTAAAATAAATAAATAAATAAATAAACAAATAACCCTTGAAAATGTGTAGAAGGCTTATTATAAAACCCAATGCGTCCTTACAAATATAAGATGAAAGAAGCCATGTATGCATAACATGGAGATTCAGGATCTCTTATTTCAGTATTTCTCTATGCACTGTGTTGTTAAGTATGTATAACTTCAGTTTTGTTTATAGGATCACATAATATTATGGATTACAAAGTGCTGTTATCGGTTTTACAATATTTACCAAGACAATCTGAGTTAATATTGAACGAGAGGGGAATATGGATTTATTTACCCAATCTTTGAGTTTTTAATAAATTACCACTACAATAAAA
This sequence comes from Callipepla californica brunnescens, assembly GCA_023055505.1. NCBI lineage: Eukaryota > Metazoa > Chordata > Aves > Galliformes > Odontophoridae > Callipepla > Callipepla californica. The sequence continues at coordinate 342,448 of JALIRH010000053.1, read as the reverse complement.
AAAACACATGGTTTTGGATTGGACTGGTAACGGGAATCAGCCTTCTTTTGTTTTAAGTTCTTCTCTCCTATTTTTAATCCTTCAAAATCCTCTACAAATGAATCCAGGTTCAATTAAATGTTTAAGGCTGATATGCAAGAACAGAAGCGTGTGGTGAAGCTTTGTTTGAATAGCTATTACTTTCACAGAGTCAAACCAACACTGTTGAGAAAGAGATTCAGTGAACTCAGTGAGCCAATCATGATACAATCCTCTACAAAACCAAGACTTTGCACAAATAAACATGATCTAGATTTAGGAAAGCATCTGCTTTATGTGTTTACCTGTATATATGTGCATATGCATGCTCACATACAAATGAATGACATAGAAAATATGTGACAAAGACTCATAAGAAATAGTAAAGAAGGTAGAATGTTCCAAATGTTAGGCATTGGAATTTTTAAGAAAGTGTCTTTTCAGTCTCTCTATCATTGACCAAATCTGACAGCTTCCTACTCCAATTACCTGAAGAATAATGAATATTCATATGTTTTATTAAAATAACTAGATATGGAATTTACTGGGGAGAAGGAAATATTTCTTGGTGGTCTGATATGCAAAGACCTAAACATGACTTCAAAATTCTGCTTAGAAATCAAAAATATTAGTAGAAGTCAATGAGAAAGAGACTAATGAAAGAATTTGTTAAATAACTTTGGAGTGCTATTCTGTGATACGACACGAAACAAAGAAAGAAATGTACTGAAGTACCATATAGATTTATTATATTTTGTTTCATATAGCACAAGAGTACCTGAGGAGTAACTGCAATTTAAAATGCACAATCTGAATTCATAACTGCTATGATTGATTGTTCTATAAGATTCTGTATTGCTGTATTTAGTAGTTTAATGTGTATTTAAATTGAGATTACTCTGTGGTTTATTCACTTTCACAGTGAATGCAGGTTTTCTTTTTGTGCAGCCCTAAAAATCTGGGAATAAAGTGAGCAGGAGAACCCTGAGTCCAAACCATATCCCCAGCAGCCAGGAAAAAAAAAAAAAATGATAGGTACTCCTAACAGTGACCACTTTCCAATACAGAACAATATAAGGCCCTGATGTGACATACTTTTGCAGTAAGAAACATACATAACATACCAGAACAGCAACCAGCTCATCCCAAGAGTAAGAGTAAAAGCACTGTGCTGACTAGTATTTATTTATTTACAGAATATGAGAGTTCATTCTTCTACACTCTATACAAAACACATGCACAGATACACAGAGCAAGACAGTAGTGAAGAAATCTCTGCTCCTTCCTTCCCAAGCAATGAAATAGATCTCCAGCTCTTGCTAAAAGCTCATTCACAGTTCTCTCACATTCTCACATTCACTTTTTTCATCTTGGCAAAATACTGATCAAAGTGCAGTGCTCAAGCATAAAAAAAAAAAATCCTTATCTGCAAAGATTCACATAACATTTTTGAAAAGCAGACAAAATTTAAATGAAGGGTTTGAACATGAGATACCGAAAGGAGAAATCAGCAAACTAACATTTTAGGAATACAAGCACATGCAAACACATTCAACCTGCATTCAACAGGACTAGCTTTGATTTTTTTGCATACTGGTGTGTGAAATGAACAGTATAAAAACAAGAACGCAGATTCCTTTATTTACGGTGAATTGAGCAATTAATTTCATAATTTCCCATGATCTTTCAAATCCCTAATCAGTACACGTGTTTCTACATACTCATGCTTGCATACATTTTCCCTCACAGTGAGGAAACAGACTCAAAAATTGATGTCAACAATCAAGCTTTGTAAAACAAAGAAAACTGTGGTTTGAAAGCAACAGGATACATTTTTAGGTGGACAGTGCTATCAGACACTACTGCTCCTCTGAAAACATCTGTTCTGAATACAACATGAAAGCTGTTATAGCACTTTTGTTTACATTTACCATGTGCAATACTTACGTGATAGTGTCAATCATATCCAGTCCCATTTCAACACAGCAATGGGCATGATCTGTTTTGGGTTGGGTTAAGCCTGATACACAGTAGTAACAGTCACCTAGGATTTTTATTCTTCTGCAGTGATTTTCCTTTAATAAGAACAGAATAGGAAAAGTTTTACTGCTCACATGATTAGTCTAATATTTACAGGAGAAAGTTTCCAGTAACACATAATCATTCTGAGAATCCTTTTGCTTTCACAGGAACCAATTGAGTTCATGAAATCTGGGTTCCCTGTACAGGACAGCTGACATACACACATCTATCTATCAACATACGCTGCTCTAAAAGTAATGCCTTCTTATTTCCTCAGAAATTATAACAGATACAGAGAGCACAATAACACTACAAACCAGATTCTCTGCTACAAAACACTATTTTTCAACATAGTCTCCATCATTAGTTATGTGTTTTCACCAGCTATGAATAAGAGTCCACAGCTACACTCATAAAAAATCCGCACTAGTGTAGGTCACCACTGTCACAGTGGCCACTGCTGAAATGCATTGCCCACCACCTCACTGTGCTGATATCCTTTATTTAGTTTCTATAAATATTCAACAAGCATCATTAGTGGGTGACACGTTTTCCACATGAAGGAATTCAATTACACACCTTTGTTTCATTTGCATTTCCATGCTAGATGCCATTTTGTCAGACTACCTCTCTTTTGCACAAAATTTAATTGAACTTGATAGCTATTAATTCGGCAGGAAATTTCAACCTATACTTCCATACCATCAACAACTGTCTCTCACACTGTGGGCAAACATAAAATAGAAAGCATTACTATCAAAGTGGGCCTCACTAATCTATACATATTATCTTGGAGATAAGGTTCCTGTTGTTCAACACAACACATTACAGTTCTGAATAATTATTTTTTCCTTATTGTGTTAGGTCAACATTAGTTCAACATTTGCAGTTTGACTTCATTTCTGTATTAATCCAAACCAAATACTGGTAGCCAAGGAACTACTTGATATCAGAAAAATTTTGTATTCCAAGACAATGAATTTATCTGCAAAGGAACACACATTTGTCCATTACCAATACATAGATCACAACTTAAAATATAGCATGATTGGTGTACTACATGACACAGATCAGAAGAGACAGCCATTTTGTATTATCATTTAATTTATCTCCTGTTTGAATATAATGCAAGTTCTGCAATCATATTCCTGACTAAATCACTCACATTTTGAAAAAAGCGATGATGGGATGTGAGAATTACTGCATCAGTCTGAGCAGAAAGTTCAATCCTGAATAGAGAGCATAAAAATTTGCTTTTAACAAAGCAGTATCTTTGACTAATAAGCTACAAAGAAACATCAGCTGGTGACAGTATATCTCACAGTTAGACTATGCCAACTTCTAATCGTTTAGTTTACTGTAGCAAAAAGTATAGGAATTAACGGAATCCAACTTACACAAATGGGACTATGAAGATAAGTGATCTGCAGAAGCAGCTTGTGTGAATGTGATGAGAGAGAGTAAAAGAAACTGACCTTCCCTCCCTCTTTTTACAAGGAAGACTTGTTTTCAGCAGCAGAAAAAGGAAAAAAAGGAAAGATGATGTCTTTAAACTGGAAAAAAATGCCTACTTTGGGTACACTTAACTAGCACAAAAGCCTTTCTTAGAGAGACCATTTAATTTCTTCTGCATGAATGTGAGCACAATTATTCCAGAAGCATTAGCACTAGCACCTTAGAGTATTCCTGCAGCCTATAGCCACAAAATGTCTCACCACTTTTACATGGCGTTCTAATCAAGTATTTTGAGATCCTTGACTAAATAGTAATATATAAGTAAAAACTATTGATAAATAAAAATATATGGAAACCTCAAAATCCATTCAAACACAGGCTTTCCAACTCAAGGCTTTTTGACAGAAACCACTGCTTTTTGTAGAAAGCACAAAATTATACTGTCCAAATAAGTCATTTTTAAAAAAATCATGAGCAAATCTTGAAGGAGTAGAAGGTACTCGGTAATTAAGGCAATCCAAAATAATTTGTTTTGTCCCACAGATCACAAATCTCCATAAAACTCTCCATCTTCAAATTCGTTGTGCACAGTCTGTGGAGAGACAGTGACTATCTGTCCCATTGAAAAGATATTCAGAGAAGTCATTATCCAGTCCAGATAACTGAAATATGTATTTGCTAATTGATCAGTGTTCTCTCTGCTTCAGTGTTTATGCCAAAATGGCTCATTTCAAATCACGTGGCTTTGAGAACTATTGTGATATAGACCAATACCTCATGTTTAAAAGATGTTGCTCTTACTTATTTCCATGGAAGCTTCAACAGTATTCAATATTCAACACAATATTTGATAGATCAAATTCAAAGCTACAAAACTATTTTTCAGCATAGCCACCACCATTAGCTATGTGTTTTTCCAGCAATGAACAAAAGCTTGCAATCTTTACGAGGAGTGGTATGCAAATTAACAAAACAAATCAATTTCCTCTCTTTGTTTTGCTTCCTCAGCAACTTCCAAGCCCTTGTCTCATCAATATTTTGCACAATTGTGACAGTGATGCATTCAAATGTGATAGTTATAAATTCTAGTCACAGATGATACACACAATGCCTGTTTAGAAACAGCTGATATTTTACTTTTATGCACATTATAAAAAGCTCAAGAGACTACTAGAACACAGCTTGCCCACTTGTAGTCCCTTCCCAAGAGATTCCTAAGGAGTTCTTCAGAATTCCTTTGGGTACTATTGCCAGCCATACAGTTGGTCAGAGTGAAGTGAAAGCCCAGCTTAGGAAGCAAAGGATCCTTCGAAATTTCTAAGATCTTTCTTCACACTCTTAGATAAGCACTTTATACAGCCCTCCATTATCAATCACATATAAACAGACGAGGAGGAGCCTTCTGTTTCAAAGAACTCCAGGTTTTTTGTAGTTGCTGATTTTTTTTATACATTTTTCAAAATGAGTGAAGACTACCAGTTTAGAATGAAAAACTGTTAACTCCGTGTCCTTGTACTATACAAGTCAAATTTTGTACCGTTATTCTGAAGACAAGGTTTTCTAATAGAACTTACTGTTTGAAATTAAAAAGGGCTGTTTAAAAGTTATAAAGTTTAAGGAGTGAGACTTTTCCCAGCAGATACCTAGATGTTCTCACTAACAGGGCTAGTGTACTGGATAACTCTATCCAAGTAAATAATCGGCTGTTAAATAAATAGACCCAAAATAAAGTATCAGTCAAGGATCTAAACTCAGTGCGTAACTTTCTGGGGGAAAAACAACAAGAAATAAGCAACAGTAAAATATATTGCCCTATTTCCTAAAGAAAAACAAACAAAAATGAACAAACAAACAGTTTGCTCAGTATTTTCTGAACATTTTGAAAAGAAGTCTCGGGTATAGACTTTGCACCAAAAAATAAATCTTTAATGGCTCAGTTTCTCACTAGAGGAAGTAATGACTTGTCATGGTTTTGTGTTTTTTGCTGTGTTGTCAATATTCCACATCATGTAGTGTATTGGGAGTTGAAGAGTTAATGCTCCAGCTCTGTGGATCATCGATAGTTATGGATATGCCTGTCTCAGAAGAAAAGAAGAATTCCCCAGAGGACTGTGTGATGCTTTGCATTTTTACATGTTTCCGCTCAGAGGGAAAGATAGAAACTGTCTGTGGTCATGGGACTTGCTCTCTTTCCTTTGGGATCGACTCAGCAGTGGGTACTTGCTGCCATCTCGCCTTCATCGTTTAGTGTAAGGCCTCTGGTTTATTGGACACTCTCTCTTGCTCATTTTGTTTTATTTATTAGCCTCAATTCCAATTATATTGTGTTATATTGTGTTATTTTACTTTCTGATATCTTATTTAGTAAATTAGCTTTCCTCCTCAGATCGTTGCTGCTGTTTTGTTTCAAGGCCCATCTCCCTTGTTTCCCTTTTCCTTTTCCCCCTTCCCCTGCATGTGGGCCTGTTGGTCCCTGCCTCAACTGTCACTGAACCGGGCTGAACCAGCTCACAAATCGTTGATGTGACTCCAGGGGGATATTCGTGAACTATGAGAGTTGAAGAAAGAATATGCATAATTTTTTTGGATGTTTCATGTTTCCATTTGTCTGCCAGTACCCTGGTCCTCTAGATCTGAGTGAGAGGAATGGATTCCATCCCACTGTAACAGTGAAAAAATTTGAGACCTCCCCATGAAACTGAATGCATGTAAGTCAATGGGGCAGGATGATATGCACCCCAGGATTCCAAGAGGATGGTTGCTAAGCCGCTCTCCATCATATCTGAAAAATCATAGCTGCCAGGTGAAATTCCTGGTGACTGGAAAAAAGGGAAACACTACTCCCATTTTTAAGAAAGGGAGAAAGTATGACCCATAGGCTTGTGAGCCTCACCTCTGTGCCTGGGAAGATGATGGAGCAGATCCGCCTGGTTGCCATATTAAGACACACACAGCATAGTTTCACCAAGGGCAGATCTTGCCTGACTAATCTGGTGGCCTTCTCTGATAAAGTGATGGCATCAGTGGACAGGGGAAGGGCAATGGATGCCATCTTCCTGGACTTCTACAAAGCCTCTGACATGGTTCTTTACCACATCCTTCTCCCTAAATTGGAGAGGTATGGATTAGAAGGATGGACAGTCCAATCGATTATATTTGAACTGTTGAATCACAGCCTGAACCACTGATTGATCACCTGAGGCAAGCATTCAGTCAGCCACAGGAGCACAGGTGAAGGCAATTCACATGTGTGACCAGAATTGGTGGAGTCTGGCTCCACCTCTCCCAGATCCCATTTAAGGGCTGACCACCACTAGGGAAGGATCTCTCCCCTGTGGAGTTTCAGGCAAGCCTTGACCTTTGGTGACAGGTGAGCCCTTCCTAATTTATTGAGTGCCTTCATACCATCTGGATGATCAGTCCAACAATCCATCTTGATTATACTGTGTGGGTACTCTTCATTTTCAGTCATCACCCCACAGAGTGCTATCCATCTGTTTTTTGACCTTATATCGCTCTACAATGGATTAAGAACTGGTTGGCTGGTCACAGCCAAAGGTTTATGATCAATGGTTCCATGATTGGGTGGAGGCTGGTCACAAATGGTATCCTCCAAGTGCTGGTCTTGTGACCAGTGCTCTTCAACATCTTGATTAATGACATAGACAATGGTATTGAGTGCACCCTCAGCAAGTTTGCAGATGACACCAAGCTAAGCAGCACAGTTGATACATCAGTGTGAAGAGAGATCTGGAAAGGCTGGATAAGTGAGACCACATGAACTTAATGAGGTTCAACAAGGCCAAGTACAAGGTGTTGCACTTGGGCCAGGGCAATCCCAGTTATTTATACAGACTGGGGAAGAACTCCTGGAGAGCAGCCATGCAGGACTTGGTGGTCCTGGGGGATGAGAAGCTGGACATCAGACAGCAGTGTGCACTTGCAGCCCAGAGGGCCAACTACACCCAGGGATGCATTAAAAAATGGGTGGCCAGCAGGGAGAGTGAGGTGATTGTTGCCCTCTTCTCAGCTCTTGTAGGTCCCCATCTGGAGTAGTACATCCAGGCCTGGGGCTCCCAGCACAAGAAAGTTGCTGAGTGCTTGAAACAAGTCCAGAGGAGACCCACTAAAATGATCACAGGGCTGGAGCACCTCTCCTATGAGGAAAGGCTGAGCGAAATGGGCTTATTTAGCTTGGAGAAGAGAAGGCTCTGAGGAAGTCTCATTGTGGCCTTCCAATACTTGAAAGGGGCACGTAAACAGAATGGGAAACAATTGTTTACATGGGTTGATAGCAACAGGATAAGGAGCAATGGTTTTAAACTCTGACAGAGGATGCTGGGAGGAAGTTTTTCACTCAGCAGGCAGTGATGCACTGGAACATGTTGCCTAGAGAGGTCTTAGAAGGACAGGCAGCAAATTGGATGAAGTTAGATCACTTTACAACTTTGCAACTGAGCAACATAGTAAGTTAAAGTTCTGCAAACTGTGTGAATGAGAGATCTTAAAGAATAGATCAGCTTGTGTTTCTGATATTTACACTTTAATACCACATTTAATTCCATTATTAAACAACAAGAAGTGAGTTACAATGCAATGTTAATACACTTAAATAGGGATAATAAGCTTTTGAAATCTGTCTGACCAGTAAGAAATTTTTACGGAATCACCTCAATTTCTACATGAGCATTCTAGTACTTCTTTCATTCAAGTCATGAGCTCTGAGTTTAAAATTAGAAGTAATCATTGTAGTTACCTTTTAATGAAATAATACCTGTAAATACTAACATAAGCAATCTATACTAGTTCTTGCACATTTACTTGTCTCAGCGTGAAAAACCTTGAGTATGAGTTAACTGCAATAATTATGTTTGATTTAGCAGTACAATGGAGATACATTCATAGCAATAACAGTGAGTATAGACTTGAGAATAGCTTCCATGGAGTAACAGAGATAGTGGAAGAGAAAAACAAATCTTGTTTCAGTATTGGAAGCACCATAGCATATGTCTTTGTAGGTCCTGAATAAAGAAGACCAGCCATATCCAGTGAAGCTTGTAGTCTAATAATATATTTGTGAAGTCAGTACACTTGAGACTCGCATCATAGACATAGCATATAGGTAGAATTATACAGGATAGCAATAAAAAATAGTTTTCTTCAAATTCTTTTACTCAATTTTATTGGTAATTACATATGCTGATCTGCAATAATCTACAAGCTCTCCACACACACAATCTGCATATTTCCACTTCACTGTGGAGGCCCCTCTCTACTCAAAGTGGAGACTAACTTGACAATATTAGAAAGTTAAATAGTTTTAGTCCTTGAGAGTAAGAACCATTTACTAGTCACATACGGATTTACTTACTGATGGCAATGGTGATAAAAAGATGGGGTCTCCAACTTGATGCAACTATGAAGTCCTACATTCTTGAAGCTGTTACAAATCATTGCAGTCTCTAACAATCACAGTAGTGGTTCTAAGCAATCTTAAGCACCGAGTTTTCCATTTTTTTTTCCACAAAACATGTGGCTAAGCTTATATGCCATTTCAGCTGTAGCTATACAATACACAATGGTATCTGCATGAGGGGGCTACAGTTTTCATTAATGTAACTAAGTACATTATGATTAAATGACATTGATTTATTAATGCCTTGTTCTAAACCAACCAAGTATTGACAGTATACTTCATGCTAAAACATTCCATTTAGTTGGAGCATGAGAGCAGAACACTTTCTCATTCTCACTTCAAAATCCCACTTTCTCTTGCCTAAGTCTGTGGCCTACAGTGGCTAAGAGATCTATGTCAGTTGTTGCAAGCTGAGCAGAACTTCCAGATCTGCTCTCTAACTGTATCTCCACAGTTTATTTGGAAATGAAGAAACATTCCAGCAAGAATATTTTACAATCATCATGACTGATAAATGCACTTATCTCTTAGTTAACTTGCATAAAGTTATTTTTAACATACAGTTTTCCTATGATGAGAAATATCCAAGGTAAAACAAACTACTATCAAATTCACTATAAAAGTCTGAAAAACTAAGCTCTAGATTTCAGGAAACTAATATTTTTTCCCAGTTTCACCTATCACAGTATAGAGGATTTAAGTCTGTTACTTTTGTGCACTAGCTAAACATGAAACTCAGTCATACCCCAAACAAACAAAAAAATCATGGAAAACATTCAAGACCTAATGACTGAAAACATCTGTTCCTCTGTTTTCAAGAATTAATGAAAAGTGATCTCTTGAGAAGAACTAGCAAGATATATCCATCTGACTAAAAAGAAAGCAGTCTTCAGGAAGACTTCAGAGAGATTAAAAAAAAATCTGACTGAAATGAGCGAAGCTAACTGCTGTGAGGATAGTGCTGCTGGCCTCCACAAGATGCATTGTCCCTTCAGGCTAAGAAGTCCTCCCAGGATGCACTGCTATGCTCTGTACAACATATCTGCACAAGGTCAAAAGACTCCAGTCAAGACCATATATGAAGAGTATATGAGATAGCTAAAGGGTGCACCTGCACACTTTGGTTCTGCTTATGAAGAAGCAAGATTGCTTCTGACAAGTTCTTGGCAATGCCAGGGAAAGAACAGAAGTCACCCAAATGGGTAAAGGGGAATCTCTGGCTATATAACAATCCTTCCCAGAAAACAGCCTAGGTTCAAGGCATGCTCTCCCTTCAGAGGCTGGCTCTTATATAAGCCTAGGGTTACTCCAGTCTGAGTCTATCCCTTCTGGTCATGCAGGGAGCACAGGTGTGAACAGTTTGCCTGTGTTCCCTAGACACCTTCACCAGGTACTCAATCACCAGTTCAAGCTATGACCTAATGGTATCCCTACGGCTACCAATTAAATGAAAGTGAATTAAATAAAGTGAAACTAGCACTTCTGGAGTGTAATTAGGCATCAACCTCGGCAGATACAGATTGAACTCCAGAAATAATTTTACCTTATTAAAGGTAAATTTCAATAGAAATGTCTACACTGCACATATATGGAGCTGACCAGAATAATCCATCAAAGAAGCAAATCTCAGATTTGCAGAATATGAGCTCAGGAAGAATTTGGCAATTCACAATAAGTATATAAGAGTTATGACACAGAGCTGACATACAATGAACAGTACTTTAACTTAAAAACCATAATGGAGATCAGGCAAGATATCTTTTCCATAGTATCTGCCCATCTGAATGTTCCTACTACTTTAGCTTCCTCCCTGAAAAAATTTCCTACAGACACTTAATACAACTTCTTCACTATGGTTTAGAAGTAATCTAGAATCTATATACAGATACACATTTCTTCCTTACCTAGAAGCTCCATTCTAGTTTTAATTGAAATCAAAATGTTCCAAAGATACAACCAGATTTATTTAAGCATCTACACAGGTTGGTCTGAAAGTAACGCCTCCTATTTATTTCCATGGATACTATGCAGACACAGAAAGCACAATAACAGTACTACATAGAGCAAACTATCAGCTACAAAACACTATTTTTCCGCATAGTCACTACCATTAACTATTTTCACCAGCAATGAGCAAGAGCCTGCATGACATACTCAAAAAATCTGCACCAGCAGAACTGACTCACTCACAGTCATTGTCATCACTGCTGAAACACAACCACCTCACTGTGCTAACATCTACTACGTCCATAAACGTTCAGCAAATGTTGGTAAATGTCAATGAAGGCAATTATTTCAGCATGGAGGAATTCAACATTCTATGATTCCATGACACACCTTTTCCTCAAATACACTTATGTGTCAGCTGCCATTTTGTCAAACTGACTCTTTGATGTCATTTATTGCACAGCAACAAAATTTAACAGAATTTTGGCAGGAAGGTTCAACCTGTTTCCAGAGGTTTCAGCAACATCATCATCTGACAGGAAACAACTTTCAAAGCTGCACTTTAAAACTTCAGAAGAAAAAATTAAAAAGAGAATATTTGTTTGTTGTAATCTATTTGATCTTTCAAGATACCTTTCTGAAATGTCTCAAACTTCACTGGAAGTTTTCTTGAAATGTTTGAACAGGGTGCTAGCTACAGTGTGCTAGCTAATCTCATCTGTGCTTCCTTTTCTTACAAAATGTTGGACCTGATAATGTTTCTAGTCCCATCCAAGCTGGGCTGTCCTAAGAGTCTAAAATCAGTGTGTCTAGGACTACAACATTAGAAGTACTTCAATAACTAGACATATCAATGATACACAAAGTATTCAAAACAGCTGTTCTCCACACAGATTCTCCAAAGAATTACACTCCTGTGAGGATACCAGCACTGTCACTCATTGTATCTAGCATTATTTTTTGATACCTCTTCTCCTTCCTTTCAAGTAACTGAAGTTGGCCAATTGACTCAAACATTTATAAAGGGAAGACAATGTAATATGATGTCATGGTTTTATGATTTTTGGTATTGGTATTCCACATCATAACATCATGTAGTGCATTGAGAGTTAAAGAGTTAATACTCCAGCTCCATGGATCATCGATAATTCCAGGTATACCTGTCTCAGAAGAGAAGAACTACATTCCCCAGAGGACTGTGCGATGCTTTGCATTTTTACGTGTTTCCGCTCAGAGGAAAAAGATAAAAAATGTCTGCAGCCACGGTACTTGCTCTTGACTCAGTAGTGGGTGCTCATTGCTGTCTCGCCTTCATCGTTTAGCATAAGGCCTTTGGTTTATTGGACACTCTCACTTGTTCATTTTGTTCGATTCATTAGCTTTAATTCCAATTATACTGTATATTATTGTGTTATTTTGCTCTCTGATATCTTATTTAGTAAATTAGCTTTCCTCATTAGATCGTTGCTGCTGTTTTGTTTCGAGGCCCATCTCCCTTTTCCCCTTCCCCTTTCCTGGGGTGTGGGTCTGCAGGTCTCTGAGGACAATATAGGCAAATAAGTTAGAATCAAAGAAGTTTTGTTTTCTTCATTGGGAAAACACATTTTTAAGTGTAATTTGAAACCAGCTTTGACATTTTCAGGAGCACCCAGTCTTCTCAATTTCTTGAAAAATGCCTGTGGCACTATCAGACCTTGGGGCAAGGAATATTTAATTCAAGTTCTTTTTTTCCTGAGGAATCTGGCACAAAGTTAAATGCAATGGCCAAAACATAAGTATCAGTAATAATATAAATCACATTTGTCCTATAGTAGCCTGATATAAAAAACAACATAATTTCTGTGACAGTGAGTGCTATCTGTGATAAGCTGATTTGAGTCTCTAACTTTGTATCATCACAAAAAGCAGTTTCACACTACCGCTCAAATAGAAATAATTTCTATTATTTTTTTTTCCATACACATAAGAAATTTAAATAGTGAAATATCTCTCACGTCTCTCATTTTCCTGCAGCCAAGACTAATGAAGAATTCTGGTGACTTCCAAAGAAACAAATATTTTTGAAAGCAAATTAAGCTCCTTTCCTAAACATTTAAATTGTTTGTCTACATAATATTAATAAAAAAATTCGAAACATTAGAAACTTATAACACACAGGCCTAAAAGAGCCTATTACAGATTTCTAACATATTGAACTCATGCATCACCATTCAGAAAGGAACTTCAAATAGGTTAAAAAAAATTGTACTTACGGTAGCTAACTCATCAAATTTGCCAAAAAGCTCATTTAGCAGTTTCACCAGCTCCTGGGCAGTGCACTGTGATGCCAAACTAGTAAACCCCACAATGTCTGCAAACAAAATGCTGTAAAGAAGGAAGAAGACACATATCAATATAAAAGACAGCTTCACATTCTTATTATCCTCTTCTAGCAAGAATAGGACACAAAACACAAACAAATCATGGAACGCTACCATAAAAGGCAGTTTGGAATAGAGCCAGTAAAGATCTAAAGCAGTGACCAAAATAGAGGTTGGTGCTGATATCTATTGTAGACAACCATGAGAGCCTCTTTGATGCTTATCTGAGAACTGCATAAGACAAAACACCTCATTCACGAGTTTCCCCTCTGAGTACTTCAGGAACACAATTGCTTCTGCTCTTTACAGCTGTATTCTTTTCAGCTTGATTTGTCTCTGTACAGTTCCACAGAGAAACTGATAAATATTTCTTGAGGCTTACTGTATACAGAAAGGCAGGACCAAGTACTGAAAAACTTGTATATGGTAGCTCTGCGATATTGTTTTGCTGCTGTTAGAAGCTAGAATCCTCAGTGTCAGCCATGATTTCTCTGTACTGTGCTACATGGTTCAGATAAGTGCCCAGCTTCCACCAATTCTCAACAAGGTTTTAATGTTCAAAAGTTTAATCTACCTTAATGATCCCTACTTGAGATGATAAAACACTTACAAGGCAAATGCACAGTGATAGAGAGCATAACAATTCCTGTATTGATCCTGAACCTCAAGTGAACTTGAAGCTATGATCTTTTTAATCACTTAGACTCATAAGTAATTCCACAGACTCAAAACACACTACAGAAAACTGTGGGTAATGGCAAGAGTGTGAACCAGACAAAACTGCTAGCTAAGCAGAAATTCGACCACAAGCCTTGGATGCAGGCTATGTAAAAATAAGCTGACAAGGTCAAGAAAACCACATTTGAGGAGTGAAAAGAAACATGACACTGCAACAGAAGGTGATAGGGAACTGCTTGTTTAGACGACTAGGAGTGCTTTGTATTGTTATGATGTTTAACCTTAAGGAAAGTAACCTTTGCCCAATCAGACCTTAACACACATTGCCTTTCTGTGTATATAAGCTTCGAGTTGTTGCTTAATAAACGAACATTAGCTTGCATCAAGCTGGGTTCCCGTCCCTTCATTGCAGCAGAAAAATAATACTTTTATATCCAAACACCTAGACAATAAACAAGCAAGTCTTTCTTTATGCAAATGCTAACAAGCAGTCCTATCCCACATGGCCTAAGTATACTTGACATAGTGTAAGACTTCTCTCACAAACTGAAATTCATGTTAAACATTACATACTCTCCCTTAATATTCCCTCACTGTTTAAATAAAATGACAGGTGATAAAAAGACAGAACTAAGATATTACTGTTTTCCAGAAACAACTACCAAGTCTGAAGTTTCTCATGAAGCCACAAAAAAAGCCCAAATACAGTTCCCACCTCATTCTACTCGTCAACTCACAGAACCCGTCAACTCACAGAACCTAGTTGATAAAATCTCTTCTCTACCAGAGCAAATAATGTAATGAATCTCAGCACAAAGCTGATTTAATAGTTAAAGGTCTTTAATCCAGTTAAAAAAAAAAAAAAAGCTTTTATGTTCCTGTGTTAACCTTCAGGTCATTTTCTCTACTCTCTTCTATTCTGAGCATATTTTTTGAAAATATTACTCAACACTGTCTTGGTTTGGGGGAACAATAGCTATTTCATTCCTGTGCTGTTTAAAAATGACAAAAAGACTTCTTATAATGAAATATTCAGCATTCATCCAGCTTTTCTCCTCCATGAATTTCCAGTCACGAAAGTGAACCAGATTCATCACTTAATCACAAGTCATCAACCTAAATTACTTGAGGATTTAAAAGGTATTCAAATGTGCATAAAGATCTTTCGTATAATCAATATGAATAATCTATAAAACTCAGTTTAATTACTGTTCAGCTCTTTGTTGTGTTACCTCTTAATCCTTGCATAATCTACGTTTTCATGTATTTTATATTACTATTTCAATTTACACAGCAGACTACTTTATTTTTCCTAACCATAAAAAATTAACAAAAGCATCTCAAACAGAAGCAACAATGACCAGTTGCAAAAGTAAACATTAGAGTACTTTTAGACTTTTAAAGAATAAAGAATCTGTTATCTGCTTTTAAGATGTTTAAATGAAAAACCCCAGTCACAACACATACACATAAAACCGTATCTTTTTTTTCCAGTTGAAAAGGATAATAAAGAACATTGTAGGGTAAATAACCCCCAAGAATAGCACCCAAAAGAAATAGTGCAAAAGATAGCATATTGTAGATAGTATACAGGCAACTAGTAAAGAAAGGATAGCTCACCTTTGAAGATGGTTAATAACTGCCAATAACTCCACTCAGGAAGGATCTCCAACAAGAGATCCTTCCCCAGTGGTGGTCAGCCCTTAAATGGGGTCTGGGAGAGGTGGAGCCAGACTCCACCCCTTCCAATCACACGGCTACATTACCTTCACCTGTGCCCCTGCGGCTAACTCAGTGCTTGCCTCAGGTGATCCATCAGTGGTTCAGGCCATGATTCAACAGTTCCCATACACTCCACCCCTTCACGACATGAACCACTGATCAAGTAACTATAGGGTGAGCCCTCCTTAATACAGAGACCCAATACATTGCGACGCTTACATAATGACCCATCGCGATGCATATCAATGTAATCTGGGATGAGTGATGATCAGCGTATGGCTTGTGTTCTTCCTTGGGCCAGTGCTCGGTGGTGTCAACTGGAAGCACGATGTCACGCTGTGCAGGTCAGTCCTACTCTTTATCAGTCCTGGGTAGACCATCACCGGATGTTGCACATGATCTTATAACAACTCTGGAATACTTCAGCATCATTTGGTTCCCTCCAGTGACTCAGACTCGCAGGGAGTAATATAGGTGTTTCAAAGGTACCAAGAGGGGAAGGTCTGCCCTCCAGGGCAAGATACAGACCGTATTCCTGTCTTGGGTCAACACTTCAGCTTGTACAGGGGCATGCCCTGGCCGCTTGCACCAAACCTTTTGGCCCAATGTCTGTGGCTGCATGATTATATCAGCCACCAAAGGGGGTGTCCTGATCTGCCACAGAGACATGATAGGGGTTCCTTTAGCTATAAAGACTGGAGTGTTGACCACGATATCAGTAGGCCATGTACCAATTACCAGAGGGACTACTGAGACTCCAACCTCCAATAATCTCCCCCAAGGTGCAAGTAGGCCACACCATCGTGGCCCTACCTGCACTATCCAAGATCATCTTATTTTATTGGTTTTAGGTTCTCAGGGGCATGGAGTAGAAGATTGTTCTCATGGCTGGTCTGAGGTCTTACCTCCTTATCAGTACCTGTAATTTGGATCCTAAGCAGGGAGGCTCACGTTGTTTGCAACATTTTCAAGGTACTAGGTCTGTTGTCCCTAGGTCTTCCATTCCGATCTCGCCGGGTTTCATGGAGTCTCTTTGTCCACCTCTGCAGAGACTGAGAGTCTTTCTTCCTGGCAGCCTTGAGAATACCATTATAATGCTCAATAAGGCCTGTCCCCGTTGGATTGTATGGCAGGTGGAATCTCCACTCGATGTTGTTCTCTTCTGCCCAACGTTGCACCATCACACCCATGAAATGAGTCCTCTGGTCGCTCTCAATGACTTGTGGTGTCCTGTAGGCAGCCATCAATCTTGTGAGCGCCTTGATGGTATATGCCTGGTTGGCTTTTGGTACTGGATAGGCCTGCATTAGCCCACTCGCGGTGTCAACACAGGTTAGGGCATATCTCGCCCCCTCAGATCAAGGGAGGGGCCCAATATAATCAACCTGCCATCGCTGTAGAGGATTGTGTCCTCTAGCAAGATGGGCTGTTGTTTCAGGCAACGACCTCGGTCTCATTTTGGAGCAGGCATCACAGTCTCGGCATGCTTGAGCTATGTCCGATAATTGTACAGGCAGTCCCCATGCTTTAGCAGCTGCCCACATGGTCTTCTGTGCAGCATGCCGCAGCTTTTGATGTAACCAGTAGTTACATCAAAAGTTAGTGGTTGTTTTTCTGGGTATGCAGCCCAGGATATGGTTGGCTTTCTGGGCCACAGTCAGACTTTGCTGGCTCATATTGAGCATCCCATCAACTAAAATGCCCAAGCCTTCTGCAGGCCTGTTCTCTAGCCACTGATCGCCCAGCCTTTCTTTCTGTTTAGGTCCAGGAACTTGTACTTGGTCTTGTTGAACTTCATGAGATTTACGCAAGTCCACCTTCTGAGCCTGTCAAAGTCCCTCTGGATGGCATCCCTTCTTGCCAACATGTTGACCACACCATTCAGCTTGGTGTCATCCACAAACTTGAAGGATTGCTCAATGCCACTGTCCATATTGCCAACAAAGATGTTATATAGCACTGTTTCCACTATGTACCCTTGAGGAATGCTACTTGTCCCTGGTCTCAAATAACACAGAACACAATATCCAGCAAATTCTCTCACAGCCATCATAGCCCACAGTCCAACTATCATATTCATGTCTCTAGTATAGAAACAAGGATGTTGTGCATTACAGTACACAATTCCAGCTGGATAATGCCACTTGCTCTTGCACTACTATCATAACCCCATTGTAGAAAGCCACTGTATGGGAACTGTTGAATAACAGCCTGAACCACTGATTGATCACCTGAGGTGAGCAGTGAGTCAGCCACAGGAGCACAGGTGAAGGCAATTCACCTGTGTGACTGGAAGGGGTGGAGTCTGGCTCCATGTCTCCCAGACCCCATTTAAGGGCTGACCACCACTGGGGAAGGATCTCCTGTTGGAGATTCCTCCCCTGTGGAGTCCTGGGAGAGCCTTGACCATCAGTAACAGGTGAGCTTTTCCTTGTTTACTGTATGGTTTTTATACCATCTGGGTAAGCCATACAAAGTATACATGTGTATGTATATTCCTTATATACATATGGAATACTATTAAACACAGGACTGTGTGTGTCTACCACATTTCTGGTCACCAACCCCTACAGTTACCAGGAAGTGATGAAGCCTACGTACCGGCCTATACTCAACCACCTATAGATGGGTTGAGAATTCACCATCTGAGACTACTGCCTGCTGGTTACACAAAAAGATGTGGCATGCTGGACGGAAGACAACGTGGGGTGCTGCTAAAGCACGGGGACTGTCTGTACAGCTGTCTGACATCACCCAGGCATGCTGAGACTGCGACACTTGCTCCAAGAAGAGTCTGAGATCATTGCCTGAAACAACAGCCTATCTTGCTAGAGGACAATTCTCTACAGAGATGGCAGGTTGATTACACTGGGCCCCTCCCTCAGTCTGAGGGAGCAAGATATGCCCTAACCTGCATTGACACTGCAAGTGTGCTAATGCAGGCCTATCCAGTTCCAAAAGTGAATCAGGCATGTACTGCAAAAGATTACAAGATTGATATTGCCTACAGGACACCACAAGTCATTGAGAGTGACCAAAGGACTCACTTTACAGGTGCAATGATACAATGCTGGGCAGAAGAGAACAACATCACCTGCCATACAATCCAATGGGGACTGGCCTTATTGAGCGTTATAATGGTATTCTCAAGGCTACACTGAAGAAAGACTCTCAGTCTCTGAAGGGGTGGACAAAGAGATTCCATGAAACCTTGGGTAACCTGAATGAAAGACCTAGAGACAGCAGACCCAGTGCCTTGAAAATGTTACAAACAACATGGACCTCCCTGCTTAGGATCCAAATTATGGGTACTGATAACCAGGTAAGATCTCAGATTGGCAATGAGAACAGCCTTCTGCTCCCTGCTCCTGAGAACCTAAAACCAGGCACCAATAGAATAAAATGTCCTTGGAAAGTGCAGGTAGGACCATGGTGGTGTGGCCTACTTGCACCTTGGGGGAGATTATTTGAAGTGGTAGGTTTGGTGATCCCTCCAGTAATTGGTACAGGGCCAGCCGATAAAGTGGTCAGTTCTCCAGTCTTTATAGCTAGAGGGACCCCTATCATGTCCTAGGGCAGATCAGGACACCCTCTTTGGTACCTGATACAGTTGTGTAGCCACAGACATCTGGCCAAAAGGTTTGGTACAGGCAGCCAAGGCATGCCCCAGTACAAGCCGATGTGTTGACCCGAGATAGAAATATAGCCCGTATCTTGCCTTGGATGGCAGATCTTCCCCTCTTGGTACCCTTGAAACACCTATATTACTCCCTGTGAGTCTAAGTTTTCAGAATCACCAGAAAGAACAAAGTACTGCTGAAGTGTTCCAAAGTTGCTGTAAGATCACATGTGACATCTGCCGATGGTCTGCCTAGGACTGATGGAGCACAGGATGGACCTGCACCACATGACCACATGCTTCCAGTAGACACCACCGAGCACTGGCCCAAGGAAGAATCCGAGCCATACACCAATCATCACTCATGCCAGGTTATATTGATATGCATCACAATGGGCAATTATATAAGCATCATGATGTGTTGTAACTCTGTATTAAGGAAGGCTCACCCTATAGTTAACTTGATCAGTCATGAAGGGGTGGAGTGTATGGGAACTATTGAATCATGGCCTGAACCACTGATTTATCACCTGAGGTGAGCACTGAGTCAGCTGCACAGGTGAAAGCAATTCACCTGTGCCGCCAGAAGAGGTGGAGTCTGGCTCTGCCTCTCGCAGACCCCATTTAAGGACTGACCACCACTGGGGAAGGATCTCTTGTTGGTGATTCCTCCTCTGTGGAGTCTCAGGTGAGCTTCAGCCATCAGTGACAGGTGAGTCTTTCTTTGTTTACTGGTTGTTTTTATACCATCTGGATAAGCCATATAAAATATTATATCCACCTTCATTGTTTTGTGTGGGTATGATTCTTTTGGGTTTTTCATCCTACAGCCACCAAATTTGTCAAGCATGATTTACTTATAGTGAAGCCATACTGAACATCACCAATCACCTCCCTGTTTTGCTAATGCCTTAACACAGTTTACAGGAGGATCTGCTCTATTATCTGGGTGCAGGTGAGACTGTCTGGCCTGTAGTTCCCTGGTCTTCCTTTTTTCCCTTTTTGAAAATGAAAGTCATTTTTCCAGACACTGCTAACTTCTTCAAATTGCCATAGCTTCCCATATACGATAAATAGTGGCTTAGCAACTTCATCCACCAGAAAATCTACCATCATATAAACCAGAAGTGACCACTGTGACTATGTAATTATTTCTCAACAGAGAGACCATCACTATGTTAACATGTACAACTATATCTAAATTTCAACTTTTTAAGTACAGAGCACTCAAAATACACTAATGCACCACTATTTAGTTAAAAGGAAGGTTATCTTACATACAGCCTAAATAAGTCAGTATTGGTTCCTTGCTAATCCTTTCAATATTTAAAATACTATTTATTAATCCTTAGCCATTCAAACCCTGGTAATTATACATGAAAGTGAAGTCCATAATGCACAACCAAAGACATTATGTACAAACTGAGCTTAAAATATGGAGCTACTGTGTGTTGACAAGTAATTACAGTTCAGTTATGCTTATGAACAAGTTAATACTGCAGTTAATTACACGCATAGATTTCAAAACTAATAGAATATGTTAGATAATACGATTACTGTTATAATTCCTTGGCATAAAGGTCTTATAGAAATCATAACAGTTTCAATATAACTCCTGAATCTGTACAAGGTATAGTGGATGAAGGCAAGGCTATGAGTACAAGCTCTGAATATCTTTTTAGCAAGCTCTGCTCATTTCTACTGCCATGAAATGTTACAACTATAGTATCTGCTGCTTTTATTTTTAATGTATGCTGAACAAGAAGACTCCAGGGAGAGCTCAGTGTTGCTTTCAGTGTTTAAAAGGAGCTTATTAAAAAAAAAGATGGAAACTGATTTTGACATGATCTGGACACAGGGGAATGATTTTAGACTAAAAGAAGAAAGGTTTAAGTTAGGTGCTAGGAGGAAATTCTTCACTTCTGGTTATCTGGAACAGATAACAGACTGCGCAGAGAAACTATGGATGACCCATCTTTGGTGGAGTTCAAGACCCGGTTGGATGAGGCTCTGAACATACTGATCTAGTGAGTGGCATCCCTCCCTACAGTATGGGGGTGGAATTAGTTGGTTTTCAAGGTTCCTTCCAGTTTTATCCATTCTATGCTTCCATTGAATACACATGATTAAATTTGATTTTTCAGCAGAGGTGGCAGGAAACAGATGGTAGATAAGCAATAGGGATTGCAAGCCTGCTTCCTCCATAGCCTATTTCTAGTCAGGGGTGGCAATGATGGAAAGGTGATCACTATCCCACACGGAACTTTTGATATTTTAAAACTGGAATGCAAACTTATTAGTTGGCTTGTTTTATTTTAGCAAACATGCTGACCATTATCTCTTGCACTTCTTTGCCAATCTTTGTCCAGCCATTGCCTCTTCCTTTACTACTTAGGTTACTAGCGTTCTGGGCAGTAACAACACTTATTGTACAAAGGGAACCCTGAAAGTAATGTCTCAAACATGCTCACGTTTTTAGAATATAAAAAACATGTAAAACTTTTGAGTGGTGACAAGATCTGACACACAGAGTGATAACTGATTAGTGATTATAATGCTTTTTATGACCCTGGAAAACATAACGATATTACTAAGAAAACATAAGGATATTATTGAGAAAGAAACCATAAGATACACGTTGCCAGAATTACAGTAGTATTTCTAAATTATTTCCCTGTGAAAAAAAAACCACATATTTAAATATATACCATTTTTGCAAAGTCCCCATCTATTTCTCAGCAGAACACAAAATAGCACTAATTGAATATATAACACAGACAAAGATAATACAAGTCATAAATGTAGGCTGAGTCTGACATTGATGTACATAGGAAAGTTAACACAGATCCCCAAGAAGAGTGGCATCAAAGTTGAGGCAATTTAATCTCTCCTGAAGAGAGAGAAAATACAGGAAAATAGGCTTGGTTCACTGTAACTTAACTGTTTACACCACAGCAATTCATACCTATGGGGAGGATTAAAATAGAGTAAATTACAGCTACATTACTTATGCATGCAAGGATTCACATCATGAATTTAAAGGGACCTTTACAGTGATTGCCAAATAATTGCATTTTAAATAATTACATTTATAAAAAAAAGAAATGAGAAGCTACATGGTAGAAATTGTTTCTCTTAACATTCAGGGGTATGACTCTACTTGCTTTAATTCCACAGAAATTTTAACTAAGTGCTCTGGTGAAAAAACAGCAAAACAATTGTCAAAAGCCTTTTGTCAGACTTTGTTCCTGTTCTTGATTTTAATGCCTGCATGATCCTGTTGTGTTATAGAAGCAGTGTTTTGGGCTACAGATTTACTTGATCCTAACACTGTCTCCTAGCTTACTGAAGATCACAAACTATTGTTACTGAAGAGCCAGTGAGAAGCAGCATGAGAGCAACTCAAAATCTTTTCTTTTAATGGTTTTATTTGAGATGCAAGGCATGATTTTGTTACGCGTTGTCTATCTCGAAGTAACATATATGACTACCTTTTCCATGACTTAAAATCCTCAGTAACATTCTGCTCATAAGTATCATTTTTTGGTACAGCTGCAATTGTGTTAGTATTTCCTTTGTTCTTGCAGTACTCATAGTTTTGACTCTAGCTTTTCTATTGCTGTTTTATTAAATTTTCTACCTGCTTGGATTCCACTTAATAAAATGAACTAATAATAAAATAATAAATAAATAAAATAATAATAAAGCAACTTTTTTGTTTTATAAAAATATCTTAGTTGTAATACTTTTTAAAAATGTATTGATTGGTATAGCCTAAATACTCCCTAATGAAAACACCCTCTAACTTTGTAACATTTGGTAGGAAAAATAGCTTATTTCTAAGAGAAAGCTAAACAATTTTTGATTAATATATATATTTTTAATACATAAGTGTGCGTTTCAGTTACCAGCTTTGCCAATAGTATTCTTCAGGGCTTTGTCTCATTTCAGAGGAGTTTAGTTTGCTGTAGAATGTCTCCTGTTATTGACACTTTATACTGTGTCATACTTCTGGTCTTAGAATATTTCCTCCTGTCATAATAAAACTCATTTAGCTTTTGGGAAAGACAACTTCTTCAAAAAAGCTTGAAAACACTAACATCTCCAATTATCATGTACAGTAATTGCATCTGCAATTACTTATGACCACTTTCCACTATACACTACACATAAAGATGGCACTCATAATCCTTAATATCTACCTAATTTTATCATGAAACTATAAACTACACAGAATAATGCAACAAATCTTAGATGATATATACCTGTATCTTTAGGTATAAATACAGGTTTGTAAGCACTGAAAAAATGTTTATTTTGACTGTTAGTGTTCCTTCAATTTTTTTTTTTAACCCAATGGCATTTTTTTAAAGTCACCTAGAGTATTTGATTTGATAAGCAGCCTGTAAGAGACTATTTATGACAGACAAGTTCAGTCTACACCTTTGTCTACAAATTCAACAGATGGACAAGTTCAAGAAATCTTTTGTCTGAAGACATGCAGGCCAGGCACAATGAGATATAAGCAGCTGCCAGAGATAAGCAGCTGCCAAATGGCCAATGAGCACCCTGTTATGAGCACATCTCAAGGGAGATAACCATTCAGAAAACTTGCATGCCCACAGGTGCTGCATGAGACTCTAACCTAAGGGGCCAGGAATGCTGTGATGGCAGAAGAGGAGAATAAAAAAGCGCCTTCAACCAAGGAGGGGTGTGCCTGATATCGGATGCCTTGAAGCCTGATACTTGCCTGCTGCCTGATTCTCTTAGGCCTTCTACCTGATACCTGCCTGTTTTTCCTGCACCCACTGTAAGCTGACTTTTGTTTACCTGCTTGCTGCCTAAGGCCAGCCATTCTGCCATTGTCTCCCCTTGCACCCTTACTCCTGCATAGGCCTTGAACCATCAGAACAGTGCACAATGGACAATCTGGACTTGGTGGTGACTATCTCTGCTTTTTCCAATCATTCCTATCACCTGTCTTCCCTTCCTCATCGCCTTAATTCATAATAATTTACAACCTTTCCCTTCCCATCACTTAAATTTGTAATAAACTGGTTGTATGACATTTCACCTCACCTATGTCTTGATCTCACTCCTGGTATATCTAACAATTTCCTCTCTCAGTCTGATAATTAGAGTGAGACAGCCCTTCCACCCCCCAAACCTATTAATTTCTTATTGCTTTTGATATAGAAAACCTGAATAAATAAAGATGACAGTGCAGTGAACAACTTCAGGAAATAAATAAGCATTATGAAAAATTATCTCATATTCTGTGACTAGCATTCTTTTGGTTGCCAGAGGTGATAATAGTTACCAAGGCCACTTACATTTTGTTCATCAGGGTGACAGTCATTGCAACAGCATGTCCATAGTACATGCATGATTATCACATGGTGGGCTGCTAGGTATGTGCACTGATGCATGGTGGTCCTCTCCTCTGAGACAACCTCCATATGATAGCGTGAATGCCCAAAAGAAATAAAAGCCAAAATGATTTCTCCTGGTCACCCAGCTACATATCTTTCTTATACCACTGTGCTCATAGTAACCATTAACCCCAAAAGCTTGTTGAGTTGAGTATGCCTCATATGGGTGCTGCTGAACAAGCTTTGAGCCAAAATTTGTTCCAGCTTCTTACACAGAATGATTAGACTCACACCAGTGCTAGGGAAGATTATGAAACAGATAATCTCAAGAGCCATCATGGCTCAATTAAGGATCAACCACGGGATCAGGCACAGTCAGCACGGGTTCATGAACGGTAGATCCTGCTTGACAAACCTGATAACCTTCTATGACAAGGTGACCTGCTTAGTGGCTGTCGATGTGGTCTACCTGGACTTCAGTAAAGCCTTTGACACTGTCCTCCAAAATATCCTCATGGAGAAGCTTTCTGCCCATGGCTTGGATAGGCATACACAGGGTGAAACACTGGCTGGATGGCCAAGCCTAAAGAGTTATGGTAAATGGAGTTAAATACAGTGGGGTGGCCAGTCATGAGTGGTGTCCCCCAGGGCTAGTACTGGGGCCTGTAGTTAACTAAAAACTTGGAAAGAAGCTGTGGCGGTCACCAGACAGCAACAGAACCCTCAGGGGCCCCTTGACTCCTGGGAAACCATGGTAACACTATCTTGAAGATAAGAGAAGAAGAACAAGTAAGGCCAAATATGGAGAAGACAAGACATGCCACAGATCTATTGGGTAGAGATAACCGTAGCATAGGTGATTGGTAGTACTGAGATGAAGAAGGTTGTAAGAAGAGTGTGTTGCTAACAATAGACGCCATTTTACCACCCACCACATTGGTGTGCACCGAGGTAGATGGACAGACCGATGAGTCCCTAACGATTGCGAACACCTGAATGAAGCCGAAGGCGGGTCCGGAAGGCTTCATCTGGTGACCCCGACGTGATTGTTAGGGAATAGTGGTCGGCCACAGGCGGCGTGGCGATCCTGCTCTCTTCCGTCTCCCTTGGGGAAGGAGGCGATGACCCTGGAAGAGGGGGCTGCGGCTTAGGAGAGCAGAAGCTGGGGGCGCGTCGGAGGTGCTCTGACTGCAGCAGAGTGTTTGACCTGCCGAGGACCCAGAAAGTTGAGGACACTACCGGAAGAGGTGCCTGGTGGTGGTTGCCGCGGGACAGAGGACGTCCGGCGAAGAAATATGGAAGCCGTCATAAAGGTGATTTCGTCCGCGTGTAAGACATATTGCGGGACAACTTTTCCTTGCGGGAAAACTGTACCTTCTAAGAAGGAGATTGGGGCTTTGTTGTCCCTTTTACAGAAGGAGGGGTTGCTGGCATCTCCCTCAGATCTGTATTCCCCGGGCTCTTGGGATTCCATCACAGTAGCGCTCTCCCAGCGAGCGATGGTGCTCGGGAAGTCTGGAGAGCTAAAAACCTGGGGTTTGATTCTGGGGGCTTTACAGGCAGCAAGGGAAGAGAAGCCTGACGAAAACCTTGCCAGGGAGTTGCTGGGTTTGGATCCGGGCGGTGGGGAGTTGCTGCGGGCGGGAGGTTCTAACCCCTTCAGGAACCTGCCGCAAGACAAGATGGTGTCGGACACACCGACCACCCTCGAAACGACGATACCGGAAAAGAAGAAGGAAGAGTCGCCATCGTCGCCATCAGCACCACCCCCGTATCCTTGCATATATCCTTCTTTGTGTAACCTTACACCCCCAGCGGGGGAGGGGGGAGAAGTTAAACGGTCTGGAATGCTTGCTCTCTCTCTGGGGGTGGGGGAGTTGGGGCGGAGTGGAGCGCCTGCCGCTTCTCGAGAGGGGCGGGGTTGGCCGTCCTCGGTTACACCCAGGGGTTGGCTGTCCCCGCCTACACCTGCGGGTGGGGGAGATGGAGAGAAACGAGGGTTGAGATCACCCCTCACTTTAAATGTACTGGAGGCTTTGGTCCTGGGCTCACTCGGTGTGCCTTGGGATCCAGGACCTACCTTAGCAGGGGTTACTTGACAATTGCTGGAGCCCAGCACAACTGTCAGCTATGCAAATAAAGGAGAGAGGCTTTGATCATGTCAGTGATGGATGGATCTGCATTCTTTAGGGATTGTAAAACTTTCTGACTGTCCGCACTTGCATTTTTTACAGCTAATTGCTTAGATGGGTCATTAAATGTAACATAGGGCTCAGCAGTTCCCTTGCTTGATTGGTAGAAATGAGTCATCAGATAAATTAGTATCAGTATGTGCGGGTCGTTAGGAGGTTGTTGTGTGTTTCTTCTATTTCAATAGTAGATCAAATGTGAATTAGACAAGAGTTGATGTTAGCAAAGTTGGAGTCTATGGAAATAGTACTTTTAATGTATTAAGAACGTATGGTTATGATGTTATTAGCCTATCAATTAGCTTTTTCTTAGTTTGTCAAGACAAAACCTGGAAAGGAATCCCAGGCAAAGGGATGACCCTGTACTAGAGAATGATACACTCTCTTTCATCCACTAATCAGAATTTTAAAAATATGATTATGCATCACTTGAGACAAAAGTACACGCTATCTTACTTCAATTCAACATATGATTCTAACAGAGAATCTTGAATAAATAGCACTCATATTAGGAACCTAAAGGCCCCTGATAGAAGAACGATCTTGGGAAGAAACAAAGTATTCTGACAGCTTTAAGGCAACTGATATTTACCTTTATAGTTTATTCTACTTTGCAAGCAGGAGTTCCATTTGGGCTCAGCATCACACACTGGCCATGCGGATGCGGTGTACAAATGGATAAACTCTGCAGACCCTGAGAAGAATAAAAGCAGGAGAGGATCTGTGATGGGTGAGAGAGGAAAAGTGCACCTTGAAGCAGGGGACGCCCTGCTGGCACTGCCTATCTCATCCACCACCAGCATGTCTCTCTGTCTCTCTTTTCTGGTGGTTTGCCATTTCTCAAGGGTCAATAGCTAATAATGCACTTGCTTAGGGAGTTTCTGTTTCTCGCTTACGCTTGTCTAAAATGGATGTCTGCGTGTGTGTGAGTGTGTGTATGTTGACTAAAAACTCTAACCCTTCGTGTTGCTTTAAATGTGCAGTTTGCTTGCTTCTGCTCTAGAGATGTCTTGTCTCTTAGATCCAGCATACCCTGGAACAGCACCGCTCAAGCTTCAGCCACAATTACCAAGTTAGAATGTTAGCTGGCAAAGGAAAGTAATATCACTAGTAATGCTCTAGCAGGCTTACCTGCTGTTGATTCTATGTGACATGCAACTTTATTACTTCTAATCAGTTACTGGTACACAAAGAGTGGGACCCTCAGGGATTCTTTTCCAGGTTGCAGGAACCTTTAGCCATGGGTGAAATGTGTGTTTGTTCACTTCTTATTAAGTTTAAGAATATTTCTTGTCTTTACAATGTGATTGCCTTCTCTCTTTCTTACATTCAACAATATTGTTAAAGAGTGTAATTAGTTTGTAGTATGTGATCTATATGCGCTGCAGCATCCTTTGCAGTCTTCTCTATCAGCATTAAGATGTAATCAGTGGTTGTTATCAGATGTGTTACCACAATGAGATGGGATGAACACGAAAGGCCACCAGTTATTGGCTGATGCACTTGCTGCCACCCAAGTTGATACCTCTCTAGCTCTCAGTTGCATCCAAGCCCAAATATGGATGCAATCCATGGTAGCAGCAATTGTGAGGGAAGGTGAAGGAGGTACTCTGCCTACAGAAATCTGAAAGGTGATTTGGGATAATGCGAACGAATTTGAAAGGAAATTTCAATCTTGGTGACATTTAGTCAGTTATACTTTTGATCCTGTAACTAATTATGCTACAGCTTTTGTTTTAACAATACAAAATGCTTTGGTGTTTTCTATATATCTTATCATTGCACTGGGGTTAAATCATGATAGGGTTGTGCTCTATCCAATCGAGCAACAAATATGGGTGCTTCAGAAGAAAGGAAGATGGCAAACTGTGGATGTTAGCTCATGTGCTGTACGAGAACAATGAGGATTTATCTGTGAAGGTAACACCATTAAGTCTCAGGACATCTGTTTGGACACTAAGCAGAACATTTGTCATTTTGATATGCATCCCAATGCAACATTCGGAACGGTGCTTATATGTATTGGAAAGGGATGTGCTTGTATGAGATCGTCTTCTAGTACCATACTTGCAGATGATATCACTGTAGATGCTAGTAATCATTCAAATTTCTGTGTTTGTAACTTTACTGGTATTCTAGGGTGTGATTTTAACTATGCAGCTCCAGTTACATCTCACTAGTTGCTGCAGTCGAACTACATGCTGATTCAGGACTTAGAGCCTGCACCAATCGGAATGAGTCTCGCTTTGGTAAAGAAACTTTTGCAACATGATGATCTGTGCCAACTCTTAAGACATATTTGAGACAATGGACAGAAAACCTTGATCACTGTGCACCATGATGTGGAAGAGCTTCATCACATCTTAGAGAGAGTGAAGAAGGATGGAGAACACCGCTGTTCAAATGGCTAGGAGGAGCTTTGTTAACAATTTTGGTAATAATCATGGTTGTACCGTGTGTACTTAAATGCTTGCAAGAGTGCTTACAGCGAAAGTTAGATCAGGCATTTGATCAGAGAATAAGATATCGTAAGGTTAAGGAGGATCTGTAGAAATAATGCATGGTAGTTCACTAATCAGTAAGGGATAGATAATTTAGGAAATTGCGGACGCGATGTAATGGGTAAAGGCTTGCACCGAGAGGACAATGGCATGTTTAGGCATAGACGGGGCTTTCGGGATTTACGCGGTTAGGGTCCTCTCGGGTTGTAGTAGATTTGCTTAAGCATGGGGAGGGGGAAATGTAGTTAACTAAAAACTTGGAAAGAAGCTGTGGCGGTCACCAGACAGCAACAGAACCCTCAGGGGCCCCTTGACTCCTGGGAAACCATGGTAACACTATCTTGAAGATAAGAGAAGAAGAACAAGTAAGGCCAAATATGGAGAAGACAAGACATGCCACAGATCTATTGGGTAGAGATAACCGTAGCATAGGTGATTGGTAGTAC
Source organism: Callipepla californica brunnescens (assembly GCA_023055505.1). Taxonomy (NCBI): domain Eukaryota; kingdom Metazoa; phylum Chordata; class Aves; order Galliformes; family Odontophoridae; genus Callipepla; species Callipepla californica. Next base: position 312,703 of record JALIRH010000053.1, on the reverse strand, counting down.
TGAGATGAAGAAGGTTGTAAGAAGAGTGTGTTGCTAACAATAGACGCCATTTTACCACCCACCACATTGGTGTGCACCGAGGTAGATGGACAGACCGATGAGTCCCTAACGATTGCGAACACCTGAATGAAGCCGAAGGCGGGTCCGGAAGGCTTCAGGGGCCACTCTTGTTTAACAGGTTTATCAGCGATCTTGATGAGGGGACTGGATGTCCTCTCAGTGAGTCTGCAGACAACACCAAGCTGGGAGAGAGTGTTGATCTGCCGGAGGGTAGAAAGGCACTACAGAAGGACCTGGGTAGACTGGATTGATGGGCCAAGGGAAATGGTACGAGTTTCAATAGGGCCAAGTGTCAGATCCTGCATTTTGGTCACAACAAACTCAGGCAATCCTACAGGGTTGGGGAGGAGTGGCTGGAAAGCTGCCTAACAGAAAGGGAACTTGGTGTACTGATGGAAAGTCAGCTGAATATGAGTCAGCAGTGTGCCCAGGTGTCCAAGAACGCCAATGGCATCCTGCTTGTATCAGGAATGTTATGGTGAGCAGGACTAGAGAAGTAATCCTTCCCTTGTACTCATCACTGGTGAGGCCCTGCCTTGAGAACTGCGTTCAGTTTTGGACACATCAGTACAAAAAGGACATGGAGGTGCTGAAGCAGGTCCAAAGAAGGGCAACAAGGCTGGTGAAGGTCTTGGAGAACATGCCCTATGAGGAATTACTGAGGCTGCTTAGTCTGGGGAAGAGGAGGCTGAGGGGAGACCTTATTCTTCCCTTCAAATGCGTGAAAAGGAATGGCAACAAGAGCAGGGTTGGAAATGACCTCAAGTTGTGCCAGGGGAGGTTTAGGTTGGATAACAGGGAAAATTTCATTACTGAGAGGGTTGTTAAGTTAAGCACTGTAACAGACTCCCCAGGGAGGTGATTGAGTCACCATCTATGAATGTGTTTAAAAACCACTTGGATGTGGTGCTCAGGGATATGATTTAAAGGAGGGTTGTTAGAGTTAGGGTAGTATGGTTAAGTTGAGGTTGAACTTGATGACCCTGAAGGTCTTTTCCAACCTGAGTAATTCTATGATTCTGTGATTCTATGCTTCCAGGACCTTCTACGTTGCCCCATGTCCCCCATGATACCTAGCATCTATGTAATGCCCATCCAATTCTCCCACAACACTGAGGAGGCTGCTGGATCTTATAAAAAACTAAGTGCGAGAAGCCTGTAACTTGACTTAGGAAGTTGAAGCTGCTTCCCTACTGCAAGCATGAACTGAGTAATTCTTTCCCATGTCATTGTATGAGAACTGCTGAGTCACAGCCTAAACCACTGACTGAACATCTGGAGAAAAGGCAGTTCACCTGCGTGACCTGGCTCCACCCCTTTCAGACCTTCTTCCAAGGGCTGACTTCCACTGAGGAAGGATCTCTTACTGGAGGTCTCTCCTTTGTGGAGTCTTCTTGTGAGCCTAGATCTTCATAGTATCATAGAATCACAAGGTTGGAAAGGACCTACTAGATAATCTTGTCTAACCATCCACCCATTACCATTTAACAAATTACTAAACCATAACTCTTAGTTCCTCATGCAGACTCCTCTTGAACACTGCCAGGGACAGCAACTCCACCACTTCCCTGGGCAGGCCATTCCAATGCCTGATCACTCTCAGAGAAAATGCTTTTCCTTATGTCCAACCTAAACCTCTGGTACAACTTCTGGCCATTTCCTCAAGTCCTGTTTGTTGCATAGGAGAAGAGGCTAAACCCCTCCTCATCACAACCTCCCTCAGGAAGTTGTACAGTGCAATGAGGTTCTCCTCTGAGCTTCCTCTTCTCCAGACTAAACAATCCCAGTTCCCTCAACCGCTCCTCATAAGACTGGTGCTCCAGACCCCTCACCAGTTTCGCTGCCCTTCTCTGGACACGTTCCAGGGCTTTGATGTCTTCCTTGTAGTGAGGGGCCCAAAACTGAACACAGTACTCAAGGTGTGGCCTCACTAGTGCTGAGTACAGTACGATAATTACCTCCCTGCTCCTGCTGGCCACACTATTTCTGATGCAGCCCAAGATGCCGTTGGCCCTCTCGGCCACCTGGGCACACTGTCAGTTCATGCTCAGCTGAACATCAGCCAACACCCCCAGGTCTCTTTCCTCTTCACAGTCATCCAGCCACTCATCCACCAGCCTATAGCTCTGCATGGGGTTATTGTGGCCAAAATGCAGGACCCGGCATTTGGCCTTGTTGGACCTCATCCCATTCACCTCAGCCCAGCAACCCAGCTTGTTTAAATTCCTCTGGAGGACCCCCCTTCCCTCAGGCAGATTGAAATCACCTCCCAACTTGGTGTCATCTGCAAACTTACTGAGAGAAGGGGGAGATACTGAACACCTTCTTTGCTTCTGTCTTCAGTGAAAAAGCTCTCCCTCAGGAATCCCAGACCCTGGAGGTGAGAGAGTCTGGGGAATGGGAGACTTTCCTTTAGTCAGGAAACAGGTGGTCCATGAGCGCCTAGGCAACACTGATGTTCATAAATCCATGGGACCTGATGGGGTGCATCCACAGGTGCTGAGGGAGCTGGCAGATGTGATTGCTGAACCGCTCTCTATCATCTTTGAAAGGTCTTGGAGAATGGGGGATGTGCCTGATGAATGAAGGGTAGCCAATGTCACTCTGTTCTTCAAAAAGGGCAAGAAGGAAGTTCTGGTGTTGTGGTTTTGATGCCAGTATTCCACATCAGAACATCATGCAGGCAGTTAAGGAGTTAATGCTGTGGGAGCAGCAGAGGGGTGGAGCTCCGCACCAGATGCGAGGCCCGCGCTTTTTGGTGGTGCGCTCTCGGGGCTGCCCTGAGGAATTCAGCACTTGTAACGTAAGCTCCCAGTTTTCTGGTTTGGAAGTTTTGTCTCTCTCTCTCAATTGTTCAATTTTATTAGATTTAGTAAAGTTACCGTTCCTTCTCAGATCGTGCCGTTGTGTTCTTTTTTCAGACTCATCTATTCCCTCTGTTTCCCCTCCCCCCGGAGCGCGCGGCTCTGCTGAGGCGGCAGCACGGCCACTGACGGGGCCGTTTTTTTTCCCTTCCCTTTCTCTTTCCCTTCTCGGTTCCCCCTTGGGTTACTGTCATGGATAACACCGTGACACATTATTGGTGGAGAATGCGGGCAATGCAGTATTTGTACTCCCCTGTAAAACTGGTGCTGAGTGGACTAACTGTTTTCATGTACCTTAGAGCATGTTGGCGTCTTTTTAAGCTCCTCATGTTCAGCACCGGAGTCACATATGCATACAGCTGCTTTAGTGTGCTGATGGGGTTACCCCCCTCCTGCCTAAACGCCCTGGTTAATATGACAGATTATACGGCATTTGGATTGGTTTCCAGGTACTCTTTTCAGGTTTTTACCTATGTTCAAGATGTCAGCCTGGCAATTGTGTTATCTGTTTTTCTGAATGTACTCTTTGCAACAGTAATTTACATCCAGTGGAGGAAGCCTTCCTCAGAACCAGAGAGTGTTGAATGGCAGGGAAGGTGGGAAAAATTAGGAAAGAAATTAGAAGCGTGGGGACCCCCAGTGCAATGTGATTTTGATCTTGAGCACCTGCGGGATCCTGAGAAATTCAGTGAGTGTTTAGGTCAGGAGTCATGTGACTCAGGGAGATCTGAGAAGGAACGGATTGTTTGGGGCTTGGCTTGTGCTTATCGAGCTATAATTGATATTCTGGAGAGAAATGGTTTCCAAACCGAGGTTCAGAGCAAAAATGAAAACCTTGAGGTTAAACCTGACCAGTCACAGGAAGCACCGGCATCCGTGTCGGTTGCCCCTGTGGAAGGCCAGAAATGGAAATGAATGTCCTCTCGGCTAGAACGGAAAGAAGAAGAAGCAGAGAAAAAAAAAGGAAGATCCAGGTGAGGGGCCCTCCTCAGCACCACCACCACCTAAAAAGGCCACTAAGGAAGGTGAGAGACATGGAGACGACAGAGATGAGAAAGAAGAGGAAGATCCAGGTGAGGGGCCCTCCTCAGCACCACCACCACCACCTAGAAAGGCCACTAAGAAAAGTGTGAGACATGGAGAGGACAGTGATAATGAAGAAATTGCCATTACTACTATTCGTCGGCCCCTAAAGATGACTGAAATCCAGGGTTCAAGAAAGGAGTTTGTATGGCGCTCAGATGAACCTATTGTCACCTGGTTGCTGCGGTGTTGGGACAACGGTGCCAGCAGCGTGTCCCTAGATGGCAACGAAGCCCGCCAACTGGGAAGCATTGCTTGAGACCCAGCTATCGACAGAGGGATTAGTAGATGTCTGAGTGGAGTTGCTACCCTCTGGGAACGAGTACTAGTAGCTGTAAAGGAGAGATTTCCTTACAAAGACGATCTGGAGCCTAAGGTGGAAAGATGGAATACTGTGGAGAAGGGCATCCAATTTCTGAGAGAAATGGCTGTAGTAGAGATGCTGTACGATCCTACTTTTGTCCCTAACAATCCACACCAGGACCGTGATCCTGAGAAAGCATGGTGTAAAGCTGATGTATATCGGAAGCTCTCAAAAACAACACCAGAAAGGTATGCAAGTACACTGGTAGCAACATTTAATATACTCCAGGGCCGAAACAGAAGACTCCCATTTCATGAAGTGGTTACTACACTTCAAAACTTTGAACAACAACTTCCACCATCACACATTTCCATTGCAGCTGTATCAACGGTAGCAGGAGAAGTCAGTGACATGAAGAAGATACTGAAAATTATACTGGAGGAATTGTCCTTACTGATGAACAGGGATGGACCTGTGTCAGTATCAGAAACACCTGATGAAGACGGGGATGATCCAAAGAATCTGATGGAGAAACTGATCAAACTGATAAAAGTCTCAGCCATCAAAGGCAGCCGCCTCTCTGCTTGAGCAGATGACAGCAGTGACTTCATGTCGCATGTGTCCATGTGGAGCTTCTTACGAGAAAATGGAGAGGACATGAAGAAGTGGCATAAAAAACCCACCCCTGCACTACGAGCACGTGTGAGAGAATTACAGCAGAGATCAGCCACCAATTAAATTGCTCCGGTCACCACAGGTAACCAATAGAGGGGCCCTGCCCTCAGCTAGGGGAGGGAAAGGAATAATAGAGTGTATTGGACTGTGTGGATTCGATGGCCTGGCACATCAGAGCCACAAAAATATAAGGCACTGGTGGACACTAGTGCACAGTGCACTCTAATGCCTTCGAGTTATAAAGGGACAGAATTGATTTATATTTCTGGAGTGACTGGGGGCTCTCAGGAATTGTCTGTGTTGGAGGCAGAAATAAGCCTCACCAGTAAAGACTGGCAGAAACATCGTATAGTGACTGGACAGGGGGCTCCATGCATACTCGGTATTGATTATCTTAGAAGGGGACATTTCAAGGATCCCAAGGGATACCGATGGGCTTTTGGAATAGCTGCTGTAGATGCAGACAACATTCAGCAGCTGTCTATTTTACCCAGCCTGTCAGAAGATCTGTCTGTTGTGGGGGTACTGAAAGTAAAAGAGCAGCAGGTACCAATTGCTATCAGACGAAACAAAGTGAAGGGACCTGCCCAAGAAATTCAGTTCCTAGGAGTAAATTGGCAAGATGGGCGTCGTCACATCCCAGGAGATGTGGTTGACAAAATCACCAGCATGTCACCACCCACTAGCAAAAAGGAGACACAGTCTTTTCTTGGTGTAGTAGGCTTTTGGAGGATGCATGTCCCAAACTACAGCCTCATTGTGAGCCCCCTCTATTAGGTGACCCGAAAGAAGAATAATTTTGCATGGGGTCCTGAACAGCAGCAGGCCTTTGAGCAGATTAAACAGGAGGTAGCCCGTGCTGTTGCCCTGGGGCCAGTACGGATGGGACAGGACGTAAAGAACATCCTATACACTGCTGCTGGAGAGAAAGGTCCCACCTGGAGTCTGTGGCAAAGAGCCCCTGGGGAGACCCGAGGCCGACCCCTGGGATTTTGGAGCAGAGCGTACAGGGATTCAGAGGAGTGCTACACTCCAACTGAGAAGGAGATTTTGGCAGCATACGAGGGAGTTCAGGCTGCCTCTGAAGTAATTGGCACTGAGACGCAGCTGCTCCTGGCACCTCGATTGCCAGTGCTGAACTGGATGTTCAGAGGAAAGGTTCCCTCTACCCATCATGCCACCGATGCCACCTGGAGTAAGTGGATTGCGCTGATCATACAGCGAGCTCGAATGGGAAACCTCAGCCGTCCGGGGATGTTAAGAGGTGATCATGGACTGGCCTGAAGGCAAGAAATTTGGAACATCACCAGCAGAAGAGATACCATGCGCAAAAGAGGCCCCGCCATATAACGAACTGACAGAAAATGAAAAGACATATGCCCTCTTCACTGATGGATCATGTCGCATTGTTGAGAAACATCGTAGATGGAAGGCTGCTGTGTGGAGCCCCATACGATGAGTAGCAGAGGCCACTGAAGGAGAAGGAGAATCGAGTCAATTTGCGGAGGTGAAGGCTGTTCAGCTGGCCTTAGATGTGGCTGAACGGGAGAGGTGGCCAATGCTGTATCTTTATACTGACTCTTGGATGGTGGAAATGCTTTATGGGGGTGGTTGCAGCAGTGGGAACAAAACAACTGGCAACGGAAGGGTAAACCTATCTGGGCTGCGGAACTTTGGAAAGACATTGCTGTCCGAACAAAAAGGTTGGGTGTAAAGGTGCATCATGTAGATGCTCATGTGCCCAAGAATTGAGCTACTGAAGAACAGAAAAATAACCATCAGGTAGATCAAGCTGCCAAAATTGAGGTGTCTAAAATAGACTTGGACTGGCAGAACAAAGGAGAGTTATTTTTAGCTCGGTGGGCCCATGAGACCTCAGGCCATCAAGGAAGGGACGCGACCTATAAGTGGGCTAGAGACCGAGGGGTGGACTTAACTATGGATGCCATCACACAGGTTATCCATGACTGTGATACATGTGCCATAATTAAACAGGCCAAGAGGATGAAACCTCTCTGGCAGGAAGGGCGATGGCAGAAGTATAAATATGGGGAGGCGTGGCAGGTTGATTATATCACCTTGCCGCGATCTCGCAATGGTAAGCGTTATGTGCTCACCATGGTGGAGGCGACCACTGGGTGGCTTGAAACATATGCAGTACCCCATGCTACTGCCCGTAACACCATCTTAGGCTTAGAGAAGCAAATCCTATGGCAACATGGAACCCCAGAAAGAATTGAGTCCGATAATGGGACTCATTTCAAAAATTCACTTGTGGATACTTGGGCCAAGGAACATGGCATTGAATGGGTCTATCATATTCCCTACCATGCACCAGCTGCTGGTAAGATCGAGCACTATAAGGGGTTGTTAAAAACCACACTGAAAGCACTGGGTGGCGGAACATTTAAGTATTGGGAGAAAAACCTGTCAGAAGCCACCTGGCTGGTCAACACTAGAGGATCAGTCAACAGAGATGGTCCTACACAGTCCAGCTCCCTACAGACCATAGAGGGAGATAAGGTCCCTGTAGTACATGTGAAGAGCATGTTGGGAAAAGCGGTGTGGGTCCTTCCGGCATCTGGAACGGGCAAACCCCTCCGAGGAACAGTTTTTGCACAGGGACCTGGGTGCACCTGGTGGGTAATGGATAAAAATGGGGACGTCCAGTGTGTACCACAAGGGAATTTGATGCTGGGGGAGTGCAGACTGTGATTCCGTGTATATATATATATGTATAGATATGTCTGTATGTAATCTGTGTTATTACTGTTTTTGGTTCTATATAGATATGTGTTAAGCATGATGTGGATGTGGAATAAGGGGTGGAATGTTGTGGTTTTGTGGTTTTGATGCCAGTATTCCACATCAGAACATCATGCAGGCAGTTAAGGAGTTAATGCTGTGGGAGCAGCAGAGGGGTGGAGCTCCGCACCAGATGCGAGGCCCGCGCTTTTTGGTGGTGCGCTCTCGGGGCTGCCCTGAGGAATTCAGCACTTGTAACGTAAGCTCCCAGTTTTCTGGTTTGGAAATTTTGTCTCTCTCTCTCTCAATTGTTCAATTTTATTAGATTTAGTAAAGTTACCGTTCCTTCTCAGATCGTGCCGTTGTGTTCTTTTTTCAGACTCATCTATTCCCTCTGTTTCCCCTCCCCCCGGAGCGCGCGGCTCTGCTGAGGCGGCAGCACGGCCACTGACGGGGCCGTTTTTTTTCCCTTCCCTTTCTCTTTCCCTTCTCGGTTCCCCTTGGGTTACTGTCACGGATAACACCGTGACATCTGGTAATTATAGGCCAATCAGCCTCACCTCTATCCCTGGAAAGGTGATGGAACAGCTAGTGCTGAATGCCATCTCCAGACAATTGGAAGAAAAGGTTATCAGGAGTACCCAGCATGGGTTCACCAAGGGGAGGTCATGCTCGACCAACCTAGTGGCCTTCTATGATGTTGTCTCTGGCTGGGTAGGTGTGGTGAGGTTGGTGGATGTAGTCTACCTTGATTTCAGCAAGGCATTTGATACCATCTCCCATGACATCCTTACAACAAAGCTAAGGAAGTGTGGGATAGATGAGTGGACAGTGAAATGGGTTGAGAACTGTCTGACTGGCAGAGTGCAGAGGGTTGTCATTGGCAGTGCAGAGTCCGGTTGGAGACCTGTAACTAGCGGTGTCCCTGCTGGGCCCAGTCTTGTTCAACATCTTTATCAATGACCTGGATGAGGGGATAGTGGTCACCCTCAGCAAGTTTGCTGATGATATGAAGTTGGGAGGATTGGCTGACACGCGTGAAGGCTGTGCTGCCATTCAGTGAGACCTGGACAGGCTGGAGAGCTGGGAAGTCAGAAACCAGATGAAATTTAACAAAAGCAAGTGCAGAGTCTTGCACCTAGGGAGGAATAATTGCATGCACCAGTACCGGCTGGGGGATGACCTGCTGGAGAGGAGCTCTGCAGAGAGGGACCTGGGTGTCCTGGTGGACAACAGGTTGACCATGAGCCAGTAGTGTGCCCTCGTGGCCAACAGGGCCAATGGCATTCTGGTATGCATTAAAAAGAGTGTGTCCAGCAGGTCAAGGGAGGTGATTCTCCCCCTCTACTCTGCCTTGGTGAGGCCTCATCTGGAGTACTGTGTCCAGTTCTGGGCTCCCCAGTATAAAAAAGACAGGGATCACTTGGAAAGAGTCCAGCACACAGCCACAAAGATGGTGAAGGGCCTGGAGGATCTCCCCTATGAAGAAAGGCTAAGTGAACTGGGTCTGTTTAGCCTTGAGAAAAGACTGAGAGGGGACCTGATCCAGGTTTACAAATATCTGAGGTGTGGCAGACAAAGTGGCGAGGGCAGACTCTTTTCAGAAGTGTGTGGAGACAGGACAAGGGGAAACGGACAGAAACTGCAGCACGGGAGGTTCCGCACGAATGTGTGCAAGAACTTCTTTATGGTGAGGGTGACGGAGCACTGGAACAGACTGCCCAGGGGAGTTGTGGAATCTCCTTCTCTGGAGATATTCAAGACCTGCCTGGACGCCCAGCTGTGTGACCTGGTGTAGGGAACCTGCTTTGGCAGGGGGGTTGGACTCAATGATCTCTTGAGGTCCCTTCCAACCCCTCTGATTCTGTGATTCTGTAAAGAAGATGGGCCACAATACTGACTCCTGGGGGACACCACTCACAAAGGGATGCCAGCTGGAGGTAACTCCATTAACCACTACCCGCTGGGCACAGTTCTCTAGCCAGTTCCTTACCCAAAGAAGGGTATACCTCTCCAAGCCATGGACAGCCAATTTCCCCAGGAGAATACTGTAAGAGACCATGTCAAAGACTTTGCTGAATTCTAGGTAGACTACATCAATAGCCTTTCCCTCATCTACCAGACTGGTCACCCAGTCATAGAAGGAGATAAGGTTGGTCAAGCACAACCTGCCTTTCAAGAACCTGTGCTGGCTGGGCCTGATCCCCTGGACACCGTGCACGTACCGTGTGAACTCACCCAACATGATTTGCTCCATATCTTTCCCTGGTACCAAGGTCAGGCTGATGATAGGCCTGTAGTTCTCCAGATCCTCCTAATGGCTCTTCTTGTAGATGAGAGTCACATCAGCAAGCCTCCAATCCTTTGGGGCCTCTCCAGATAATCAGAAGTGCTGATAGATGGCTGACAGAGGCTCGGCAATCAACCCCTGTCAACTTGCTCAGTACCCTAGGAATGAGCCCATCTGGCAGATGGAGGAGGAGCTCTCTGTCTCCATCTGAATTACCAGGCATGTATGCTGTATAGCATCCCAGACTTCCAGATCAAGGTATAAAGTGCCCTGTGGGTAACTGATGTGCCTATTATAGGTAGACGTAAAGAAGGCGTTGAGAAACTCAATGGTCACATTTCCCACTGCATCAAGTAAAGGATGGAGATTCTCCTCGATTCTTCTCTTACCATTGATACATTTGTAAAAAGATTTCTTATTCTCTTTTACTGCAGTGGCCAATCTGAGTTCAAGTTGGGTTTTTGCCTTCCAATCTTCCTCCATGCATACCTTAGTAATTTCCTTTTAATCTCCCACACTAGCCTGTCTCTTCATCCAGAGGCCATATACTCTCTTTTTCTTCCTGATTCTCAACAATAGTTCCCAGTTCATCCACATTGGTCTTCTTCCCCTATGGCTTGCCTTATGGCACTCAGGAACAGCCTGTTCTTGGGCTTTAAAGATTTCCATCATGAGCAGTGTCCAGGCTTCCTGGACACCTTTACCCTTGAGGAGCAAATCCCAAGGCACCCTTGCAACAAGTGTTCTGAACAGGTCAAAGTCTGCCTTCTTGAAGTTCAAGGTAGCAGTTTTGCTAGTCACCCTTCTGACATCTCCAATAGAGAATTCTACAATTTCATGGTCACTCTGCCCAAGACAGTCCCCAACCTTCACTTCCCCCACCAGTCCTTCACTGTTAGTGAAGAGCAGGTCTAGCAGGGCACCACTCCTGGTAGGCTCTCATACCAGCAGTGTAAGGAGGCTATCTTCCACACACTCTACAAATCCCTTGGACTGCTTCCTTTGCCCTATATTTCCAACATATATCAGGGAAGTTGAAGTCTCCCATGAGAATGAGTGCTGGCGATCGCACGACTTCCACAAAGTGCTCATAGAATGCCTCATCCTTCTCTTCATCCTGATTAGATGGACTATGACAGACCCCAACCAAGATGTCACCCCCTACAGGTCTTCCCTCTGATCCTTACCCATAGACACCCAACTTTATCATTCCAAACCCCAGGCTCTTCAACATCAAAACAGTATTCAATATAAAGGGCCACACCACCACCCTTCCTTCCACGTCTATCCCTTCTGAAGATCTTGTAGCCATCCATCACAAAACTCCAGTTATGGGAGTGGTCCCACCATGTTTCAGTAATAGAAACTAGGTCATAGTTGACGTGCCGCACAATCATTTCCAGCTCCTCCTGCTTGTTGCCCATGCTGCATGCACTGGCGTAGATGCACTTCAGCTGAGTTATCTGCCTCACCCCCAGCTCAAGCATTGTTCCCCTAGGCTCATCTCTTGTGAGCCCTGTTTTGTCTTCTTTCCCTGTTGTAGGTAGTTTAAAGCTCTTTCAATAAATCCTGCTAGCTCCTGCACTAGGATTCATCGCCCCCTTTGAGACAGGTGGGTTTAATGGATGGACAACAGGCCAGGGGTCGAATAAACTGCCCCATGATCGAAGAACCCAAAGTTTCTGCCTTGACACCAGCCTCTGAGTCACTTGTTCATCACTTGTGCTATCCAAGCCTGCTCCATGTCCCTCACTGTCCCTGAAGGTATAGAACAAAATACAGGTGAGTATCTTTTTTTTCTTATCACCTTCTCTTTGCCCATGTCCGGGAATGATTCTGATCCCTTTATATTTGGTGAAGAATCCAGAAGCACTGAAGGGGAAAAAAAAAAAAAAAAAAAGCTTTCTTTTTGAATTTTTTTAAGAGGGCTAATGGGGAAAAAATGTCTCTCTAGATAAAACCTTGCTGGGGCATATCCCAGGATTGCTCGGGATCCCTTTATTATGCATTAGTAGCCATAGCTGAAAAATGAGGCCCTTTGTAGGCTATTGAAAATATTTTTTTAAATCATCATCCTGCATGCAAAACATTTCTATGAATTGAATGAAGACACTCTAATCACAAAACAGAACAACTGGTTCCAGCTGCTGTGGTATGGCCACTCTTAATGCTGTCAAATAGTGCTGTACTTTCAAGTAACATGTTAGAAAATGAGAATCAATTACTGCATGTTTGCCTTGATAAAATCTAGCAACAACTTGGAGTATTGACAGGGGAAAAAAAAAATCAAGCTTAATTTTCCCTTTAAAACAAATTTGAAATATCACATTGGAAAGTACCCAAGCCCCTGAATCAATGGATATGTGTGAGCCAAAGGAAAGATCTAGAAATCTCCTCTGAGATCTGGCCTATAGTAATGCAAAAAACAACAACAACCAGAATAGATCAGACCAGCAGTGGTAGCTCAAGTCAGTGGCCCTTTGCCCAAACACATCTCCATGTTACAGCTTGTCCCTATAGTGCAACAGTTCTAACAAAAACCAGAAATTTCCAAACTGCTGTCCATTACCTCACACCCTGCCCTCAGGCAAAGGTTGTGTGCCTCTGTGCAACATCACAGTGAAAAGATTTGCTAATGGACTGGTTGATGGCAGCATACCATAGCACTTGGCCCAGTAAGGCTGATGTTCTGGTATATACAGGTTTATGGTCCTCCACGGAGGACCTCAGAATGTATACTGCCCCTTTCATCCCTAGTTCATAAATTTACAAGGAAGCCTTTGAAAGCCCAGGTTTGTAAAATTTTTGGTTTGAATGAGGAACCGAGTTTTACAGCAGGCACCCTCCACCAGTATGGCACATTAGTGTCTATACTGAATCTCCTGGTGGCTGCAGAGGCCATTGTTCAGCAGGCCACCCAGCTGGTAGCTGATCTGGGGGAGATTAAGTGCTTGAGACCAAGGGACAATATTAGAACATTAGAAGGGACTGAAGTACTTCCAGCAATTAGAACCAGGAAACCCACCCCATTGACAGCCTGAAGGGGGCCATATAGGTGTAAAGTAAACAAATATTTAATGATCTTATATGAGCCAGAGTGGCCTTTGCCAAGATTGATTACCAACCCAATAATGTTCTGCTTCAATTATAGAATCAGTTATGAGATGATCAAAAATTTCAAAATATCCCCAGAAGAGCAGAGTGTAAGAGACTATTATTTTATACCATTGCCTCTAAGTTTGCTGATGAACATGTCCAAACATGTCCAAGCAAGTCCTGGGCGAGGGTTGCAAAATCCTTTGTCTAGGGACAAGCAGATGGGCATGTCCTGGGGCAACAAAAGTGACATAAGCTGCAGCTCAATGGCTGCTGAACACTCTTTTGTGTGGTACGCATCTCTGGGGGGGGGGGGGGAGAAAGATAACCACCTCAGAAGATGTTTGCCTGGCATTCTAGCACGGGATTTGTCATGTAGGCAGGAAAAATGGAGGATAAAAGAGGGATTGACCACCATGAGATGGGGTACTCTTCCATCAGAAACCTCATGAGCTGATCCCTGCTGCTGAACTCCCTCCTGGGCCTGCTGCCTGAGACGTGCTGCTTTCTCCTGGACCTCGCCGCTCCTTCTAGGTGTTCTACCATCTGAACCCTCACAAGCTGATCGCTGTTTGCTGCTTCCTGGAGAAGACTTCTCTTAGGAGAGACCTCATGAGCTGATCACTGTTCGCTGCTGCCCCTCCTGGGGTTGACCCCTCGCTGCTTCTACAGTGCTGACACCTCGCTGCTTCTCTGGTGCTGACACTGTTCCTGGGCTGACCCCACGCTGCTTCTGCTGTGCTGACCCAGTCTCAAGGCTGCCTTGTCGCTGTTGCTGTTCTCCCCGCTTCTGCCACCCCTTCCCTCGTGCCTCAGACTATCAGAGCTGCTTGCAACTGGACCGCCCCTAGGATCCTGGCTGGTGACTTTCCCTATGTTGTACAAATCCTTGCTTCTTTCCTATCTTTCCTATTGCTCACCTTCCCCATCACCCTTATTGGTAACAGTGTCTGCCTTCCTCCTCCCCATCTACCTGGTCAATATTGGTAATAAACTGGTCAGACAAACATTTGAACTGTTGCTTCTTAATCTCATGCCGGGTATACACATAATCTAAGAACCTCGTCTCCCTCCTTTATATTGGAGCGTGACACAGGGGTATCGATAACTGAACAATACTTAACAAAAACTTGGAATTTAGAGGACTTCCTGGTCTGTTATAGAAGGAAAAAAGCCTCCTCAGATGACTATTGATGCCCAAGTCACCTGAGGAAGATGATTTGGCAATTACACAATTTCTGGCATGGTGGGGGATGTTAGTCCCCCTGTAACTAGAGCCTCCAGATGGATCAGGAGGCCCTACATTGAGTTCATGGTTTTCTGGTCTTGGAAGAGCATACAGCAATTAGTCACTGTATGTTCTTCCAGGACCAGAAAATCATAAACTATAGTGGATACAGGCATGGAAATATCAATCATTTATGGGGATCCAACCAAGTTTAATGGGGATAGAGTAATGATCAGTGTGATCATGAGACAGATGATTCCTGTTACTCAGACACGGTTGAGGTTGGGAGTTGGATGTCTCCTGCCCTAGGAGTATAAGGTGTCTGTTGCCTCAGTCCCAAAGTACATCTTGGGCACAGACATTTTATGGGGTCTAGCTCTCAATACAACTGTTGGAGAGGTCTGGGTGGTACAGGTGATATTGACAAGCCATACTAAGCATGAGTCTATTTGCCTGCCAGCACTGCGCCAGATTACAAATACGAAGCAGTACAGACTCGGGGAGCTGGGGAGCAATTTGAAATATCAAGGTCTGTGCAGGAATTAGAAAAAGCTGAGATCATAAAACCTGCGTGTAGCCCTTATAATTCCCCCTATATGGTCAGGATAGGATTCACGCTCCCTGTCCATGCAGCATTACCCAATATTGCCTCCCTAATGGACACATTTAGTAGGGAAATAAAAACTTACCATAGTGTCCTAGACTTGGCAATTGCATTCTTCAGTATTCCAAATGCTGAATAATCACAGGACCAATTTGCATTTACATGGGGAGGCAGGCAGTGGACCTTCCAGGTCCTGCCACAGGTGTACGTATATTCACCAGCATACTGTCATAACCTGGTGGCGCATGACTTGACAAATTGGGAAAAACATAGTAATTTTAACTTATAACATGAGATCATCAATATAATGATGATATCTGACTCACTGGAAGCATTGGGCAGGCGTAAGATTAATTGACCATATACCCGCAGGGAAAAGGATGGGCTATAAGGCCTCAGAAAGTGCAGGGTCCGGGCCTGTCTGTAAAATTCCTGGGGGTTGTTTGGTCAGGAAAGACCAGAGTACTACCCAGTACAGAAAGAGATAAATTTCAGGCATTCCTAGTCCCTATGATATCAAAGCAGCTGCGGGAATTCTTAGGTATACTAGGAGATTGGTGTTCCTTTATACCTCATGTAGTACAGCTGCTGAGACCATTATATAGGCTCAAAAAAAGCAGTTAACTATGTGACTGAGGGAGAACTGGGCATGAGGCTTTCCAGCAGGCAAAACTGCTAAACAAGCCCTGGCACTGAGTATATTTGATCCTACCCTCTCAGTCAAATTGGATGTTCACATCACTCAGAATGGCTTCGGCAGGGGTCTGTGGCAATGACAGAGTTCCATTCAAACCACAAACAGGTTTTGGTCTCAGTTCTGGCATGGAACAAAAGAGTGATACAGTATGATTGAAAAACACTTATTGGCTAGCTTTATGCATTGTAGGCAGCAGAGCCAATAACTCAAACAGCTAAGATTGTGGTAAAAACAACATTGCCAATTCAGGGTGGGTGAAAAACGTAAACACCTTCATAAGATGGGGATGGCTCAAGCCCAGACTGTGGCATGCTGGTTTGCCTACCTCAGCCAGAGGAGCCAACCTATCTTCATCACTGTTGAAGAAAGAACTTCAGAAGATCTTTGGCCCAGTGATGTACCATAGATATGTGCTAGAAGAGTCCCATTCAGGAAAGGAAATATCCCATTCCTGAAGATGCCTGGTACATAGATGGGTCCAACAAGAGCAACTCAAGCAAGTGGAGAGCAGTAGCATACCATCCCCCCACTGACACAATCTGGTTTGAAGAGGGGGATGGTCAAAGTAGCCAATGGGCAGAGCTGAGAGCCTTGTGGATGGTTATCACCAAGGAACCCAGTTGGGCTGTGTATCAGAGGCTCACTTTTTGGACTGCACAGTGTGCCACCCAGGACTGGACCACCCACACCTGACCAATCTGGAGTAAGGAGATGTGGTTAGACATAAGGAATGTATGTGTGTCTGCCACATTTCTGTACATTACCCCTTGCATTCACCAGGAAATGAGGCTGACACACTGGCTCAAGTACAGTAGATTGAGAACTCTCCTGAGAACACTGCCCACTGGCTACACTGGAAGCTGCGACATGCTGGGCAGAAGACTGTGTGAGCAGCAGCCAAAGTATGGGGGCTGCTCATCAGGATGTCAAATATCATCCAGGCATATCACGATTGTGATGCTTGCTTGCTAATGAGATCAAAATCCTTGCCAGAGGTGAATGTTCACCATGCCAGAGGACATAACCCTCTTCATAGGTGGCAAATTGATTATATAGGCCCTCTCCTGCAATCTGAGGGGGCCAGATACGCACTAACTTGCATCAACATGGCAAGTGGACTGATGTAGGCCTTTTCAGTACCAAAAGCAAACCAGACCTATGCCATCAAAACTTTATCCAAGTTAATGGCAGCATATGAGACACTACAGGCCATTGAGAATGACCAGGGTACACGCTTCACAGGCTCAATGGTACAACACTAGGCAGAAGAGAACAACATTGAATGGAAATTCCATCTGCCATATAATCCCATGGGAGCAGGTCTCACTGAATGTTATAATGGCAATCCTTAAGGCTGCTCTGAAGATAGACACTGGGTTCCTGCAGGGGTGGAGAAAGAGTCAGTGTGAAACCCTGCAGGACCTGAATGAAAGACCTAAGGATTGCAGACTCGGTGCCCAAAAGAAGCTTAGGATCCAAATTGTGGGCTGTACAGGAACTGCTGAGTCACAGCCTGAACCATTGAATGAACACCTGAATGAAAGATCTGTCCAGCCCTGGGAGCACAGGTGAAGGTGATTCACCTGCATGACCAGAAGGAACCTGGCTCCACCCCTCTTAGACCTCATTTAAGGGCTGACTGCCACTGAGGAAGGATCTCTTGCTAGCAGTACTACCTTTGTAGGATTTCTTCCCTGCAATCTTTGGAGACAGGTAAGCACTAATTTTCCTTCTTTTGTAACACTTCCTTGTTTGTGCTCATCTCTTTGCTTTTACAACCTTTATGCTTGCTGAGCCAGGCAGAAGTGAATATCACGGCTTCTCTATGGAATGTCTTTAGATAGGTCAAGGGGGGAGACCGTTGCTCCTTGGGATAAAAATTTGCCAGGGCATAACCTGGGATTTCTGGGATCACCTTATCATGAATGTGCAACTGACATTGAAAAATGGGGTCCCTTGCAGGATAGTGGGAGCTTATTTCAATCACCATCCTGCATGGCAGAATATTTCCATGGATTGGATAAAGATATCCTCATTACAAAGGAGAGGCAGCTGGCTGTGTCCACTGTGGCACAGCCATTATTAAACACACTGAATAAGTGGAACTCTCAAATATCACCCTTGAGAATGAAAATCAATTATTATGTGTAGGATGGAAAGCAAAATGAATAATACCAAATGGTATAGTCAGTCAAGATATTTGATAAATGGTGTAATTTAAAAGGACTATCAACATGGCAAAGAAACAATTTATAATGCAGCACTGGAACAGGCTGCCTAGGAGGGTTGTGGAATCTCCTTCTCTGGAGATATTCAAGACCTGCCTGGATGCCAAGCTGTGCGACCTGGTGTAGGGAACCTGCTTTGGCAGGGGGGTTGGACTCAATGACCTCTTCAGGCCCCTTCCAACCCCTATGATAATAAGGGAAATGCTCACCTGCCTCTGAAGATCAAGGATCACAGGGTGGAACCCCACAAAGGATAGACATCTAACGAGATCCCTTCCTGTTGCTGGTCAGCCCTTAAATGGAGTCTGGGAGAGGTGGAGTCAGGCTCCACCCCTTCTGATCACACAGGTGAATTGTCCTTATCTGTGCTCCTGCAGCTGACTCAGTGACTCAGTTTATCGGACACTCTCTCTTGCTCTTTTTTTAATTTGTTAGCTTCAATTCCAATTATATTGTATTATATTGTGTTATTTTGCTTTCTGATATCTTATTTAGTAAATTAGCTTTCCTCCCCAGATTGCTGCTGTTGTTTTGTTTCTAGGCCCATCTCCCTTTTCCCTTTTTCCCCTTCCCCTTTCCTGGTGTGTAGGTTTGCAGGTCCCCCACACCAAATGTTATGGAACCGGGCCGATCCAGCCTGGGAAAATGTTGACAACATAGACCTGTAGGGGTATCCCCTGATTCATGGTCCCTGTCCAAACCCATTATCATGTTACAGCCCACCTTTACACAGCTTCAGAATTAATGGGCTTAGTCCAAAGATTCCAGCAAAAACCTAGTGGGAGTGTTCCCTTGTGGTTACTTTAGCTGTGGAATATGGGGGTGGAAAGCATTGTGGTTAATGGATCAGCCATCTCCAAACTCGCATCTGTAACCTCACACCCTGTTCCTCAGACCAAGATTGTATGCCACCATACAGCATAATTAAGAAAACCGTTCTTTAGTAGATTGGTTGATGGTGGCATGCCGTATTACCTGGCTTAATAAAGGTGACATTCCAGTACATGAAGGCTTATGGTCCTCCGTGGAGGATCTTAAAATGTTCATCTGCAAATTAGGGAAGAAGGAAGCAATATATGAGGACTCTATTGATAAAGCCCAAATTTAGTAAAGTTTTCAGCAGGAATAAGGGACCTGATTTTACAACAGGCACCCTCCCAATACTATGGCATACTGGTATCCATACTGAACCCCCTGGTGGACTTGGAAGCCATTGTCCAACAGGCTGCCCAGCTGTAGACAATTTGGGGGAGATAGAATGTATTTGGGCCAGGTATAATATCCAAACAGTGGAAGATCTTGAAGTATTCCCAGTTAATGGAGCCAGGAGAGCTGACCCACAGACACCCTGATCAGGCCCCATATGGGTGTCCCAAAAACAATGATCTCATATGGGCTGGGGTACTAAAATTGATTGTCAACTCAGTCATGCTCTCCTACAATTGTGGAAACAACTTAGGGGTGATAAAAAATTTAAAAATACTCTCAAAAGAGCAGGAGTACAAATAATTGAAAGGGTACCAGCACAAACCTGGAACCCGAAGGACTTTATAGTCCCTAATAGAAAGAGAAAACCTCCTCAAGTGACTCGGGCTACAATGCCTGAGCCACCTAAGGAAAAAGACTTAGCAATCATGCAGTTCATGACATGACAGAAGATGTCAGCTCCTCTGTAACTCGGGCCTCTAGATGGGACAGAAGGTACTATTTTGAACTGATTTTTTTGGTCTGAAAAAGAATATTCAGCAAGTTGTGGCACTGGTTGACACAGGTGCAGAAACATCCATTATTTATGGGAATCCTACCAAGTTTAAAGGGGATTGGTGGTTTTGGGGGACAGACCACTCCTGTCCCCCAGACATGGTTGAAATCGGGGGTTGAGTGTCTCCTGCCCTGAGAGTATAAGATATCTACTGTGCTAGTCCCAGAGTACATCTTAGGCATAGACATCTTATGGGGTCTGGCTCTCCAGACAACCATAGGAGAGTTCAGACTCTGGCAGAGGTGCATTAGTATCCAGGCAGTGCAGGCAATATTGAGAGGCCATGCAAAGCACGAGTCTATTTGCCTGCTGGAACAACTCCTGATTACTAGTGTGAAGCAATATAGACTCCTGGGGGGCAAGATGAAATATCCAGGACTGTGCAGGAATTAGAGAAGGTTGGGATCATAAGGCTTGCACATACTTATATAATTACCCTATGTGGCCAGTGCAGAAGTCAGATGGCACACTGCGAATGACAGTGGACTATAGGAAGTTAAATAAGGTCACACCACCTATTCACACAGCCATACCCAATATTGCTTCCCTAATGGGCACATTTAGTAGGGAAATAAAAACCTACTATTATGTCCTAGACTTGGCAATTGCATTCTTCAATATTCCAAATGCTGAAGAATTGCAGGACCAATTTGCATTTACATGGGGAGGCAGGCAGTGGACCTTCCAGGTCCTGCCACAGGGGTACGTATATTCACCAGCATACTGTCATAACCTGGTGGTGCATGACCTGGTAGACTGGAAAAGACCTAGTGATGTTTATCTCTATCACTATATTGATGATCTCATGTTGGCATCTGGCTCCCTGGAGGCAGTAGGTTGGGAGGCAGATTCTTTGACAACCCATCTGCAAGAAAAAGATGGGCTACAAACCCACAGAAGGTACAGGGTCTGGGCCTATCTGTGAAATTCCTGGGGGTTGTTTGGTCAGGAAAGACCAGAGTACTACCCAGTGCAGTAAGAGATAGGGTTCAGGCATCCCCAGACCCTACAATACCAAAGCAGCTGCAAGAATACTTGGGTATATTGGGATACTGGTGTTCCTTTATACCCCACTTAAGGCAGCTGTGAAGGCCTTTGTATCAACTCAAAAAGAAGGGCCAGCTATGGGACTGGGGGAGAATTGAACAAGAAACTTTCCAACAGGCAAAACTGGCTGTTAAACAAGCCCAGGTATTAGGTATATTTGATCCCAGCTGAGCTAGATGTCCATGTCACTCAGGACAGCTTTGTCTGGGGCCTGTGGCAATGCCAGAGTTCTGTTTGAAACCCATTCTGGCACAGTACAGAAGAAAGATATAGCATGATTGAAAAACAGTTATTGGCTGCCTATGTTGCACTACAGGTGGTAGAGCCAATAACCCAAACATCTGAAATCATAGTCAAGACCACTTAGCCAGTTCAGGGGTGGGTTAAAGATCTGATCCATCTTCCTAAGACAGGGGTGGCCCAAGCACAGGCAGTGGTTCAATGGTGTCATGGTTTTATGATTTTTGTTATATTATTGATATTCCACATCATAACATTCCCCAGAAGAACCTAGTTTGCCCTAGTTGGCAAACTTCGCTACCATCTAGGGACATGCTGCTGGCCCTGTTGTCCCAAAACCAAAGCAACCAGGTGACAACAGTTTCATTCACGCACCGTACAAACTCCTTTCTTGAGCCATGGATTTCAATCATCTTCAGGGGTCAATGAATAGTGGTAACAGTGACTTCCTCATCATCACTCTCCTCTCCATGCCTCTCACTTTTCTTAGTTGACCTTTCTCAGTGGTGGTGGTTTTGAGGAGAGTTCCTCACCTGGATCTTCCTCTTCTTCCTCTGCTTCTTATTCTTTTCATTCTAGATGCAAGGACATCCGTTTCCATTTCTGGCCTTCCACAGCAGCAACC
Source organism: Callipepla californica brunnescens (assembly GCA_023055505.1). Taxonomy (NCBI): domain Eukaryota; kingdom Metazoa; phylum Chordata; class Aves; order Galliformes; family Odontophoridae; genus Callipepla; species Callipepla californica. The sequence goes on along the minus strand of JALIRH010000053.1, from coordinate 291,155 downwards.
AACATTGATACTGGAGCTTCCTGTGATTGCTCAGGTTTGACTTGGAGGTTTCCCTTTTTGTTTTGGACCTCAGTTTGGAAACTGTCTCTCTCCAGAATAGTATTATATACAGCTTGGTAAACACAACCCAAGCCCCCAAATAATCCATTCCTCCTCAGATCTTTCTGAGCCGCACCATCCCTTACCCAACTAATCATTGAGTTTCTCAGGATCCCACAGGTGTTCAAGAGTAAAATTCCATGACACCAGGGGTCCCCATGCTTCTCATCTTTTTCCTAAATCTCTCCACATTCCCTGCCATTCAACATTCTCTGGTTTTGAGAAAGGCTTCCTCCACATGATTTAAAATCCTATTGCAAGGAATAAATTCAGGAAGACTGATAACACGGTCCCTAGGCTGCCTATCTGAACATGCATAAGGAACTGAAAAGAGAACCTGGAAACCCATCCAAACGTTGTATTGTCTGTTACATTAGCCAGGGTGTATAGGGACCAGGCAGGTATCTAAATGAGTGCCCTTAAGTGGTTATACACAGATATAACTCTGATATCGAACATAAAGAACTTAAAAATAAGCCAACATGTTTTAATGTACATAATGGCCCTCAGACCTCTATGCAATATTATTAAAATGGAGTAGAGATTCTTTTGTGTCCACGTTCTCCACCAATAATTGTCACGTGTTATCTGTGACAGGGACACAAGTTAAAAAAGAGGAAAAGAGGGAAGGAAAAAAAACCTGCACCGTCGGTGGCAATGCGTCCACCCGAGCAAAGCTGTGTGCTCCAGGTGGGGGGGGGAGGGGGGGGTGGGCAGAGGGAGTGGAAGGGATAAGGGTACGGGGATCACAGATGGGTCTAGGAAAAAAAAAAAATAAAAACGCAATAGTAACGATTTGAAGAGGAACGGTAATTTTACTAAATCTAACAAAATCGAACGATCTGAGAGAGACAAAACTATCCAAAATCTGAGAATCTTATGGTAGTAAAAATGCAGGGGAAGCACACGCGGACTCCGGCGCAAGCCGAGAGAGCAAAAAGCGCGCCCCACAGCGGCTGGAAGCCGGCCAGGAGCTCCCATCCTTCCACACCCCGCCAGAGCGTTAACTCTTGAACTCCCAGCGTGATGTTCTGATGTGGAATATTGGCATCAAAACTACAAATCCACAACAGGGTTATGGTGGAAACTGTGTTGTTACAAATGTTTCAGGTGGAAGTACTGGGAAGGAAAGGATCTTTGAGAGTTTTTGAGACTGGAAGTATGAAAAGCTTTGTTCATCAACTTAATCTGTATAGATGTAGCAAAATGCAGTGTAACTTCAAAAGACTACTCTTACTTTCAAAATTTGTGGCAGAGGAAGTGGCATTTGCTACACATGGGAAGGTACATCAGTTGTTTGGTTGTTCCACACACAAAGCAACTCTCACGATAGTGCTCTAGAGTTGGACCCACTGCACACCGTGGGCACAGCAGCACCCAGTTACAGGTTCTTAAGTTAGTAGTTCATACATAGATTTTGCTGAAAAGATGTTTGAATAATAATTCGTCATGGCTTTATGATTTTTATTATCAGTATACCACATCATAACATGATCTAGTGGACTGGGAACTGAAGAGTCAGTGCTCCACTTCCTTCTTTGATAGTTCCAAGTACACTTGTCTTCTGAGAAAAACTATGTTCTTCTGAGAAGAACTATGAACTCCCAGAGGACTTTGCATTTCTGTTTTTCGTTCAGAGGGAAAGATAAAACTGTTTGTATGTCACGAGACATCCCCCCTTTTTTCACTTTCTACTCATCTCTGCAGCATGTGTGCTCCCTAGCCATCTTGCCTTCAGCTTTCTGGACACTCTCTCATTTTATCCTATTCAATTCAAATTCACTTCTAATTATATTGTTTTGTGTTATCTTGCATTCCAATATCTTGTTTAGTAAATCAGTTTTCCTCCCCAGATAGTTGCCACTGCTTTGTTTTTAGGCCCTTTCCTCTTTTCCCTCCCTACCCTTTCATCTTTTCCCCTTTTCTGAGGTGTTGGTCTGTGGGTTCCCCCACCCCATTATTCAACAAACCAGGCCAAATCAGCCCATAAACTACTGACATAAATCTTCACAGTTATCGTGTCATTTTATTCATTCACTCATTTACTTATCTTACCCTGGAAATAATGTTTGGATAAAAGAACTTTTCAGTTATCATGTCATTTTAGTCATTCATTCATTTAATGGTGAAATCTCAGATTTAATTTGTATTTCATCTCTCAAAAGGAAGTAGAAACAATAGTTCTAACATGAATTTAATGGTTTGCTGTAACAGTCAGGCCTTAGGTTATTAGCCATAGGGTGTAAAAGACAGGATAACGTTTGCATGCCACGTACACAGTGTTCTGCTTTGAGAGTCTCAAAGACCTTCACAGGTCCTTTCCTTCCCACCTGTCAGTGGTTTGTGGGCTGGTTTGACCTGGTACCGTGATGATTGAGGCAAGGAACCCATGGGCCCACGTCCCTGGGGAAGAAGAAGGGGGAAAGGGAAAAAAGGAGAAGGGAGATGGGCCTAGGGATAAAACAGCAAAAATGATCTGAAGAGGAAAGCTAATTTACTATATAAGATATTGGAAAGCAAAACAACACAATATAATACAATATAATTGGAATTGAGGCTAATGAATCAAATAAAATGAGCAAGAGAGAGAGCCCGGTAAACCAAAGGCCTTACACTAACGCTGAAGGCAGATGGCTGCAACAAACACCCACTGCTAAGCTCAATCCCGAAGGGAAGAGAGACAGTCCCATGACTGCAGGCAGTTTTTATCTTTCCCTCTGAGCCTCTTTCCCGTGATTTACCACGTAAAAATGCAAAGCATGGCAGTCCTCTGGGGAATGTAGTTCTTATTCTCTTCTGAGATAGGTATACCCAGAACTATTGATGATCCACGGAGCTAGAGCATTAACTCTTTAACTCCCAATACACTACATGATGTTATGATGTGGAATATCAATAATATAACAAAAATCTAGGACCATAACACCACCTGAAATGCTTATTGTTAATTACAACACAGTTTCCACCATGACCTCACCAAATGATCTAAAATTAGTCACTTTCAACCATTAGCCAGAGTTTCTTTGGAAAGCTAAGGGATGAGGAGATACTGGCTTTGCTAACATTCTCCTCAACCAAAAATATGAAATAAAATTTTTGCTGTCTCTTCATCAGTGAAAGTTTTTGAAACTTTTTTTCCATTATTCATGCTACAGATATATCAATGGGAAAATTAAGACAGACTAATAACAGTGTTTTAATTGCTAAAGACTCAGAAAAAGACTGTCACCTTCTCTGTGGGATGAATGCTCCTAAGGTTAACATTCTACATTGCCAGACAGTAATATTTCTTAATATCTGAACATTTACCAAGATTCTGAGAAACCACATGATTTGGAGGGGTCATCTTTGAAAAATCAGTGATGAATGATCGAAAGCTTTGAAGAGATAAATATTTAGCTTTCCTTGCTGCAGAAAGGTTATCACAGAATCACAGAATGTTTTGGGTTGTAAGGAACTTTTAAGATCATCTAGTTCCAACCTGCCTACTATATGCAGGGACACCATCCTCTTGACCAGGTTGCTCAAAGCCCTATCCAGCCTGGCCTTGAATGCTTCCAGGGAAGGGGCATCCACAACCTCACTGGATCAGTATCTCACCACCCTCACAGTAAAGAATTTCTTCCTAAAATCTAGTCTAAACCCACCATCTTCCACTTTAAAACCATTTCCCCTCATCCTGTCAATACACGGCTTTATGAAAGGTCCCACCCCAGCTCTATTGTAGGACCCTGTCAGGTACCGAAAGGCTGCTATAAGGTTCCGTCAGAGCCTTCTTTTCCCCAGGCTGAAAAGCCCCAGCTCTCTCAGCCTGTCCTCATAAGTGAGGTGCTCCAGCCCTCTGATCATCTTCGTGGCCCCCCTCTGGACCTGCTCCAACAAGTCTATCTCCTTCTTGTGCTGGGGGCTCCAGAACTGGATGCAATATTCCGGGTGGGGTCTCATGAGAGGGGGCAGAATCATCTCCTTCAACCCACTGGTTATGTTTCTCTTTATGCAGCCCAGGATTCAGCTGACCTTCTTGGCTGCAAGTACACACTGCCAGCTCCTGTTGTGTCTTTCATCAACACACATCCCCAAATCCTTCCTCTCAGGGGTGCTCTTAAGCCATCCTCTACACAACTGGTATCTGTGCTTGGGATTGCCCCAATCCAGGTGGAGGACTTTGCACTTGGTCTGGTTGAACTTCATGAGGTTGGTATGTGCCCATGTCTCAAGCTTATCCAGGTCCCTGGTCAATTCAAAACTGGTCATCTTCAAACTTGCTGAGAGGGCACTTGATCCCACTGTCCATGTCACCTACAAAGATATTAAATACCACCAGTCTCAGCATTGATCCCTGAGGAACACCACTTGTCACCAGTCTCCACTTGGGCACTGAGTCGTTGACTCTCTGATTGCAACCAATTCCTTATCCAGTGAGTGGTCCATCCATCAAATCCATTTTCTCCAGTTTGGTGACCTGGATATTATGTGAGACAGTGTCACATCCTGGTCATCAAATTGGTGACAGGGAGGGCTGATAAAGGAAGAAGCATCTGTGCAGGCCCTGGTCTGTAGGAAGTGGACCTCTCTTGGAGCAGAAGTGAGAAACAAACTCTCATGTGTAAAATGTGCTTGGGTGGAGGACCTCCTGTTACAGGTGGCAGAGCTGCGGGAGGCAGAAATATAGTCAGCTAGATTCACATGCAACCTGCACTGAATCCACAGGCCGAGGCCAAACACTCCCAAACTCCTCCATTGGCACATCCAGTTGGACGAGAAGACAACAGTGATGAGAAATGGCAAACTGCCATGAGAAAGACTAATGAGAGGAAGAAGCCTGCCCCAAAGCCAGAGGTGTCTCTGCAGAACTGTGGAGCGGTTTTGCAGTCTGAGAAGGAAAAAGAAATGTGAACAAGTAAGTCATCATAGCTGAATAAGTCAGCCAGACTTGCTCCCCATTGCTTAACAGCTCTTGCAACTAAGGAAAAGCAAGGGATGATAGTGGTGAGTGATTCTCTTCTGAGGAGTACAGAGGCACCCACTTCTCATTCTGTCCCACTATCTAGAGAGGTCTGCTGCTTGCCAGGGGCCCACATCAGGGAAGTGACAGATAGGCTGCAAGACCTTGTACATCCTACAGACTGCTGACTACCTGCTGCTGCATCAGTGACACAGCTGTTTGCAACCTGAAGAATATCAAGAGGGACTACAGAGAGCTGGGTGCAGCAGTGAAGAACTTGGGGGTATAGGTAGTCTTTTCAACGATCCTCCTGGTCAGGTGAATGGGAAGGAAAAGGGCTGATAAAATGAAGAAAATCAATAAATGGTTAAGAGAGTGGTGTCATGAACAGGGCTTTGTCTATTTATGTCATGGAACTAGTTTTGAGAAATCTGGTCTTCTAGAAGAGAAAGGAGTTCATCTCTCAGAGAAGGGGAAGACTGTCTTTGGCAAAAAGCTTTTCAATTCAATCAGGAGGGCTTTAAACTAGAGTTGCTGGGTGAGGGGATCCTCAAACCATCCCACTTTGAGGCTGATGTTACTTACTAATGAATATCCTGGGCCTAGAGCTGGACAACAGCAGCAAGACAGCATGTAATTTGTAAATCTGCCTCAATGGGAGCCCAACAAAAATGCCTGTACACTGATGCTTTGAGTTCAGGAACAAGTAGGAAAAAGTTGTAGGACTGTGTGCCCACAGGGCTATGATGTCACTGGCATCACTGAGACATAGTAGGAATGCTCTCATGACTGGAATGCAGGAATAGACAGGTTTATACCCATACTCTTCGGGAAAGACAGGCAGGTGAAAAGGGGAGGGAGTGTTGCCCTCTTACATCAGTGACCAGCTGGAGTCCATTGAATGCCACCTGGGGATAGATGAGGAGCTGACAGAAATCTTATGGCTTAAAGGGAAGGCGGGAGAAGATGAGTCATTGTGTGGGGATCTGCTACAGGCTAGTGGATTAGGAAGACGGAGTGGATGAGGACCTCAACAAATAGATAGGAGCAGCTCCATGTTCACAGAACATGATCTTCATGGGGTACTTCAACCACCCCATTATCTATTGGAGGAACAACACATCAGGGCAACAGACATAGTAGAGATTCCTGGAATATGTTGATGTTATAATGAATATGTATTTGAAAAGTATTTTAAATAATAAAATGCCATTTCTATAACATCCTAAATACCATAGATTATACCAGCAGGGCAGTTTCAGAAGTGAATAAAAGATAACAAAAGATAGCACTGTCATAGAGAAACTGATGCCTTGTTCTCCTAATCTCTCCTTGCAACAGCCCAGGGTTTTTATCTATCCATGTAGTGAATATGAAAGCTAAAATTTGATCAGGCTTTTTTGGGGTTAGTTTTAGAGCAGATCAGATCCCTTGTTTCGTTCACCACTGCCTGAGTGACTGAATGTTTTTCAAGAAAGGATCTCAGTGGAGGAGAAGGGGAATGCAGAGGTGAAACATGCAGAGATGGTACTTCCTTGCTTGCATTTTCTTAAAATACTGCATCTGGAGTGTGGGATCGTTGAACACCACTGGCTTTCTTTAGTAATCCACAAAGTTAAGAGTAGAAACAAGCACTGAGCAAAAACAAAAGCAGCACTTAGAAAGACGCTTAAACTGAAGTGAAATGGACAGCTGAAGTGCAGAATAGAAAAGAAACATTCACCCCAAAGCTGCTTATTTAAATTGAGTAATTCACCTAACTATGATCAACATGCAGTGCTGCAATTGTTACTGTTGGCCTACCTAAGAGCTGACTTTGCTTTTTGCTGTAATTAAATCATTTTGCAAACTATGTTTCATGCATGTAATCAGAGAATGATAGAATATTCTGTGTTCGAAGGGATCCACAAGGATCATCAACTTTAACTCTTGACTCCGCACAGGACCACCCAAAATTCAAACTCTGTGTCTGAGAACATGTCCAAATGTTTCATGAAGTCCAGCAGGCTTGATGCAGTGGTTGCTTCCCTGGGGACTCTGTTCCAGCACCTGACCACTCTCAGTAAACTTTTCCTAACACCCAACCTGAGTCTAGTGCATCTTTATGCTGTCCCCCAGGACATATCACTGTCACCAGAGTGAAGAGAACACTGCCTGCTCCTCTGTTTCCTTTAGTGAGGAAGCTGTAGGCCACCATGAGGCCTCCCCTCAGTCTCTTCTCTAGACTGAATAAATCAGTGGAGCTCAGCTGCTCCTCATACAGAATGCCCCCTTCACCATCTTCACGGCCCTCCTTTGGACACTCTCTAATAGTTTTATATTCCTCCTATATTGTGATAAAGATTATCAAATCTTCAAGATCACTGAATAATATTAAAATATATCAGGTATTTTGCAAAAAAATAAAGATGCAGCACATCTGTGGAGTGAAGAACATGCTGGCAAAGGACTGATTTTACCAGATTTAGACAGTTCTTTTTGACCTCTACTTTGGGATGTTTCCATAGATACACACTTTCTGTTTTAATCACTGTCATTTACACAGTAAAATGAGAGATAATTAAGCTTATCTGGAAAAGATCTTGTCATTCCTGCTCAGGTACAAATGCATTTAGAGGCGTGGCATGCTTTTCTTGTACTCTTATCTTACTTCCCGATGTAAGACAAAGTCAATCTTTCTCCTTTCACATGTAACTGTTGTTGAATAGAAAACTTACTTGTATTTTGAAAGTTAAGTGAGAGAGGGGAAAGAGCAGTTTTTTTTCTCTATATTGCACTTCATTTGAAAATACATTTAAAAAAATGACAAAGCCATCACACAACACTGCACTAGGAGAAATCTAGTGAGAAGAAAAAAAATGTATGTGAAGTTGATCAAGAATTCATTTAAACAAAATTTTAATATTGAAACAATTCACTTAAAAATGAAAATTCTAAATGAAAAACAATGAGTTACAGGGTAAGAAAATAAATCTCTGAAGTGGTCAAATAACATTTCAGATTGTGTGCTTTTAGAAATTCTTTCTGCAAAGGTTATTTCATTATGTGTGAACTTATTTAAGTGCACCCTCAGCAAGTTTGCAGATGAGATCAAGCTGAGTGGTGCAATTGATATACTGGAGGGAAGGGAAGCCATCCAGAGGGACCTGGATGGACTGGAGAAGTGGGACCACATGAACCTAATGAGGTAAACAAGGCCAAGTGCAACGTGTTTAATTTGGACTGGGCCAATCCCAGGTATGTGTACAGACTGGGGAAGAAATTCTGGAGAGCAGCCCTGCAGAGAAGGGCTTGGAGATCCTGATGGACAAGAAGCTGGACATTAAACAGCAGTGTGCTTGCAGCCCAGAGAGCCAACTATATCCCAGGATGCATTAGAAAAGGTGGCCAGCAGGGAGAGGGAGGTGACTGTCCCCCTCTACTCAGCTCTTGTGAGGCCCCATCTGGAGCAGTATGTCCTGGCCTGGGGCCCCCTGCACAAGAAAGATGCAGAGCTCTTGAAACAGGTCCAGAAGAGGGTCACTAAAATGATCACAGGGTTGGAGCACCTCTCCTGAGAGGAAATGTTGTGGTTTTGTGATTTTTTGCTGTCGGTATTCCACATCAGAATATCATGTAAAACAATGGGAGTTAAAGAGTTAATGTTCTGGCAGACAGAGGAAGAGGGGTGGAGCTCATGGATGGACACCAGCTGCTCTCTTCCCCCATGCTCACTCCTGGTTTTCGCTACAGAGAAAAGCGTGTGTGCTTCCCCTGCAATCTACCAGAGAAAGATCTCATATTGTTGGATACTATTGTCTGTCTCATTTTGTGTTGATTTTGTAGGATTTACTAAATTACTGTTCCTCCTCAGATCATTGTCATTGCTATTTTTTAGATGTAACTGCTATCTCTGTACCCTTCCCCCTCTCCTGGAGAGTGCAGTCCTGCCCCTGAACATCTGCACCGCAAAAAGTGGGGCAGTTTTCTTTCCCTCTCTCTCCCATTTTTTATTTTTTTTTTTCTTTTAAGCTTGGAAATGAGAAGGCTCACTGTGGCCTTCCAGTACTTGAAGGGAGCGTATAAGCAGGACGGGGAGCAACTGTAAATGACTGTTTTCATGGGTTGATAGGATAGCAAGAGGACAAGGGAGAATGGTTTTAAGCTAAGACAAGGAAGATTTAGGTTAGATATTAGGAGGAAGTTTTTCACTCAGAGGGTGGTGATGCATTGGAATAGGTTGCTCAGAGAGGCTGTGGATGTCCCATCCCAAGGCAAGGCTAGATGTGGCTCTGGGCAGCCTGGTCTAGCGGTTGGTGACTGCCTACAGCAGAGGGGTTGAAACTAGACAATCTTTGAGGTTTTTTTCAACCCAAGCCATCCTATGATTCTACGAATCTTGAAAAACAAGGACCTGCTTCTATTAGAACTTAAATTTTGAACTTTCTCACACTGTAATTGAAGGAGTACAAAGCATTCAAGCTTTTATCCTCTTCACTTTTGACACCGTAAGACAGTTGATCTGTAAACTTTCTAAGACTCAAGCTGGTTACAAAGCAGACATTCTTTAATAGTAGTGCTGGATACATGGGGGTAATTCTCCTAAAACTCATATCTTACTCAAAAACATTTCAGTTTATATACATTACTTATGTTATCTATGCAGATGCTTTCCAAGATGTATGTTACATACTCAGAAGATCCCTAGAAGTATGTTACATATCCAATGACTGATTCTAAGCAGGAACTCCTATTTCCTTGGTACAAAGGCTCAGCAGAACTTCCTTATCCCCTTGGTTCAGAGACACAACTCTTACTGTTATCTAAACAAATTGCAAGGCAGGGGTATCCATCAACGGACACTAGTAAGTCTAATAATATCATTACAACTTGTATCACTGTCAGTAAAATTATATTACATACTTTCTACAAATTGTGAGTTAATATATGTCTGCCCCAGCAGGCATTTTAAATTTGCCACATATGAGCAATTTAGAGAAGAAAGGAATCTTTTCCTCCAGCTACTGTTGTTCCTAAGACCCTTTACACATTCTTTTGATGCCACTGTTAGCTGTGTATGGAACCGTCCATTCATTGCTCTTTCATGCACTGTATTCATTGTCAGGCCCTTAGAGCCTCAAATAGAAATATAAAATAAGTTTTAAACTGCCCCCCTCACTTCACAGAACTATTCTACTGATACTGAAGGAGGTCACTGCTTTCTGCTACAGAAAGAAAAATAAAACTCTGTGTAAATGAATAATTTTTCCATACACAAGATCTAGTGCTTGAAAACTTTGTTGAGTTTTGTTTATAAGGCTGAAAGAGACAAGTTGGTTGTGGTTCCTTTTCCTTTTTTCTTTTCCCTTTCCTTTTTCCTTTTAAAGGTGAGGAGAGAAAAATAAGACAGTTTACTAATTTTATACCTACCTCCACTGGCCCGTCTTTCTGGAATGTGCTCACAATCCCAGATATTTGCCAGGAAAAAAGTAAAGGGTTACAATAAAAAAGGTAAATACACAGCATATTTTCTGTTTTCCAGTGATTAGCTTTCATGTTTGAAACTCCAAGAATGTAGAAATATACAGGTGCTTTCCATTTGTTGTCACTTCTTAAGACTGACTGGTATGAAAAGAGCAAGTTATGAGAATATAAGGATGGTCCCTTAGCTCTGGCCAGGTTAAATGCCACTACTCAGAACAGGAAAAAAATGTTTCCATTTCCTTTAAAAGGTGAAGTTGATACAGGGGGTTTGCCTAGCAATAGGGATTAATACGCTTGTTTTAGAGTCATATATTAGTTTAACAAAAGGAATCTGTAAGTGATAGTTCTAAAACGTTTTACCCACTAAAGTTGAAAAGAATAGTGTTGTCTTCCTCAATAATTTTGCACTGAGGACATAATAGAATACTTCTACCTTTGCCTCAAAACATTCAAGGACATCTTTTCTTTCATATTAAAATGGACTATCTCATTTACCTCAAAATAATTTCCTAATGTCAGAAAATGAATTCACCTCTCCAGATAGGGTATTCATGTTCAAAATCTTCAATGAACTTCACACAGAAGAGGTGAGTAGTCTGCCAGAGTGTTGTAAATTATGTGAAATGCCATTTCATGAAGAAAAAGGGCATTCTTTTGAGGTTAAGTTTCAAAAAGTCTTCAGCACAACAGAAAACTCGGTCATTATAATCAAAGAGTTCAACTTCACTACATTAAGACCTGCTATGCTTGTAAAATACAAAAGTATGTTGTGATTTAACCTAGAATACAGTACATCATAGCATTGTCCTCACCCCTTCCCCCTTTCATCAGGATGGGGGAGAGAAAAAAAAAAGACAAAAACTTGTGGGCTGAGATAAAAGCTATTTACTAAGACAGAAAATGAATAGAGAATAGTAACTGTATATATATATATATACACACACACATATACATATATATATACACACATATATAAATATATATACACATATACAAATATATATACATATATAAATTGTATATATATATTCAAAACAAGTAATGCACAATGCAGTTACCAACCAATACCAAGCTGAGCAGTAGCTGCCCCTGTGACCAACTCCCCACAGTTTTATAGTTTCTTCACAATATGTATGGAGTATCCCTTTTGGCAAATAACTGGTACTGAGGGATGATGCCATTGTATCATGTGAAGGCAAGAACAATTTGGCACCTCCCTGCTCCCTCTTATCTGCTGGCAAGGCCCAAAAGATGGAAACAAAGGAGTTCCTGCTGAGGACCACAAACCAGGAGCTGCCACTCCAAAGTGGACTTATAAAAAAGTTTGTACTGTCACTGGAAGAGGAAGAAGCCATTGTCAAATGAACAACACAACCTCCAGTGACCCATCACTACTGAATATCAGCATCTGAACTATGAGCAATGCTGGAATCCCATGGTGACTCTCTTGCTTTTTACAAAGGCTCCTTGCTTTTATTTCCTATCTCTTTTCTAACACCCATCTTCCCTTCCCCATCTCCCTAAGCAACTAGAATTTGTAATAAACCAGTTGGGCTTACCTTTGACCCATTGTGTCTTAATCAAAACAATTCACCTGTGTGACCAGAAGGGGTGGTGTCCGACTCCACCTCTCCTAGACTCCATTTAAGGGCTGACCACAAATGGGGAAGGATCTCTTGTTGGAGATCCCTCCTTTGTGGAGTTTCCCCCTGCAAGCCTCAATCATTAGAGATGGGTGACTGTCTCTTTCCCATCTTGATCTTTCTAAATTATGCCATCTATCAAATATCTTGACTGACAATGCTATTTGGTACTATTCATTTTGTTTTCCACCCTACACTATGTGAAGTAAATACTCTTTATTCACCCCAAATGTGAAGCAGTAGAAAAAGTCAGTCTATCTTCTGAGTCACTCAACTCTTAATGGTAGATTCATTCTCCCCTTGACTATAGATGACAAATCACAGTACTGATTGTCTGTTATATTCTAATACCTGATTATAAGTGCATGTCACTGTATTTGTGCTGAATATTATGTTTAAAATTATTTCAAGTGTGATATAAATCCTACCTAACATTGTCATGCCTTTGAATGTAAATCTTGTGGAAAATCCTTTCAGGAGGCTTCAAGAAATCTTCCTTCATTTCCATTGCAACATTCCTAGGCAAAAGACTCATCAAGAGACGTTCCTGGAGAAACAAAAAAATAAACACTATCAGTTTTGTGCTATACGAAGTTGCTCATTATTCAACAGTATTAAACTAGCAAACTAGAAAATCTTTTCCTAGTGTAATCTCCCTGCATAAATAAATAATATGAATCTTTTTTCTTTTTTTTTTTTTTAAATTCTGCAGCCTGTGCTTTCTTTTTCAGATCTCTGCATTTAAAAAAGAAAAACAAACAAACAGAACCACTACACAGAAACAGAAGAGGCAAATTAGATTATTTAACATCACAGTGTTGATAATAAAAACTTTCTCTTGTAGCATTTATCTATCTGAGAAAAAAATTCCAGGATCATTTGCTTGTCCCTTTGTGCTATGTCGCAAGTGCTATGGCAGCTTGTTGTTAAGCTGAAGGGGTGGATGACGCATTTATCTGCACAGTGCAAATCAGAGGAATGATAAGGAATTCATAAGGAATTATAAGGGCACAGTTTTAATCACATCTTTTCTGTCACAGCAATGAATTTTCCAGACAGCTCAGTAATGGAATATAATGGTATAAATTGCTGTTAAACAGATCTCTCTCACTATATGCACTAATATTTTAGCAGATGTTACTGATCTAAATAGAAAGGATCCCCAGTGTTTTGGATCTCAGTACTCTTGACTATAATGGCCTATGCAGCTAGGTCAACAGTTTATGGGCTGGTTTGTCCTAGTTCTGAGGAGTGGGAGGGACTCATAGACCCACACCCCAGGAAAGGGGGAAAGGGTAAGGAGGTGGGCCTAAAAACAAACAAGTGGCAATGATCTGAGGAGGAAAACTAATTTACTAAATAAGATACCAGAATGCCAGATTAACACTGTGTAATGCAATATAATGAATTGAAGCTAATAAATCAAATAAAATGAGAGAGAGTGTATCCAAAGCACCTAGAGCCTTACTCTAACACTGAAGGTGCAATGGCTGTGGAGCAAACGTGCTGCTGAGATGAGCAGGAAGCAAAAAGAGGCGGGTTTATCTTGTGACATGAGAGCATCTTTCCCTCTGAATGGAAAACAGAAATGCTAAGTTCCCTGGGGTACATAGTTCTTCTTCTCTTCTGAGAGAGGTATACTCCAAACTATACACAATCCATGGAACTGAAGCATTAACTCTTTAACTTCCAGTGCACTACATGATGTTACAGTGTGGAACACCGATAACAAAAAAACCATGACAATCTATAACATGTATTCTGACACATTCACAGGAACCTAAAGAACACCTTCCGCAAGTTCTCAAGTTTTTTAAGGTGAACTTGGATACTTACTGAAGTTATGTTTTAACACACACACACACACACACAGAAAAAAAAAAAAAAAACCCAAAACCCTGCAACTTAAAATGCAATAGATCTGGTTTTGTTGCTCTGAGTAGTTACAAGCCTATTAATCAGACCTGCTAGCTTCTGCCAGGCAACAGAGTAAAGGAATTCAAATGACCACATATTATCTGATGATTGAGAGCCACAGGAATGACAACTGAAATATCACAGAAGCGTACATCCTGGCCAAATTGCATCATCTTGTTATTTGAGTGACATTAAGCATGAAAGAAGCAATAAATAATGCAAAAGAGGGTATCTGCACAGACAACTGATGTTTTGCTCACATGAATACACTCACCACTTAGAAACTCCTAATAATACTTCAGAAGTTTTTAAGTTTACAGCTTCTTCTGAATGATGGCAAATTGAATCAGTTAAACTTTAGAGAACTGTCACAGTTTGTAGTTTAGTATTCCTTCTTCGCTTCCAGTCTTGTAAAACTACATGTCAGAAATCCCAGATCATGAAAGTATAACAGAGTTTGGGCAAAGGAAATCTTCCATTTAGTTGAGAATTATCTTATTAGAGACTGTCTAGGCAAAATCAATTGCACACAAATCCATGGGCCCTGATGAGATGTGGCTATGAGCGCTGAGAGAGCTTGCCTAAATGACTGCCAAGTCACTCTGTGTAGTCTTTGAAAAATCCTGGAGAATGGGAGAGGTGCTGTAGAATGGAAGGCAGCCAACATCACTCAAAAAGGCAAGAAGCACTATGCAGGCAACTAGAGGACAGTCAACCTCACTTCTATCCTTGTAAAGATGAAAGAACAAGCTATATACTGGATATCGTCACCAAGAAAGTGAAGATTATCAGGAATAGTCAAAATGCATTCACTGAGAGAAAATCATTCTTGACCAACCAGTTAGCCAATCGTCACTGGCTGGGTAGATGAGAAGAGAGTGTACCTTGACTTCACAGAATCACAAGGTTGGAAAGGACCTACAAGATCATCCAGTCCAACCATTCTCCCATCACTATTGCTGCCACAAGCACTAAACCGTATCTTGTAGCTACTCATCCAGGCATCTCTTGAGCACTGCTAGGGATGACAACTCCTGCACCTCTCTGGGCAGGTCATTCCAGTGCCTGACCACTCACTGAGAGAAAATGTTTTTCCTTATATCTAACCTAAACCTGCTCTGGTACAACTTCAGGCCATTTCCTCAGGTCCTATTTGTTGCCTGGGAGAAGAGGCTAAACCCCTCCTCATCACAACCTTATTCAGGAAGTTGTACAGTGCAATGAGGTATTCTCTGAGCCTCCTCTTCTCCATACTAAACAACCCCAGCTCCCTCAGTTGCTCCTCATAAGACTTCTGCTCCAGACCCCTCACCATTTTTGTTGCCCTTCTTTGGGCACATTCCAGGGCTTTGATATCTTCCTTGTAGTGAGGGGCCCAAAACTGAACACAGTACTCAAGGTGTGGCCTCGCTAGTGCTGAGTACAGTACGATAATTACCTCCCTGCTCCTGCTGCCCACACTATTTCTGATGCAGACCCGGATGCCATTGGCCTTCTTGGCCACCTGGGCACTCTGTCAGCTCATGTTCCAACACCCCCAGGTCCCTTTCCTCTTCACAGTCATCCAGTCACTCATCCCTCAGCCTGTAGTGCTACATGGAGTTATTGTGGCCAAAGTGCAGGACTCAGCACTGGGCCTTGTTGAACCGCATCCCATTCACTTCACCCCAGCAACCCAGTTTATCTAGGTCCCTCTGAAGAGCCTCGCTACCATCAGGCAGATCAACACTACTTCCCAACTTGGTGTCATCTGCAGACTTACTGAGGGTACTCTGAATCCCCTCCTCCAGGTTATCAATAAAGCTATTAAACAAGATGGGCCCCAGTACCAACCCCTGGGGACATCACTTTAAACAGGTTGCCAGCTGGATTTAACTCCACTAACCACTACCCGCTGGGTGCAGTCCTCTAGCCAGTTCCTTACCCAAAGAAGGATATACCTGTCTAGGCCACGGGCAACCAGTTTCCCCAGGAGAATATTGTGAGAGACCATGTCAAAGGCTTTGCTGAAGTCTAGGTAAACTGCATCAACAGCCTTTCCCTCATCTACCAGTTCAGTCTCCCAGTCATAGAAGATGAGGTTGGTCAAGCATGACCTGCCTTTTGTGAACCTGTGCTGGCTGGACCTGACACCACACATATGCTCTGTGATCTCATCCAAGCTGATTTGCCCCATGACTTTCCCTGGTACTGAGGTCAGGCTAACAGGCCTGTAGTCCCCCAGATCCTCCCTATGGTTCTTCTTGTGGATGGGAGTCACATTGGCAAGCCTCCAATCCTCTGGAACCTCTCCAGACAACCAGGAGCACTGATAGATGGCTGAGACTGGCTCGGCAGGCACCCTCGACAGCTCCCTCAGCACGCTGGGATGAAGCCCAGATGAACCTGTGGACTAGTGACAGTCCAGAGGGAAGAGAAGCTCTCTAATCATCTCCACTGGAATCACCAGGAATGTATTCTGCACAGCACCCCAGACTTCCAGGTCAAGGCATAAAGTGCCCTGAGGGCAACCAGTCTGACAATTAAAGGCAGATGTAAAAGAGTTCAGTCTTCTCCTTATTAGTGGTCATGTTCCTTGCTGTATCAAATATGGATGGAAATTCTCCTTCGTTCTTTTCTTACCATTGACACACTTATAGGAGGATTTATTATTTTCTTTTGCTGCCATGGCCAGTCTGAGTCCAAGTTGGGCTTTTGCCTTCCTAACTTCCACCCTGCATACCATTGTGTAGTGTGAATACCCCAAAAGATTAGTACCCACACAAAAAAGTGAAGGTGGACAGTATATTGTTATATGACTTACCCAGATGGTATAAAAACAACCAATAAATAAAGAAAGGCTCACCCATCACTGTCGGTCAAGGCTTGCCTGAAACTCCACAGGGAAGAAATCTCCAACAAGAGATCTTTCCCTAGTGCTGGTCAGGTAAGCCAACGATTAGCCTACCACTTTCCTCAGCTCTTGCAAAGAGAAAGCAATTATCTTATTGATGAGTTAACATTAGTTTTACATCATTAGCTTTATCCAATTTTGCCAAATCACTTGCCACCAAATTGTGGCAGATGGCTGGAGAATGCATACACTCTTGTATGGGTTGCGCCTGAGAGTTCCACTGCCTACCCTCATATGTAAAAACAAGTTGGTCTTGTAATTCCTCAGCAATTGGGATGCTAAAGAATGCACTGGCCAGATCTAAGACACAATGGCAGGTCTCCAACTCCCTGCTCAATATGTCAAGAACGATGGCTATATTGGCTACTGCAGCATGAATTGACAGACTCACTTTATTTAGTTTCTCGTGATCTTACAGTCATGCACCATGTTGCATCTGATTTCCAGACAGAGAAAGCAGGAATTATATGGACTAATTCCTGAATAGTTTTCATGATTTATTTGCCCTGTGGGAGTCAATATTGCTTGGTATTATAGATTCATAGACTCATTAGGTTGGAAAGGACCTACAAGATCATCTAGTCCAACCATCCTCCCACCACCATCCCTACCCACCAAGCTGCTAAATCAAATCCCTTAGCACCTCATCTAAACATTTCTTGAACAGCGCTAGGGACGGTGTCTCAACCACCTCCCTAGGCAGGCCATTCCAGTGCCTGACCACTCTCTCAGAGAAAAAATTTTTCCTCAAATCTAATTTAAATCTTCCCCGGTGCAACTTGTGGCCATTCCCTCTCATCCTGTCATTAGTTATCTGGGAGAAGAGGCCGACCCCCTCCTCACCACAGCCTCCCTTCAGGAAGTGGTAGAGTGCAATGAGGTCTCCTCTGAGCCTCCTTTTCTCCAAGCTAAACAATCCCAGCTCCCTCAGCCGCTCCTCGTTAGACTTGTGCTCCAGACCCCTCACCAGTTTTGTTGCCCTTCTCTGAACACGCTCCAGGGCCTCAATGTGTTTCTTGTAGTGAGAGGCCCAAAACTGAACACAGTACTCGAGGTGCGGCCACACCAGAGCTGAGTACAGGGGATGATCACCTCCCTGCTCCTGCTGGCTATGTTATTTCTAATACAGGCCAAGATGCCATTGGCCTTCTTGGCCACCTGGGCACACTGCCGGCTCATGCGGAGCCAAGCATCAGCCAACACCCCCAGGTCCTTTTCCTCTATACAGTCTTCAAGCCATTCTGCCCCCAGCCTATAGCATTGCATGGGGTTATTGTGGCCAGAGTGCAGGACCTGGCACTTAGCCTTATTGAAGCTCATCCCATTGACCTCAGCCCAGCTATTCAGCCTATCTAGATCCCGCTGAAGGGCCTCCCTACCCTCAGGCAGATTGACACATCCTCCCAACTTGGTGTCATCTGCAAACTTACTGAGGGTACACTCAATCCCCTCATCTAGGTCATCAATAAAGATATTAAACAATATAGACCCCAATACCGACCCTTGGGGGGCATCACTCATAACGGGACGCCGGCTGGACTTAACTCCATTAACAACTACACACTGGGCATGGCCCTCTAGCCAGTTCTCAACCCAGAGAAGAGTGAACCTGTCCACACCATGGGCTGCCAGTTTCCCCAGGAGAATACTGTGGGAGACCATGTCAAAGGCTTTGCTGAAGTCCAGGTAGACTACATCAACAGCCTTTCCCTTATCTACCAGTCTGGTCACCCAGTCATCGAAGGAGATGAGGCTGGACAAGCACGAGCTGTCCTTTGTGAACCTGTGCTGGCTGGGTCTGATCCCCTGATTGCCATGCACGTGCCGTGTGATCTCCCTCAAGATCAATTGCCCCATAACTTTCCCTGATACCAAGGTCAGGCTGACAGGCCTGTAGTTCCCCAGATCTACCTTACAGCCTTTCTTGTAGATGGGAGTTGCATCAGCAAGCCTCCAATCTTGTGGGACCTCTCCAGATGACCAGGAATGCTGATAGATAGCAGAAAGCGGCTTGGCAATCACTTCTGCCAGCTCCCTCAGCACCCTTGGGTGGATCCCATCTGGTCCCATGGACTTGTGGCAGTTCAGATGGAGGAGCAGGTCTCTGACTGTCTCAGCTAGGATCACAGGGGGTGTACTATGCACTTCGTCCCAGACTTCCAGGTCAGGGCGAAAAGTATCCTGAGGATAACTGATCTTTCTATTAAAGACAGATGTGAAGAAGGCATTGAGAACCTCAGCCTTTTCCTTATCCTCCGTGGTTACATTCCCTGCCACATCAAGTAAAGTAGGGAAATTCTCCTTAGTTCTTTTACTGTTAATCTATTTGTAAAAGGATTTTTTTGCTCTCCTTTACTGCAGTAGCCAGTCTAAGTTCAAGCTGGGCTTTTGCGTTTCTAACTTCCTGCCTGCAAATCTTGGCAAGTTCTCTGTAGTCTCCCCAGGTAGCCTGTCCCATCTTCCAGAGGACATAGACTCTCTTTTTCTCCCAGAGTCTCAACAAAAGATCCCGGTTCATCCACACTGGCCTTCTTCCCCTCCGGCTTGACTTGCGGGACTCAGGGACAGCCTGCACCTGTGCCTTTAAGATTTCCATCTTGAGGAGGACCCAGGCTTCCTGGACCCCTTTACCCTTCAGGAGCGAGTCCCAGGGGACCCTTGCAACAAGCGTCCTGAACAGGTCAAAGTCTGCCCTCCGGAAGTCCAAGGTAACAGTTTTGCTAGTCACCCTCTTGACATCACCAAGAATAGCAAACTCTACCATTTCATGGTCACTCTGGCCAAGACAATCCCCAACCTTCACATCTCCTACTAGTCCTTCTCTGTTAGTGAAGAGCAGGTCTAGCAGGGCACCTCCCCTGATAGGTTCTTGCACCAGCTGTGTCAGGAAGCTATCTTCCACATACTCTAGCAATCTCATGGACTGCTTCCTCTGTGCAGTATTATATTTCCAGCATATATCAGGGTAGTTGAAGTCCCCCATGAGAACAAGTGCTGGCCATCGTGCAACATCTATTGGTTGCTTGTAGAACACCTCAGCTATCTCTTCATCCTGACTAGGTGGTCTATAACAGACCCCCACCACAATGTCACCCCTACAGACCATCCCCCTGATCCTTACCCATAGACATTCTACTTGGTCATTTCCAACCTCAAGCTCTTCAACATCAAGACACTCTTTGATATAGAGAGCTATGCCACCACCCTTTCTTCCCCGTCTATCCCTTCTGAAGAGCTTGTAGCCATCAATCCCAGTACTCCAGTCATGGGAGGGGTCCCACCATGTTTCCGTAATAGCGATGAGGTCGTAGTTAGCTTGCCTCACAATGGCTTCAAGCTCATTGTGTTTGTTGCCCATGCTGCATGCACTGGTGTAGATGCACTTCAGCTGAGACATCTGCCTCACCCCTTGCTCCAGCACAGCCCCCTGGGCTCTTTACTGGAGAGCCCTGTTATATCCCCTTACCCCATCACAGCTAGTTGAAAGCTCTCTCAATGAGTCCAGCTAGCTCCTGTGCTAGAATTTGTTTCCCCCTTGGAGACAGGTGCATTCTATCAGCAGATAACAGGCCAGGAGCTGAGTAAACTGCCCCATGGTCAAAAATACCAGTGTCTGTCTCTACACCAGCCTCTCAGCCAATTATTCATCACCTGTGTTTTCCTAGCCCATTCCATGTCCTTCACCTCCCCAGAAGGTATAGAAGCAAACACCACTTGTGCTCCCACCCCTTGAACTAATCGCCCTAAACCCCTGAAATCTCTTTTCATAGTTCGCAGGCTTCTTTGAGTTATTTCATCGCTGTCTGCTTGAACTATGAGTAACGAATAGTAGTCAGTGGGGTGTATCAATTCTAGGAGTCTTCTAGTTATGTCCCTGACCCAGGCCCCAGGGAGACAGCACACTTCCCTACGGCTTGGGTCTGGTCTGCAAATGGGGTCCTCAGTTCCCTTGAGAAGGGAGCCACCCACTATGATCACCTTTCTTTTTTTCTTGGCAGCGGCAGTCTCAATGCATGGAGTCGACTGCCTTGCCATTGGTGACTTCCTGGGAGAATCTTCCCGCACCTCCCCCCTTATTTCTCCTTCAACGTCCAATGCTGCAATGCTTAGAGGGACTTGAAGACACAAGGTAGGCAGAAGGGGAGAGCACCTAGTTATCCATTGTGGCCTTTACCTATACCTAATATATATTCCTGAACTGGTGCTATAGAAATGTTATGCTCCAGTGGGATAGATACCCAGCACGTAACATCAACTGAGTTTGGGTTACTGGAATCATTCTCTCTTCAAACCCTCCTATAACAGTACAGGTGTCTGGAAGTCAAGATGGGTTGCCCTGGATAATTTAGTTATATATCTATTGCATGATAATAACCCTGATTGGAGGAGGAGTGTATGGCTAGGAGTGACTTATGGCTTTGACTGTGTAAGCACCTCCATGCGCAGTTACGAACTGTTTGTGGAATTCTTTGTTGACACATAAAGGTGGGTGGAAAAGTTACAGGAGGAAACTTGTGAATGTATATAAGGGATTCTAGAACCTGCAATAAACAGTTTGAATCATTCACATCTGAGTCTGTGCCTCAAATACAGCAGATTATAGTAACTTTTGTTACATATATACATTAACCTTATTAATATTTTGAGAGCTGCTCCAAAAGTAATGCCTCCAGCTTTATTATGTTGACCAACTACGTCAGAGAAAACCTTCCCAGCAGTATTCTGTTATACGTTATTGCTGTGTGACAGATGGGAGCAAAGGAGCAATCTGACAAAATGGCATCTGATGTAGGAGTGTATATGAAACAAAGACGTGTCACTAAGTTACTCTATGAGGAATAAATGGCACTCACTGACACTCATTGACACTTGCTGAACATTTATGGATGCCAAACAATTTATGTCAGCATAGTGAGGTGGTGGGTGATGCATTTCAGCAGTGGCAACAATGGGTTATCTCTGCTAGTGCAGGTTTTGAGAAGTGTGGTATGCAGGCAAAAATGCGCAGCTAATGATGGCAGTTATGTTGGAAAATATAGTTTTGTGGCTGATAATTTGCTCTTTCAAATTGTGTTATTGTACTCTTTGTATTGGTTGTGTTTTCTGTGGAAATAAATAGGAGGTATTACTTTCAGTGCAATCTATGTGCATGTAACCCAAGACATTTCTTCTTCATTCAGCACAGATCAGGGAAGCTGAAAGGTTGGATACTCATGGTCTAAGGAGTTAGTAGGAAATGGTAAATTACTAGAGGTTTTGTTTAAGTAGGCTTATATCTTTGCAGCACGATATATAATGCAGGTTTAAATCCAAAAAAAAAAAAAAAAAAAAAAAAACAAACTTTTCTCAGCAGCATGAAGCTCTGTTGCTCATGTATTTTTTCCTTGTAGTTGATTTACTGTTTTAATTGAATTACCTTGTTTTACTGTTTCAGTGTGACAGCTTATTACGTTATAAAATAATCCACTCAAGAAAGACATTCAGGTTGATGATTGTATTATTTCATGCACCACAGAATTTAAACTCCAAGATATGCTGGAATGTCAGAAGTAATATCTTGGCTGCCAATTTTCTATGGTCTGAAGAGAGTTAATTGTTCACTACAACTTCTCTTTAAGCAGGGGTATTAAATAAGATCTTGAAATGGGTGAGTAAATTCTCAATATGTTACAGAAAAAGTGGAGTTTTAGATTGTTTCCTTTGTCACTCTAAAACCAACACAAAATTATTCTGACAGACTCTTACAGAGACTGATGCTGACTAAGTAGTTCTTCTATGGCCTGTAAAGTTGATTGCAGTACAGGAGGTGAATAAAACTCAACAGATAACTTCCACATTGCATGACAAACATTATTGAATTCAAGGGAGTAATAACCACTGCTATGAAGGCAACAGTGGAACACCGCAGGATCCATTGCTGTACAGCTTTGAAAACTTGCTGTTGCCAGATGTGTTAAGGTACGCTATAAAAGTGGAGTTTCCAATCTGTGTTGGATTTAGGCTGAATTATAACAAGACCTGAAGGGAGCTTACTGAAATTCTACAAATGAAATTGCTGCACTTTGTTTCATGAAAGATGAGGAGAGAAAGAAAAAAAAAAGATTGATTCCGGAGAAAGAACTGTTAAGTCTTTACAAAGGGGCTTAATCTAGCAAGGAAATAATCGATCATGGCATTCTGAAAGAGCAGCTACTGCTGACTCAAGGGCAAGAAAGAAAGCGTCAGTGTGGATCTGAAGAATTGTTACTAGAAGAAAAACTGGACAAGATGAGAAACAACCTCACAGTGGAAAATATTAAAGCACTGAATATAAACAAAAACAGCATCTAGCTTTCAGAAAGATGAGAAATGTCTCCTATATGGGGCATAATCTTATCTGTTAAGAAAAGTAGCACTGCCTTCCATGTCACCCTGAAGAATGCTTAAGGTCTCAGAGAGTTGAAAGTTGAATGAATGTTTACCAAATATAGTTTTTTGAAGTTTTGGAAAGCGCTGCTAACTGGACTTTTATTCAGCAAGTTCTGTCATCATTGTCTGACTTTTCATTTGCTACTGTGTGACTGATCTGACAAAAAAAAATCTGAAAACCAGACCAACATGAAAAGTAGATGTGTGTGCCTGCCTTGTGCACTGATGATTGTTTCATCCAGTGTGTTGCAACACCAAAGCCACCTCTTGTGACCAAGAGGTGTATTTGACCATGAATGCTACTGCACAAGTTAGCCATGAATGTTGAAGCTGCACTGTAATTAAGGACCCCAAACAGATAAAGCTTCTTTGTTAGGGAAGACAATGGATTAAATATAAATATGGGGATGCCTGGCAGGTGGGTTATATTAAACTCTGACAAAGATACCATGGCAAGTGCAATACACTTACTGGGGGAAGCAACTGCGGCATGGTTAGGAACAGACTGGGTAAAACAGTCTGGCTTATTTCTGCCTTGGGCAAAGGTAAAGCCCATTTGTGAGATGGATTTTGCTGAAGGATATTGGTGGTGAGTGATATGGGAGGATGGGGAAGTCCAGAATATAACTCAAGGGGATTTTATGTTGGATTAGGACAATCAGTAATTTGAGTTGTATATCAGCTGCTATTGAATACAGCTCATTATCATTACTACAATTGCTATATGCCTCATTAATGACATAACAGTAAGAATTACTCAGGTTAAAGAATTAATTTTAATAGAAACAGGATTGGATTCAGCGTGCAACAATCCATCTATCCTCATACCCATCCTTAAGGACTGTTATAACAGATGGAGCCCAAAGTCATGGACTAAATGAACTCTACAGACAATTTAGAGGGATGCCCCATAGACTATGGGAATTATATCTGCATGTGTGTATCAAAAAGCAAGATAGGTGATGGTAATTTATGGGGATGTGTGGAAAAGTATGGAATCTGAGCATGATGTAAATTACATGGAATAAAGGGTAGATGCTGTCCTGATTTCAGCTGAGACAGTGCTTTTACTTTCATATTGTCTGGGATGATGCTGTGGTATGGCTTCAGGAGGAAAAAAAGTTGATAACACATCAGTTAACTCAGTTGTTAATGAGTAGGATTTTTTTTAAGTTTTTCAGCTTCCCTCAGTGTTCTGCTGTGGACAGACTCACAACAGCTGACCTAAACTGGCCAAAAGGATATTCATACCACTTGACATCATGCAGAAAAAAGAAAGAACTGAAAACAGTGGGAGTGGCTGTTGCCTAGGGACTAGCAGAGCATCATTCACCAGGTGGTGAACAGTTGCTTCTGCATTACTTGTTTTGTGTATATGCAAGGGCTGTTTTGAAACTAATGCCTTCTATTTTATTATGTTGACACACAATGACAGAGCCAGGTGTTTGTAATATGGCAGAAGTTGAACCTTCCTGTCAATTTTGTTAAACTTTGTTGCATGCAACGTATGGTAGCAGAGGGGCAGTCTGATGAAATAGTATCTGACATGGAAGTGCATATGAAGCAAACTGAACTTCTCCATGTGGAAAACATTATAACCATTGATATTCATCACTATTTGTGGAATGTTTATGGAGATCAAACATGGATGTCACCACAGTGGGTGGGTAGAGAGTTTCAGCAGTGGTGACAGCAGTCAGTCCACTTTCTGGACGGCCATGCATAGCTGTCATACCATACAATGAAGAGTGGCTCTATCAGCTCATTTGTGTGAACTGGTGGATTATGACCATAGAACTATGTGCAGAGCTGGATATTGGCCTCAGTGCATTGGAAATATTGGTGGCAACACTGGAATATTGCAGTTTGTGGCGGGTGGATCTCATGATTTCTCACAGTGGAACAGAAAGAGCACGGTATGCAAGAATGTCAGGACCTACTAAACCAATATGAAGCTGAAGATGAGTTTCCTATATCGTATCATTACTAGTAACAAGACGTGGTATTACCACTACAAGCTGGAGTCAAAATGGCAGTCCATGGTGCAGCAACATGAATTCTCCATCAAAGAAAAAATTCAAGATTCATTCCTCAGACAGTAAAGTGGTGTGCAGTGTCCTCTAGGATAGGAAAGGGGTTGTTCTTCTGTACTTCCCAGAACTAAGATCATTACATCATGATGCTGAAGGTTCAAGATTCCAGAAGAAGAGAAGACAACCTTTCTCTCACAACATGATAATGCCAAGCCCCATATCAGTTTGAAGACCACAGAGCACACTGCTAATCTTGGCTAGACTGTTCTACAACACCCACTGTATATTCCAGATTTTATGTCTTCTGATTTCTATCTGCTTGAGCTGATGAAAGATGAACTGTGTGGGCAATATTCTCCTAGTACTTACATTATCATAGCAACTGTGAAACAGTGGATCTCCTCTACTGGTGCAGACTTTCATGAGTGCTCCATGCAGGCTCTTGCTCATCATTGGAAAAAGGCATAGCTAATTGTAGTGACTGTGTTGTAAAATAGAAATTCTCAGCTACAAAACACTATCAAGTAGTGTCGTTGTGCTCTTTCTATCTGCTGTAGTATTCATGGAACTAAATAGGAGCCATTATTTTTTGAGTGACATTATATTTTATTTATATTGAGTGACAGTATATTTTATTACTATTATCCTTTTTTCATCTTCCTTTTCTGTCTTAGTAAATAGTTTTTATCTCAACCAACATATTCTGTTTTTGTTTTGTTTTGTTTTGTTTTAAATTCTCTCCCTTGTCCCACTTGTGGGAGGAGGTGATGAGTAAACAAATACATGCTGCTTAGCTACCTGCCTGGTTAAACTCCAAAAGATGTTTAACAAAAGGAGTTTTCCCATGCATGGTGCAGTGACAAAGCCTTACTTGGCACATGGGCAAGGGATGACATTAAATTAATGAAGTGGGCGTTAGGGCTGAGGCCTGGGATTGTTTAGCCTAGAGAAGAGAAGTCTGAGAGGAGATCCTATCAGTGTTTAATATTAAAATTATAATTTCTACAGGGTGTGTCAAGGGAATGGGACCAGGCTCCTTTCTATGGTGCTCAGTGACAAGGCAATGGGCACTGGGCACAAGCTAGAATACAGGAATTTCTATCTTAAAGTGAGAAGGAACGTCTTTACTTTGAGAGTGACAGAGCACTAGCACTGGTTGCTTAGAGAGGTGGTAGAGTCTCCCCTAGAGATATTCAAAATCCACCTGGATGTTTCCCCATGCAACCTACTGTGAGGACCCTGCTCTGGCAAGGGGATTAGACTAGATGATTTCCAGAGATCTCTTCCAATCTACAATTTCATGATTCTGCGATACAGTGTACTGGGAATAAAGAGACGTGCTCAGGTGATCTGACTGAACAGGAACAATGAAGTGCAATTCCTGTTAAAGGGAAAAGGATTCACCTCACAACATTTGCTCTTAACTGCCTGCTCTGCAGAGAATGGTCTTACTGATGAAATTTATAATAAAAAGGGAAAGACAATTATCCCAACAGAATGATTACAACTATGCACATTCTAAAGCTCGTTTGGTCCAGATCCTCAGCTTCAGGTATTACTCTGGAATTGCAGGCTAACACTTACAAACATATGTAAGAGATTATTTTTTATGTCATTGCCTCAAAGCTTGCTATGAACAAATTCAGTCAAGTCCTTGGTAAGGGTTGGGAAATCCTTTGTTTCGATGGGCACAGCAGAGGCATCTCCTGTGGCAACGAAAGAGAGATAAGTTGCAGCTTAATGGCCTGAGAACACTCTTTTGTGTGAAACTCATCTCCCGGGCGGGTATCTCTCGGAGATACTTGCCTGACACCCTAGCACGAGGGTTTTGTCATGTAGATTGGAGAAATTTGGAAGATAAAGAGAGGGGTCCTGCGGCCTTCTCTTGGGAGAGACCTCCCGAGCTGATCATTGCAAGGGTGCAACAGAAGCCCCTGAATCAAGGAATTGAATTGGACTGAATCTAAACTTTTAGCTTCAATCCTATGACCACTGGTGTTGTCACTCACTTTGGAATTTCTGTCCATGTCCTTGGAAGGTGATGAATATTAATGGTTATGCCTTTAAATCTGTAGTCATTTTTCTCTTCGGTGTGCATGTTTGGTGGAGAGATTCTCCCATGCACCCACTGCTGTAATAAAAGGGAATACTTGCTTGACATAACTCATTGGCATGTCACGTTACTTTGTCGGGCTTCTCGGCATCACCTCTAAGAGCTGTTTGCGAGCTGATCCCTGTTTGCTGCTGTCCCTCCTGGAGTTGACTCCTTGCTGCATCTCCGGTGATGACTGGTACTGTTCCTGGGCTGACCTCGCACCGCTTCTCCCGGACAACTGAATGCGTCTAAAGGCTGCCGGTCGCTGCTGCTGTTCACCCCGACCCTACCACCCCTGCTCTTCTGCCCTGGACTGCCCCTAGGATCCTGGCTGTTGACTATCCCTGCGTTGTACAAATACTTGCTTCTTTCCTATTTTTCCTATCGCTCACCTTCCCTTCCCCATCACCCTTATTGGTAACAGTGTCCACCTTTCCCATCTCCCTGGTCAATATTTGTAATAAACTGGTCAGACCAACATATGAACTGTTGCTTCTTAATCTCACTCCGGGTATACATATAATCCAAGAACCTTGTCTCCCTCCTTTACATTGGAGCATGACAACATAATAAATGAATAATTCCACAATGGAGGCCAGTTATTAGTCATGATGACTGAGAATAAACAACATGGTGAATAATAAACAGAATTAAAAAACAAACCAAATCCCAGCCCCACCACCAGAATAAAGGTCAGCCTCTTCCACTCTCCTCTGCAACATTTCTCTTTCAAAGCATTCTGAAAATGCTCATGACCCTGAAAATGCTACAGCATTTTGCTCTTGCTCCTAGAAATAAATTTAACAAAATTATCGCATGGGACTATAACTACTAATGATTCCCAAATGAAAAGAATAACTGTAAGTAGGACACAAAGGAAGAAATCTCACTTACAGCTGAGGTGTCAGTCTTACACAAGCAATACTTTAACTCCAGAAAGCTGTTTATGTTAAAAATCCAAGAGTTTGTTCTTTCTTTTCCCATTAGAAACTTGCACAGACATACCATGGAAAGGTTTTGGTAGTTTTGATTACAATTCTCAATATTTAAATCAGTGCGTTTGAAAGAGAGAAGTCTGATTTAAAAAAAAAAAAAAAAAAAAAAAAAACCTGTCGATTTTCATGTGTGATGCTTGCAGTTCAGAAAACAAAAATACAGAAATTGATACAATACTGTATAATGTCAGTAAAGTCTTTTTTATCTTCTGAAAAACCTTTGAATGTTGTTAAGAAACTGGAAAGTTGGGTTACATTATACCATGGCAGCTGCATATTAATTTTGCAGCATGTGATCAGATATATCATATGGGGTTTTAGAAGCATTCTAATGTATAGTGAAAGCAGCAATGGAAAGAATTTCAGTGGTACTTCTGAGAGCTAGTTTGTGTATTTTATGGCTGCATCAAGTTTTCTGGTATCACATAAAGTTAGTTTCTCGTATATAGGAGAAAAATGTATTCTCTTCAGTGAACTTAGTACTGCACTGGAAAACCATTTACAGAACTCCTTTTGTATACAATAAAAAATAGTAGTAGTAATGTGTAATCTTTTTTGCTTCCTTGTTTCTATATGCATGGATAAAATATAAGATTAGACTGAATCAGGGAACTGAATTAGATTGAATCTATAGATTTGTTAAACTAGGCCTCATAGCTTGAGGAAACAGGTAACTTTAGGAAGAAACACAGGGACCATAGAAATGCATACACCGCTGAAGAGGGCTGCTGTTTGCAACAAAGTGCGGTGGTGATCCAATGAAGATAAGGACAACACAATGGTGGATAGGGTGGTTGTTTACAACACAATGGAGGGTCCAGAGAAGAAGCAGAGTTGCTGTTTGCAACTCAGTGGGAGGGTCCCGTGAAGATAAGGAGGCAGACTTGCTATTGCAATCGCCCTAACAGTTGGAAATTTACTCTTAGATTTAATCCCATTATCACCAGAGATGTCAATCACTTTGGAATTTCTGTTCCTGTCCTTGGAATGTGATGAATATTAATGGTTATGCCTTTAAATCTGTAGTCATTTTTTCTCTTCAATGTGCATGTTTGGTGGAGAGATACCCCCATGCACCCAGTGCTGTAATAAAGGGAATACTTGCTTGACATAACTCATTGGCATGTCAAGTTACTTTGTCAGATTTCTCGCCTTCAGACACATTGCTAATGTTCTACGTACAGAAAAAAACTAAACATCTGATGCATGATTTTCATGTGGGACGCCAGAAGTGAGTTTTCAAATGAACAAATGGGATTTAGGCAACTGTTTGCCATTAGATTTCAGTTCTGGTGCACTTTTATACCTTTGAAAATCTGCTGTTTTGTATTACAGAAGTCTAGAATCAAACCTAAAAACTTTGACGCTAATACTGTTTTTCAACAGACACCAAACAGATATAACTGTTCAAAGAATCTATCTGCAGATGTATGTTCAGATCATAAAAATATGTTCACCAAATCTATATCAGAACATTACTTATGCACCAACATTATTTCAACACAGTAAATTGGAAGTGAAGGACAATGTGTGAAGCACTTGTTTTGAGAACCGTGAGGTCTTCTAGAACAAGGTTTGAATACCACTTCTCTACTCACATAAATTACTACACTTCCACAGAAGTCAATGAAATAAATGAGAACTACTCCAAAAGTAAAGCTTCCCGTTTTATTAAGTTGGCCCATTATGGTAGTATGGTAGTAGAGGTTGAACCTTCCTGATAATATTCTGTCAATTTTGTTGCCAAGTGACCGATGGCAGCAGAGGGGCAGTATGACAAAATGGTACTGTATTGGATGTGCATATGAAACAAACGCACATCCATTACAGTGATGTAACAAATGATTGATGATAACGATGACAGAGTTGAGAGCTTATGGATCAGAATAAAAGCAAAGGCCAATAAGGCTGATGTTATTGTGGGAGTCTGTTACAGGCCACCTGACTAGGGTGAAGAGGTGAATGAGATGATTTACAAACAGTTGGGTGAGGTCTCAAGGTCACTCCCCCTTGTTAATGTGGGTGACTTCAACTTCCCAGACATCTGCTGAAATTATAATACAGCTGATAGGGAACAGTCCCAGAGGTTCCTAGAGTGTGTGGGAGATACCTTCCTGACACAGCTGGTGAGGGAGCTGACAAGGGGAAACAAAATCTTGGACCTGCTGTTTAGTAACAGAGAAAGTCTGGTGGGGGATGTAAAGGTTGGAGGCTTTCTGGGACAAAATGATCACAAGATGCTAGATTTCTTGATCCTTGTTGAACCACGGAGGGGAGTCAGCAGAATTGCCACCTTGGACTTCTGGAGGGTGGACGTTAACCTCTTTAGGACCATGGTTGAGAGGGTCCCCTGGGAGGCAGTTTTGGAAAGCGTGGGAGTCCAGGAAGGCTGGAAATACTTTAAGGAAGTTGTTTTCAAGCTGCAGGAGCTGACCATTCCCAGGTCACGGGGGATGAGCTGACAGGCAAAGAAGCCGGGCTGGCTGAACAGAGACCATTGGCTAGATCTCAAGAAAAAAAGGAAAGTTTATGGTCTCTGGAAGAGTGGGCAAGCTACTTATGATGATTACAGGTATGTAGTGAAGCTGCGCAGGGAGAAAATTAGAAAAGCCAAAGTGCAGCTAGAACTGAACTTGGCCACTAAGGTAAGGGAAAACAATGAATGTTTTTATAAATACATCAACAGCAAGAGGAAGACTAGGGAGAATCTCCATCCCTTGTTGGATGCCGAGGGCAACTTGGCCACTAAGGATCAGGATAAGGTTGAGATATGCTTTCTTTGCCTCAGTCTTCAATAGTAAAACTTATTACTCCCTGGGAACACAGCCCCCTGTGCTGGCAGATAGGGATAGGGAACAGAATAAGCCCTGCATGATCCATGATGAGATAGTTTTGGACCTGCTCCGAAAGCTCACAAGTCCATGGAACCAGATGGGTTGCACCCTAGAGTGCTGAGGGAGTTGGTGGACGCGGTTGACAAGCCACTCTCCATCATTTTTCAGCAGTCCTGGCTAACCAGGGATGTCCCGGCAGACTGGGGCTGGCAAATGTGATGCTCATCTTCAAAAAGGTCCAGAAAGATGATCCTGATAGCTACAGACCTATCAGTCTCACCTCGGTGCCCAGGAAGGTTATGGAACGGACAGTCTCAGGAGCCATCATGGACCAATTAAAGGTCAACCAGGGGATCAGGCCCAGTCAGCATGGGTTTACAAATGGTAGATCCTGTCTGACAAACCTGATTTCATTCTATGACAAGATGACCCACTTAGTGGATGAGGGTAAGGTGGTCAATGTGGTCTACCTGGACTTCAGTAAGGCCTTTGACACTGTCCCCCACAACGTTCTCGTGGAGAAGCTGGCTGCCCGTGATCTGGATGGGCGTACACTCTGCTGGGTGAAGCACTGGCTGGATGGCCGGGCCCAGAGAGTTGTGGTCAATGGAGCTGAATCCAGTTGGTGGCCGGTCACAAGCGGTGACCCCAGGGCTTGGTGCTGGGGCCACTTCTGTTTAACACCTTCATTGATGATCTTGATGAGGGGATTAAGTGTACCTTCAGTAAGTTTGCAGATGACACCAAGTTGGGAGGGAGTGTTGATCTTTCAGAGGGGAGGAGAAGGGTACTACAGAGGGACCTGGATAGACTGGATCAATGGGCCAGGGTTAATGGCATGAGTTTTAATAGGGCCAAGTGTCAGGTCCTGCATTTTGGTCACAACCCCACTGTGGGAATAAAAGGAAGTGTATTAAGAGCAGAAGCTGTGTAACAGGACAAATAGCATGAGAAAGGAAGGCTTAGAATCAAGGACACTTCTAGATGAAAAGGAAAACAAGCTCAAGTAAGCTGTGGGATGGCAGACCCTAATTGGAGGAAATGTGCATGGCTTGGAATGGCTCATGGAGCTGACCTTCAGCAGACACTTTGCAGAACTAATATGATATCACAATGAAGTTACCTCCTCCGGGATGTGTTTTGCAGAACTGTTAACTGCCGGGACTGTTTTTAGAGTAGTTTTTCTCCAGGCTCTCTGCCAATGATTGTGTGCTATTTTCTATACGCCCCTTTCTTAAACACTATAAGAATAAGGCTGTCCAGGTAATAATGCAGGCATGGTTTAACCATATTGGTGTATGTCATGTCTCTGTCCGTTTTCTCCGACGACACCCCAGGCAACCCTACAGGCTAGGGGAGGTGTGGCTGGAGAGCTGCCTGATGGAAAGGGACCTTGGTGTAATGATGGACAGTCAGCTGAATATGAGCCAGCAGTGTGCCCAGGTGGCCAAGAAGGCCAATGGCATCCTGGCTTGTATCAGGAATGGTGTGGTGAGCAGGACAAGGGAAGTCATCCTGCCTCTGTAATCAGCACTGGTGAGGCCTCACCTCAAGTGGTGTGTTCATTTTTGGGCACCTCAGTACAAAAAGGATGTGGAGGTACTGGAGCAGGTCCAAAGAAGGGCAACAAAGCTTGTGAAGGGCTTGGAGAATCAGCCCTATGAGGAGAGGCTGAGGGGGCTGGGACTGTTCAGTCTGGGTAAAAGGAGGCTGAGGGGAGACCTTATCGCTCTCTTCCAATATCTGAAAGGTGCTTACAGTGAGAGCGGGGCAGGTCTCTTCTCACTGGTGACAGGTGACAGGACAAGGGGAAATGGCTTCAAGTTCTACCATGGTAAGTTTAGGCTGGACATTAGAGAAGTGTTAAACACTGGAATAGGCTCCCCAGGGAGGTGGTTGAGTCACTGTCCCTGGATGTGTTTAAGAGTCGTTTGGATGTGCTCAGAGATATGATTTAGTAGAGAGTTGTTAGAGTGAGGGTAGTGTGGTTGGGCTGCAGTTGGACTTGATGATCTTTACGGTCTTTTCCAACCTGAGTGATTCTGTGATTCAAAGTTGTTTAAGTCCTCCATGTGGAAAACCTTGCTCTCAGTGACATTCACTGGTGCTTGATGAATGCTTATGGAGACAAAATGGGTGGATGTCAACACAGTGAGGTGGTGGGCAGCATGTTTCAGCAAAAGCAACAACAATAGTAGTGACATATGCTAGTGAAGATCTTTTAAAAGCATTATATGCAGACTCTTGTTCATCACTGGTGAAAACATATAGCTCATGGTAGTTACTGCATTGAAAAATAGTGTTTTGTAGCTGAGAATTTGCTCTAGCAAGTAATGTTATTGTGCTCGTTGTCGTTTCCATGGAAATAAATAGGAGCTATTACTTTCAGAGAACTTACTTAGTCTAGTGTGGATCTCTGTTGTCACGTAGACAAAAAAATAAGATTTGAACAAAGTTTTCAGAATGAACAGATTTTGATGGATTTAAGTTTCGAACCTGGAAGTATCATGTGAACAGAAAGATCTACAGTACAGCAGTTTTTCTCACTGTCTCCAAATTTGATTGGAATACATCTTCACATGGAATAGAGACATCTTTCATTCTTATATGTTATAAATGTAAACTGGACATAGCATACAGACAGGAGAGGAATTTTTACAGCATATCTAACACAAACCCAATAATATCCATGAAGAGAAAAAAAAAAAAAGTGAGAGAAAAAAGTGAGAGTAAATTACATGTGTGTTGTAGGGAGGAAGAGATAAAGCATAGGAGGCAGCATGTTTTTTTCATAAAGGAAGTGTACACACTCCGTACCATTCACTTTGGGGCAATGTCCTGACCTGTGATTTGTGGAACTATAACAATCTCAGAAAAAAACAAAACAAAAAAAAAAAAAAAAAAAAACAAAAAAAAAAAAAAAACAAAAAAAAAAAAACAGAGAAAAGGAAAAAACTGACCTGTTTTTCATTTTCATCCTCCAGCCTCAGCCTGTCCTCTATGCAGTTTCTGGCCTGAAGGAACGCCTTCCTCTGAGCCCTTTCTGTTAAAATCCTCACAAAGACCCCATACAAATTTACACTGACAAAAAGGATTGCATTGGCCACAAGCTGTAAGGAAGAAAGAAAAATAAATGAATGTATTAAAATACAGATTTATTTTACATTACTACTCAGCAAAATACATTTGAAACAAAATAACCCTCTTTAAAAATTATGCCTTGCTAGTCATGTCATTGAAATCCCTTCACATATTCCAACTACAGGGGAACTCCAGACAGGCAATATTACACGATACATAATTTCTTACTTGCTGAGTTTAATTTTTCTTATGATGATTGTTAGGTTATTAATTTCATTCAGTATCAGTTCTGTCATCAGTCCATCTGGTAAGAATGTATTTCAGCATTTGCTTAACTGCATGCTGCTCACAAGACAGAAACTATTTTCCTATGACTTTACAGTTTAGGGAAATTATTGTCCTTTTTTTACATTTGCGAAGTGAGGCAGTATCAATGTATGTAACTATTTCAAAGTCTATTCCTAGATATTCCAAGCTTTCATATTGTATACTTAGCACATGGAAGATATTTTCTGTCCACATCTATGCTGTTAGAAAAGGCACTATATTTTTTTTTTGAGAAGTCTTCCCAAAATATTGTCAATGCTGTTGTGTGCAGTACCTCCTAGAAGATGCCAAGGGTTTTCACATGATGCACAAAGTGCTTGCACTATTTACTGAAGCCTACACTTACAGGTATGCTGTGAACAAATTAATTTTGGAATTATTCCTATAAGTAGTACTTTGATGAACAACACCTAAATTACTGAATTGTCCTTCTGATTTTGTATTATTTTAAGTATTTTTACCGTATGTAAAAAGTTAAACTAATGTAAATAACTCAGCACTGGCCTGAACATCACCTTCTTATTCGAGACAGTCCCATCCAAATTTCTCACTTCATATTTGATATCTGAAATGCTGATATATTTATAGAGTAATGATGTTAATGAAAACTCATGTTACCTGAGTATCTTTAGATGGTAAATTTTGCAAACTAGTGTTTGTTTTGAAAGGGGGTAATATGTTCTATTTACTTAGTGTCTTTTCAATCTTATTCTCCATATTTACCACAGTAACTACCACAGAATCTTGATAGGGATTCATGGGACTTGTTAATTTCCAAAATTTCAGAACTCAGTTGGCACTTTAATTGGCAAAAGTAGAGCATGACAAAAACAAAGAAAGACATTTCAGTAATATGTGAAAATCCTGTGCAATTAGAATTGTTCACTAAGACTATATAAAAATGACATATTTCTAATTTCAAAGTGTATGATTCAAACTAGTACAACTCTACAGTGGTATGCCTTGCTAGCGTAAGTTGAAGAGATGCCCACTGATATTTGCACTGCACAATGAGTCCTGCTATGTGGAAATAAAAATTAATTTTTTTTTTAAACTAAAATCACTCGCATCATTGCGGTAAATTCTTACTAGCATTCATCCAACAAAGATAAGAAAATTATTTGTCATGTGTACCTAATGGCAGTATTCATCTATTATGATCTCAGTATGAAGAGGTGAACTGAAGATTCCCTATGTATGGGCTTTCCATATTTTCAATCACAATTCCTATATCTTAAATCACAGAATCATGGAATTTCTCTGGTTGGAAAAGACCTTCAAGATAAACAAGTCTAACCTCAACCTAACCATAGTACCCTAACTCTAACAACCCTTCTTTAAATCATATCCCTGAGCACCACATCCAGGTGGTTTTTGAACTAATTCAGGGATAGTGACTCAACCACCTCCCTGGGGAGTCAGTTCCAGTGCTTAACTTAACAACCCTCTCAGTAAAGTTTTCCCTGTTATCCAACCTAAACCTCTCCTGGCACAACTTGAAGCCATTTAGAACTCCGCTCATGTTGCCATTCCCTTTCACGCATTTGAAGGGAAGAATAAGGTCTCCCCTCAGCCTCCTCTTCCCCAGACTAAGCAGCCTCAGTTTCTTCAGTAATTCCTCATAGGGCATATTCTCCAAGACCTTCACCAGCCTTGTTGCCCTTCTTTGGACCTTCTCCAGCACCTCCATGTCCTTTTTGTACTGATGTGTCCAAAACTGTACTCATCACCGGTGATGAGTACAAGGGGAGGATTACTTCCTAGTCCCGCTCACCATAACATTCCTGATACAAGCAGGATGCCATTGGCGTTCTTGGACACCTGGGCACACTGCTGACTCATATTCAGCTGACTTTCCATCAGTACACCAAGGTGAGGCAGCTTTCCAACCTCTCCTCCCCAACCCTGTAGGATTGCCTGAGTTTGTTGTGACAAAATGCATGATCTGACACTTGGCCCTATTGAAACTTATACCATTTCCCTTGGCCCATCAATCCAGTCTACCCAGGTCCTTCTGTAGTGCCTTTCTACCCTCAGGCAGATCAACAGGGAACTTGGTGTTGTCCCTGAACTTACTGAGGGTACGTGCAGTCTCCTCATCAAGATATACATGTTAAATTAGAGTGACCTCAGTACTAAGCCTTGGGGGACACTGCTCATGACTGGCCACCCCACTGTATTTAACTCCATTGACCAGTGTTTCGTCCATCGGAGTGTATGTCCATCCAAGCCATGGGCAGAAAGCTTCTTCATGAGGATGTTGTGGGGGACAGTGTCAAAGTCTACTGAAGTCCAGGCAGACCACATTGACAGCCACTAAGCAGGTCATAGAAAAATATCAAGTTTGTCAAGCAGGATCTACTATTCATGAACCTATGCTGACTGAGCCTGATTCCTTGGTTGACTTTTAATTGGTCCATGATTGTTCTTGAGATTATCTGTTCCATAACCTTCCCTAGCACTGACATGAGACTGATAGATCTGTAGCTACCAAGAACATCTTTCTGGCCCTTTTTCAAGATGGTCATCACATTTGCTATTCTCCACTCCTGTTAGCCTGCTATTCTCCACTCCTGTTAGTTGAATGATGATGGAAAATGGCTTGGCAACCACATCCACCAACTCCCTCAGCACTCTAGGGTGCAGTCAGTTTGTCCCCCTGGACTTGTGAGTGTCCAGCTTTTGAAGCAGGTCCAAAACCATTTCCTCATGTATTATGCAGGGCCTATCCTGTTCCCCATTCCTATCTCCCAGTGCAAGGGGCTGTGTGCCCAGGGAACATCTAGTCTTACTATTAAAGGCTGAGACAAAGAAGGCATTAAGTACCTCAGCCTTATCCTGATCCTTGATCACTGTGTTCCCCTTTGCATCACTTCTTTCTTCATACTTTGTAGTTATAAACTAAGAGAATATCAACAGCTTCCCTTCAAACATTCTCACCAGCACAAAATCAAATGATACCCTGTAACAATAAAAGGGATCTATGTCTACCATCAGTACTTTATTTCTCTTCAGTTAATATACATGTAAAAATTTTAAGATGAAAAGTATACAAGCAGAGTATTTCATGACGTAGATCAACATAAACAGTTTGCAGTTCTTACTGTGCTTTATTTTGCTTCAACACATAAATCTGTTTGAGGTTTTCAGCAGCAGTTAAAAACCAGTAAATTGAAATTTCTGTAGAAATTCCACTTGAACCCTATTTTTGGAAACATGAGTGCTGCTTCACTCACCTTAGCCCTGTATTCTATGCTAAAATGTAGCGACAAAAGTATATAGTAAAGCTAATTCTTAAATGTGCAATGGAATAAATATAGAAAGGTTTTGTAAAGGCCATATTCCGAGTGAGTAGACAGCAAGCAAAGAATGAATAATCAGGAGTTATAGACAATGAGATTGTTTGATACTGCCCATATACAGAGCAGCTGTTAGTAGTGTTCAGAATACTACCTTTACATATAAGAGTAACTTACGAAATAATTATTTCTAGAAAAATTAAGCATAATCAACTTGATTCATAGCCTTCAGCTGGATGCAGGTCATATATTTCAGCAATCTGTCAACTAATAGTTATTATTTCTCTCACATAATGTTGATCACCTGGACTGGAGTAAACGGTGGATTGCTGTAATCGTGCAACCACTTTCAGACTCAGCAGGGTAAGATCCAGTATGCTTTGAGTAGTTTAAGATAAAACAGAGAGTTTGTTGTCATCTCTGGCCTGCAGGGCCAGAAATTAAGCAAGTAAAAGATTAATAGATTTCAAAATGTGACAAGAAAGTAGGGCAGTCTGTCTCATGCAATGAGTTCTTCCTTTCTGCTATACTTTTGCTTATTTACTACTTTTTCCCCAGTTGAAAACTACATGCAGTTCTGTCTGTAAGTTTTCCAAATATATGACACTTTCACAGTTCTTTTCATTTTGATGTGTTAATGTATTAATGTCGCCCTATACTGACACATACATACATATGTAACTTATACACATCATCTGACATAACTCAAGGAAAGACTGAGAGACAAGGTTCTAACATTTTTTAAGAGATGTTGAAGCATCCAAAAATGCTGAAATATCAAGGAGCTTCATTTTAAGCCCTTCATATATTATTCACCATATAACTGCTCAGTATTAAAAAGAGTGCCCTTCACCATCATCTCCTATTTGTCTAACTACTGAAGAAAAAAATTACTTAATGTAACAAAAGTGTAATTTCTTTCAAACTGTTATCCATACTGGCTGAGATTACAGATTAGCCAGAATAACGTGAAAGACATTTATCTGGTTTTCATTGCTGTGAATGAATCTCACACTGTGCATGTTCACTCCAGCAGATATTAACAAAGGCAGACTTCTGACACAGAGAGGTAGTCAGGGAAGAGGGACTTGGGTCTCAAGTTAGTTTTGATAAGGAGTTTGGTACAGAATCTCAACATGTACTGTAGCAATCCCATCAAGGAGTGGGCAAATAATGCTGCAGGTATGAAGCATGCAAATACACACAGACACACAGGGGTCAAAGAGTTCAATTAGTGATCTACTTTTTCACACAATCATCTTCTGTTACTTGAGAGACTCTTCGAAGAGTCTTTCAAACCTGAAATCTTACACGTTCTTTCTTTCTCTCAAATAAATGTGAAAACTTCTACAAACACATCGTTTGCCTTTTGACAGAACACTGCTTCCTAATTCTGCTGTGAGATGAACAGTTGCTAAGAGTTAACTTTCTGTTTGTATCACAGAATTGCTTAATGTGGCTAATTCACGAAGGTGTAGAAGACTTCTGCATCACTCAAAAAACTTTATTACAAAGTAACATTCATGTAAATGGATACTGAAATACCCAATTGAAACAGGCTAAATGAGAAATAGGAATTACCAGAGAAGAAATTTCATTCTGTTTTCTATAAGCTGCGTTTCTCATATGAGTGAAATTAGAGAACTAATTTCAATAGTTACTACTCTCAAGATTAAGCCCCTCTTAATTGAACAGCTAATATCAATAGCCAGTTGAACAGCTAATATCAACAGCCAATTGATCCTCAGCAGCATGAGCTCTCATGGTATCCCATAAAATTAAGGAGAGAGGCTGAATTCTGCAGAAAAAAAAAAAAAAAATCAAGATTGTTCCTGTATGTCTTAACCTTCAGATATGAGGTAAGACTAAAGGTATGGAAGGCCTGAATTCTGCTGCCAGTTTTTCTCTGTTGACTGAATTCTTTTACAAGTAATTTCTGTGTCACTGCTGTATCTATTAGACAGATAATGTAACTTTCTGTCAAAATAGTCTGAGAGATATGGCAATGAAATACATTACAGAAGGAATGTCGATTGTGATGCCTACATCTAAGAAAAAGTCATGAACAGTCAGTTAAAGAGCAAAACAAGACTGTGTTGTTTATGAAAATTGTTGATATCACAAACAAAACCTTTCATAGATTTAAATAAAAATCATTTCTCTTTTCCCTATTACTGTAATTGTTACCATTATACCAGTGCTTTATTTACAGCACAAGATTGCATAGAAGAGAACATGCAAATGATGCTTGATCTTGACATGGCTGTCTTCAGTAATTCACTCAACTCACTTTGCAGTCTTTTGAGAACACTTAGTTACTACATTTGCTTTCTCCTTTTGCTTTAGTGGCAGAGAACTGCTCCTTAGCTCTTGACTGCATCTCAAAAAGCATGTCCTAGTACCAGACAAGTCAGCCAAACAAAATTCTTTTTTTTTTTAATAAACGATCCTCTCTTCAACTGCTATTTTTTGTCCTAGACGCTTTATGCCACCCACTAAGAAAAAAATCTGTTATGCTATTCTCCATGGCTTACTTTTCTATTCAAACCCCTTTCTGGATCTACAGCATAACCTAAGAGGGTATTACTGACAATTAAATTCAGTCTAGCATCAGCATCAATATCTCAAGCCATTAATTTTCTCATTCATGTGATCATAACACTGTTTTATAGATGAACAAGTAGCAGCAAACATGGAAGGAACCCATCATCAGTGATGGATGAAAATGGTTGTGTGTCATGACTGTATAGCAAGTGCTAGTACTGAAGTGCAAACTGAGTCCACAAAAAGAGTCCTAAACACTTAACAGTATTCTATTAGTAATGCCTGGTCCAACTACAGCTGTTATATCTGAAACTAGTCAAGTATAATATTGGACTGTTGCACTTCAGGAATATTAAAAAAAAAAAAAAAAAAAAAAAAAAAAAAAAAAAAACCAAGAAGAAAATTACCTGTTTTGACACTGCAACATGTTTCTGTACATTACCTACATACTAATACATGTTTGTGATTTGAGTATGTAATCATTTTAATAGAATCATAGAATTTTTAAGGTTGGAAAAGAGGATTAAAATCATCTAGTCCCATACCACCATACCCAATAATCCATGTCCCTAACAGCCACACCTACCATTTTCTTGAAAACTTCCAGGGACAGTGACACCAGCATTTCCCTGTGTAGCCTGTTCCAATACCTCATCACTCCTTGTGAAAAAAAAATAATTTCCTATCACATTTGTATCTATTAAGCCAAGTTCAGTTTTATATTAGAAATATTACCATTTATTAAGCTAGATATTATAGAAAACTAATTTAACACATCAAGAATCTCTCTCCAAAGCCAATAGAAGTACTGGTGCTATTGTGGACAGAACAGAATATCTGGAGAATATTACAAGTGAAGCCAAAACAACTACCCATTCATCCACAACGTTGTTTATTAATCACTCATTAAAAACTAGTTGAGCATACGAGCACATGAGAACTGGCGGATTTGCATGGTTTTTCACTTAAAGAGAAGCTATTAAAGTCTGTCATATATGATACAGTGATACTTCAGGTGTGGTTTTCTCTTGCTGTTGTATCATAGTATTGCACTTGAGCATAACAGGTCCACAGCAGGATCATACACCTTAAATGTAATTGTATGGTCTCAGTCACTTCCATCTGAGAAAATCTGACACAATGATCTGCCCAGAAAAAAAGTCAAAATATTCCTGAAAATTAGCTTACATGTCATATCCCATAAATTGCTTTGTGCTGAGAGAAGCAAATGTTTCTTATGTTTCTTTCCTGAGTTTGCTCTTACACTCTTCTAATAGAGGATTGCAAGTCACCATAAAATAAACAAGTTCTCAGTTCAGTGCTTGGGAGTGGGTTGTTATGGTTTGGGGGATTTTTTTGGTCACTGCAATTGTTCTGAAGTATTAAAAATACTTTCTAGCAACCACAAATGAATACATCACAGAAGTAATTTGAAACAATTTCTACAGAGATTCTTGGCCTGCTTATTTTTGTTTATTTTTACATGTTCTTTGCCAGGTGATGAGTCTCTGAAACTGTTCTGTGTCAAACAAAAACGTGCAGCTCTCTCCCCTTTTTGCATTCGTTAGTACGAAGCTATGTTGTGGAATTACAGCATAGTACAGAAAGCTGTTTGCATTTACTGTATGCAGCATGTGATTCCAAGACTTGTTCCCACACAATAATCCATCAGAACATCTCAATGCATACAGTTTTCTTTAACAGCTGCAATATCTAAATATATAAAAATAATGACTTGAGGGGCTACGCAATCCAAGCTAATTTTAAGCCTTCTGTGGGACTAGAGTTGCTAGGCAACTGGTCCTTCAGATCTTAAATGAATTTTTTCTACCTTTGAGTCCTATGCGTGACTGAGAAATGGCTTGTAGCAGCCTCACTCTGGTTCCTGACTGCTGTAGACAGGAAGCATTTCTTATCTATTGTACAGCTGTCAGAAACATAAAATGAGGCCATGACATCAGTTCAGCAAAAAGCACTACATTTTTAGACGGCTTCTGTAATAACCCAGGAAGAAGAGAGCCTAGTCTGAGTGCAACAGTTTCATTACAGGTTCCCAGCCATGTTTGTTTCACAGCTGACAGTGCCATCAGCACTGCCTCATGCTCCTGTGGCATGACTTGTTATGTTATTAACCATAAAAGTACTCCATAGAATGCTTCTTACAGAATCCAGTCTACTGAATATTGGTAACTGTATTAAGCTCATGCATGTTCTGATAGCTGTACTGCACTCCCATATTGTCCCTAAGGATTTCTCATTATTCAGCTTTAGTTTTCAAAGGGCACCTGTACAATGCTCTGCCAACATACAGTGATGGGAAACAGCCTTAGTCAGAAAGTAGTCATTCTGCTGGTCAGTAACAGAACTGATCACAAAACATGGGTCTTCCATGTCATTCTTGACAAGTGTAGGAGCTGTGACACCAGGGACAAAATATTATCCCAGGCAAGATTATGAATGCTGCAAAGACGCCACACCATCTCTTTGGTACTGAAATGTTGCTCTCCTGTGCTGTACACAAGCTACTCCTTTGAATTATTATTTTTTTTTTTCCAATTTAGATTCAGAGGACTTTTTCAAGACTTGACTGAGTATATGGGAGACAGCCACGGCTACAAGCAAATTCTCAAGGCATTGTACATCAGTTTTAGGCATGAATGCAGTTATATCATAGATGAGAAAAACAGTACAAGGTAAGTTCAAGCAGCTGTCCAAATATTATACAGTAATGAATTAATCATTAG
Source organism: Callipepla californica brunnescens (assembly GCA_023055505.1). NCBI lineage: Eukaryota > Metazoa > Chordata > Aves > Galliformes > Odontophoridae > Callipepla > Callipepla californica. The sequence continues at coordinate 247,835 of JALIRH010000053.1, read as the reverse complement.
GAAATGACGTTGAAATGCACTACTTTAGAACATGTAGAGCAAATCTGAATTAATTATGTTGACCCAAGTAGTGTTATGTCCACTTTTCTTATATGGAGCATCAGACCTCAAATTTCTTCTTGTTACTATAAAAGAACTAGAAGTTCTAGATCTAGAAGTATACAGAAGTCTTCTAACAATTAATCTGCAAATTAAAATGAATGACTATACTGTAAAGCCTTCATTCTTACTGCAGAAAAAACTGTTTCTTTTTCTGATAAATGAAATCAGGCAAAAATAAAAAGAGGATATCTGCATATGCTGTTGCTCTGGCTGCCTGTGTACTGCTATGTGAAAATATGACTGTGTTAGGATAAAAAGTTTTCCCTTCTGACAGATAGATTTCCTAACAAATATCCTCATGTCTCCTTTCTCTTTTCTCCTCTCCTTTTGGATATTTGAAGCAGTTGGTAAATTATGTCACTTCTGATCAAATGTCCTTAAAACATGAAAGTGTTTGCCTTGAGGAAACTATGTTCTACTAGATTTAATCCATTTACTCTTTTCCTGTTGTGCTTTACAGCTTGCGAGACAAGCTTTACAATAACCTGCCTCTGCAGATAATAATATTTTTGCTCTGCATGTACATTTAATCTGTGGTATCTTCTTTCACTGTTGGCACTTGAAAGCTTTAATATTCACAAAGTTGGAAAGCAACAATTTAACAGAGAAGATATAAAAGATTAGTCATTTTCTTGTTCAACTTTGAAAGTTATTTTTGCAAAGAGAATCCAGCTATATAATGTCAGCAAGCAACTGATCAAGCAATAAAATGCTGGAAGATTTAGAAAAATATACTTCCAGTCCCATTTGCTCTTGAGAAAGTTATTAAGAAAATAAGAGGTTATTCCTCTATGTAATAGTTTAATTCATCAGTCAACGATTTAAAGAAAAGTCAAAGAAATTCTAAAGATTTAGGACCAAAAAAACAGAACTCTCCTGGTTTTCATAGAATCACAGAATGTCTTGGGTTCTAAGGGAATTCAAAGATCATCTAGTCCCAGTTCCCCTGCTGGAGGGCAGGCTTACCAACCATTAAATTAGGTACTAGATCAAGTTGCCCAGGGTCCCATTCAGCCAAGGCTTGAACATCTCCTGGGATGGAGCAAAAATACACAATTACTGTTCCTGAAAATCAAGTTTACTACAGGAAAATCTTCACACTGATTGATTAAAAACATTCTGAGTGCGATGAAATATTCAGGCATAATTCTATGATTGGGAGTTCTGGGTAATATTCCATAGTGATCCATATGCATTTCATTGTGGGATCAGGATGCTAGAAAGGATGACATGCCAAATTTTTGAGCAACAGGATGCTTTTAAAAAAATATGGTGAAGGTGATAAAAAACCTTCGCTTTTGTGGTCTTTATGTACTGTGTAGGTTTTCAGGTTCTATTTCATGCATTATTATTTGAATGAAGGAAAAAAAAGAACGAACTTGGAAAAAGTCATGATACTATGAATGTCAATCCATTAAAAACGTTGAGTTGAACAGCATTAATAAATAAAAGCTTTAAACAACAACCACACAAAGGACAGTAATAGAACAAGAAGAAAACATATTTTAAGAAGAGGATGAATGAATGGGGTAGAAGGGAAAATCAGACAGTAGAAAAGGAACTGAAACATGCCTACTCAGCACAGGAAATGAGGTAAAGATAACATGAGCATTATAATTACTGATATGATACCAAATTCAGAGAAAGAGTAGTACCTTGTTAAGAGAGTTGGGTTTTTTTGTTTGTTTTTAGTGGATGAGAATGACAGAGAGGCTGTTATTCTTTTGCTATATGTTGTGGTTTAACCTGATTTCAAACTCTAAGTGGCTAAGCACCACGCAGTCATTCTCTCCTTCCACACCTTCCCAGTGGAATGGGGGAGGAAATCAAACAAACAAACAAACATTGGTGTGTTATGAACATTGTTTTTCTCCTAAAACCAAAATATAGCATCTTACCAGACAATCTGAAGAGGAACAGTGCTGTCCCAGGTGAAAATTAAAACAATGTCCACTCATATTCTATAACATTTACATCATGCCCAGGTTTCAAAATTTCTACCCATTCTAACTAATTACCATCACCTATCTTCTTTATATATATACACACATATACTATTACTATACTCTATGGGCCATCCATGTAAATGGTCCATGGTTTTCATACAGTTCATAACTTTGGTTTCCATATATCGTAATGGTCCTTCAGTGCAGGAGGGTTCATTCACTATACTGTGTTACTGCATGCTGAAGGTAGTTCTGGTTACATCAGAGATTGTTTGGTGGTTCTTAGTGTAGTACTGTTAAAAACATAATAAAATAACCATAATAAAGACAACATGCAGTATTACACAGAAATTTACCATCGTACAATTCAAGTTATTGACTGTTCTCACCCAGCATCAAATCATCTTGAGGTACACAACCAGTTTCCTTACCATTCCACATCACCCACCATATGCACCCAGAATATGGTTCAATAGCATCCATGGACAAGTCCAACCCCCAATAAGTTACATCTGTTCCATTGTTCTTTTCATCTCCATATAGCATCTGCAACCATCCAGGATTCAGTGCAGAGTTAGAACACTGACCACTTCTCTTGTTCAGCAATTTCTAAAGACAGCTGGATTCTCCTTTTCCTTCAGAAACATCGACAGCTTGCTATATATGACTCCAGACAGCGGTCTTCCACCTCTGACACTTTCCCACAATGCAACAGGACCCATCAGTGAACAAAGCATATTTCTTCTCATTTTCTGGCAGTTTATTATCCAGTAGGGCTTCATCAGACCGTGTCACCTCCTCCTTTGGTGATATTACAAAATCTTTGCCTTTGGGCAAGTCCATAATCATTCCAAGATTCTTAGATGACTGGGATTCTTTATTTGAGTCTGTTGTGTGATCAGTGCGATCCACTTACTCCATGTAACATCAGTTGAATGATGCGTGGAGTGGACACTCCCTTTGGGCATACAGCTCAGCACATGTAATAGGGGTGCCCAGAGAAGCTGTGCTTCAGTGCCAAACACTTCTGAAGCCTCTTGGACCAAATATCTCTGCTGACAGTATCTTTTTTCAGTTGGAGTATAGTGGGCCTTGAATTTTCTGTATCCTTGACTTTCAAAACTTCAAAATCTCAAGTCTGCCCTGAGGCTTTGTGCCAGAGGCTCCAGGTGGGAACAATTCTCTTTTCCTTGAGGATGCTGAATAGTGTTGAACTGAGATTGGTAGGCATGGGCCAGGTCCCAGCATGCTGCAGTGATTTGTGCCTCTCTAGAATTGCCAGGGAAACAGCACACCAGTTCCAAAAATTCTGCTAGTATTTCAGGATTCTGCAGTTGTTCAAATGTAAAGTTCCAAACCACCAGGGGTGCCCACCACTCTATGCACATCTCCACAGCTTCCCACACTCTCTGCCACTCCATTCTGCCTCAGAGCAGATCACTGGGTGCTATTCTTAAACAATTGTTTAATCTTAAACATAACCTGAAACACATTCACAACACATAGCCATAGGAGAACTCTGGTTAGAACATTCCACGGGTATTCAAAATTCTCAAGAACTCTTGTAACTAGTTTAGGAAAAGAATTAAAAATGAAAGAGAAAGGGAGGCTGAGGAACTGCTGGAAAATGTCCTCTCCTGTCTCCTCCATAGCCTCGCTCCCTGAGATGACAAAGTAAAGAGTATAATTCTGAATAGCATCCAGAACACTGTTTCCAAAGCCCAAAGATAATTGTAATGCTGAATTCACACACCACATTAATTAATCCACTGCCAATTTTATAGTAATATAAGTCAAGTCCACAGAGTACAGCAAAATAATCCAATCCCCAGATATGAGAAACAATGCAGCAAGGAATATAAGCAGCAAGTAAGGTACTACACAATATATTTCCCTGAGAAGACTCTCAAAGATCTCCGTAAATTGTGAGAAAAATAGCATAGTGAAAATTATCAGACTACCACAACACCCTGTGTTAACATGCTGCAGTCAATTCTGCTTTTATCTCAACCTCTCATGCCCCATCCTGGGTCTCAGCCTTGCAGGTGGTAAGTACTGTATTCACTCCCTTCCCACCTCCACCCCTTCCCAATGGCATGAAAGAGAGAAAACAAAAAACAAAAACAAAAAAAACTTGCTCACCACCCACCCATCAATGTACAGCTAGCCCCAAGAAGTGGAAGAGAATGAGATGAACCCTCCACTCTCCTGGATGGTGTCATATGGTATGGAATGTCCCTTTGGCCAGTGTCAGCTGTCCTGATTTTGTCCCTGCCCAGTTCCTCGGGCCACCCCATCCTCTTACAAGCAGCTGAGAAAACTGGAATGGCCATGACTCTGTACAATACTGCTTAACAGTGATTAGAATTGGTGGCTTACCAACACTGTTCTTCCCCTAAAACCAAAACATGACATCATACCAAACATTCTGAAGAAAACCAATTCTGTCTCAGCTGAAACTAAGACTGTATAAATGAGAGAAGTCTCATCTCTCAGAGACGGAAACTCAGGAACTCTTCTAAACTTTTTCATTTAAACAGTGACAGTTCTCCTTACTACAGACAGGCTGGTGGTTCTGTATTTCTGCTCTCAATGTTAGTTGTGGTTGACTTAAGGCTGCCCATAAAATTAAGGATGCAATTTTTAGAAAAAAGGTGGTATTTCTCTTTTGTGTTAGAAGAGATAGCAAGCAACAGAATTTCATTCTTTGGAATGATATAACTGAGTATTCTGAAAATAGCAAAGGAAAACAAAAGATACTATTTATTTTTCATTCTGATTCATAACAAATGAGACAAGGAAGACAATGATCCAAATCAAGATGTTCACTATTAAAAAAATTACCAATGTTGCAATGTCATATTTTGTTATATTGCTTATTTAACTACATAGAAATATATTTTTAACAGTTTGCTAAACATATATATATATGTTTTTTTTGCTAGAAGAAACTAAGGAATACTACATGTAAAATAGGATGTGTACTCTACAGCAGTCCTCTATTTTTGCTTTCTTCAGGTGTGGGGTTTGCAAGTTCATTATCTGTCAATTTGAAGTTGGAAAGAGATACTGATAAGGAGCTGATACCAACATGATGAGCATTTTGGGAAAAGCTGGCTCCACAGGAAAATTTGGCTGATGGTTCAGGCTCAAACTGATGTAGTAAATGGGGTTACATCAGGCTGGTTTCCAGTCACTATCTGTTTTAGGGCCCATTCATCTTAATGTTTTTGTCAGTGACTTTCACCAGTGAAAGTATACTAAATAAGTTTGTGAACAACACTAAATTGAGAGGAATTGTTGACTTACTTGGGAGTAGAAAGGCTTTGCAATAAGATCTTGACAAGCTGGGGATATGAACTATGACTAACAGCAGGAAGTTTAACAAGAGCAGGTACTAGATTCTACACTTGGCCAAAAAGACCAACTGTGTCTTGGGTACATCAGGGAGAGCATTACTAGCTCTCCCAGCTAGGGAGGAGATCGTCCTGCTCTGCACTGGTGCAGCCTTATCAGAATTTAGACAAGTGGGTCTTTTATTTTTACATTTTGCCTTTCTTTTTAGTACAAAGTATTTCAGCAAAAAATAGAGATAACTTTTCTGAAATGATCTGCTATCTCTTCTCTCTCAAAGGTCTTATATCATAAAGACTGTACAGGTATGAAAAGAGTTAGAAGCTGCATCGCAGAAACATGCTGAACTGTGCTAAATGTAAATGTGTTTTGAAAAAATAAAAATAAAAAAGGGCTTATAATAACAGCAAATACTGCACGTTGTCTGTGCCATATGAGGAAGCTAAAATACACACAGAAGTTTGGAAGGTCCTTATTTCACCAGGGAAAAGCTTTCCTACTTACTGAATGATTAAAGTTTTAATCACCAAATCATTTGATAATTTGTCAGCATTTATATATTTTCTAACATCTCCTTAATGGTCCATAAAAAAAGTAACTAAATAAGTCATTATGGGATGATACTAGAAACAGTCTTGGAAGTCACACATCTGTAAGAGGTCATTTAAAAATGAGAATGTGTAACATTAATTTAAAACTTCATAATAATTTAGCAGATAGTGAGGATTTAATATGTATAGACCAGAAATGAAAGTACTAAATTACAAATTCACATTACAATACAACCTCTCAGTTTTTCTCTTTTCTTTTCGTCGCTCTAGGCTTAAGAATGAAAAATAGATGTGAAAATACATTCTTGCAACAGCACCAAAATTTTAGTTATATTCATTTTTTAAAAACTGCACATATTTGGTTATTCTTATCAATTTTTCTTTACTGCTATTGTTAATAACACTCTTTTTTATAGTAAGTTTCTGATATGAATAATAAAGAAAATATTTTACATCAAATATTCAAATTTTTTTTCTTGGCTAGGTTCTGAGGCACTAAATGTCTCTTGTTTTGATGCCCTAAATCCACTGATAAAATATCCACACCACATCTGTTCACAAACCCTTTTTAAGAAATGCCATCCTACACAAACAGATTCATTAGGGATAGTTATTCTTTCTTCAGAACTAAATAGGATTACTCTGATACTAATTCCCTCTATGAAGTCATCTGAAATACTAAATTAAAAGAGTACGGCTTCAAACATTGTGTCATGGGGGTACTTGAAAGTTCATCTGACAGAATAAGTTTAATGAGGATTCTTAAGATGCCGAACTAGTAGCAACTGCAGAGATTTTTGAAACAGGATGATTTCGTACAAGCAGAAAGAACATCATATAAATTAAAAATTGATCAAAACAGAACTAAAAAAGAGGTAGGTTTTAACAAGATGGAAGATCACACAGTTCAAGAGTACCCAACTTTTTCATATGATGTAAGAAAATATTATTTAAACTAAGGACAGCTGCAAGGAGAAACAGTGAGGAGTAGCTTGATGGACCAAAGTATATATTTCAACACAAATATAAGAAGAGGGAATGGGAATGAACTAAAACTGAATACTGACTTAAAACTTTCATCTTAGAAGTATACTTAAAAAGAAAATCATCAGTGGGACACTACATTTACAAGGTGCAAAGTACATGGGGAAAAATAAGAAATAATATCACATGGGGGGTGCTATGCATTAAAGAAAACATGCAGAACAAGCAGTTGAATAGGCTAGCTTGCCTTAAAATGCAGAAGAATCTCCATGGACTACAATTTGATACTTACATGGAAAAATCACATGCTTTTTTATGATGTACTTGTACATGTGCTATCACAGCCTGAAAGGGAAGGATAGAGGAAGATGATTCACCTGGCAGCTCAGAGATGTTGACCTTGCAGAATATCCACTAAAAGGAGATTCCAGTTATTCACATGCTGACACAGTTAACTATTACACTGGGGCAAGAAATTAAGGCAAATTAATAAATGACTACTTCCTGAAGAAGCTTATCAATGAAGCAGAAGGAAAAGATGCACTCCTGACTGTGTTTCTGAAGTCCTTTCTAGTACCTGATTCAAAGTACAAGAAAGAACAAATTAAAAGAAAAACAGAGAGAAAGAAAAAAAAAAAAAAGAAAGAAAGAAAAAAGGAAAAGAAAATGAGAAAAAAAATAGAGAAAAAGAGAAAACCTACAGTACTGATTAATTCAGAAGGGTAAAACGTCTTTATAAGAAATACACCATGCCATCTAAGCATAAAAGAGTTTTTAAACTGTAGCAATGCAGTCTCTCTGCATGGGAGATTTACATTTCTCTTAAAAGGAGATTATCCTTTCAGGTGCAATACTGTTGCGGCCACACTGATTGATCACTTGCAAGGATTCTGTAAGCACTACACTGTGTCTTTGTTAGTACTACCACATACAAGTGAATGGGGAGCAGGAGGTGAGGTGTACTAGGGCACTTGAGCCAGTTTAAGCAGAGACTGCTACAGTGCTACATTTCCTGTTGCTGTTGTGACAATGAATGATAGTTACATGTTGAACTGGCTCTGGGAATTCTTTTAAAATTGTATTTTTCTTTCAGAACTTTGCTCATGATAAATCACATTTTTCAATAGTAAGCAACATGAAATGCACCACTGCATTGAAATTTGTTCCAGCTAACTAAAATTAATAAATGAAGATGCCAAAAATATTTGTACTAAGATATAAAACATTGGCCACAGTCCCCTGAGAAGCTAGTAACAATTATGAAGATGATGGCTTTGAAGGTGTATAAACCATTTAAGTTATGATGGTAGAAAAATATGGAAAGGGACTTCAAATATCAAGGTTATTTAATACTACGAAACACTACTACCACCACCTACAACAACATGAAACAAAAAACAAACAAACAAAATGCAACTCTAATATTCTTTGATAAATCTCAGCTCATGAGAACATCCAGTTCAGGAAAATAGCTCAGTTTCTAATTAAGATTAATAACATCTGCATTCTGATCTCTGTAGCAGTCTTAGAGATCTGGTCCCCAAACCACACATCTCTCATACATTATGCCTATGTAAAAAGAGACGTGAGGGAAATAGCACAAACTTCCAAACTGAGGCAAATTGTGGACGAAATGCAGCATTTGCCTACTGTCTGCAGATACGGATCCACTGCGGAGGAAATATACTCTTGGTAGTTTCTAAAAGGTAGTCTGAAAAGTCCTAAAAACACAGTTAAAGTAGTTTGTTAGAAACAGAAAGACTAGTTTGTATCATAGTTGACAATTACTTAAGCAAGCAGAGGTGTATCCCTAAAGTTCCAAGGTCTGGAGCAGAATGCTTTTAGAAACTGAACAGAATCAGAGAACAAGAGAGAAAAACTTAACAACATTTCTGTTGAAGTTGTGGATGTTTCAGGGAAGAAAATTCAGAGAAAATATGTTTTCTGGATTTTTTTTCCCCTCTAGATGAAAACAATGGAAAATTTGTTACACGAATAGATTACAACGGACAATATGATTGAGCCTAGGGTACAAACAAAAATAAAAGGTTTTTTTTTTTTTTCCACAGAAGTTCTCTAAATATTTCAAACCATTATTATAAACTATATATGCACAAAGTTCCATATTGAAAAAAGTGGGTCAAACTATAAAATTCATGATGTTGAGATATAATATTAAAGATGCATAAAATGTAGACACAAGTATTTTAAAGCTACAGATACTACCTTCAAGTCTTTTGTCACAAAGCTGCAAGTAAAAAATAAGTAAAAGAAACAGCTACAAACATACACATGGGCAGAGAACAACAGAAAGACGACTTGCTTTAAGGATATAAATACTGAAAGCCAGATAGAAGAGAAAAACAAATACTGACAGTTAGCCAGTCTTCATTTGCAAAATCCAGTCAGGTAACCAAAAACCAAGAACTAAAAATCAGCCATCCAGCGTTCATAGTGGAAATGATACTGGTAGCAGCCAGCTAAGAAGCAAACCAAGACAACTGTCCTCTTGTAGAACAACCAGAACTGATCAGAAAGAAAAAACCTGCTAATTGTACTACCTAGCAAAGGGATGCCTACTCATAACAGAGATAATGTGAAGAGTTAAAAAGTGAAACAGCTAAACCAATGTTTTCAGCAATTGTTGGAGATTATTGCGTATCTTGCAAGCTTCCTACAAGAGGAGTACAAATCTAACCTCTGATTCATCAATATTTATTTCAACAACTGCATAAATTCTTTTATTTAAAACATCTAAAGAAACAATCTTATACCACACTCCTGGCATTCTTTGAGAAACAGTGCTTTGCTCTGGAAATTTTGATCCTGCAGTGGCACTCTGGAAAACACAGTCAGAAATAAAGTTATGCTGTGAGACAGTCTCAGGCTTGAAAATACTAAATAAAGCTAATGCAAAGCAGACCAACTGTGGCACTCAAGCAACTACTCAAACTATAATTTTGCCCAAGAGAGATACAAGCATCACAGCACTGATGACAAAAACAACTTTATGGATCTAGCAACTCAAAAAATAGGTCATCCCCTCTGGTTTTCACTGTATCACCGTTCTTACTCATTGTTTCTGCTTCAAAAACAAATGAAATAATCTACGGGACAAACTGGGCCAAACAGCCAGATTCTCAAAATAAGCTATCACTAGGCATGCCATGCTCTGTGTAGTAATCAAGTTGGAAGAATATTTTGTGGAAAAATAGAGGTTTATTTCTATTTTCATTATCTAAAAGAGATACTATTTCACAGAGCTATTGCTCTGCTCATCCAAACTTACTCCACCAGTGGTGATAGTATCATGAAGTTGTGTATACCAGTTTTTCTTCCAGTCATTTAAGTCTACCTTTTTTTTTTCCTCTGAAGAATTTGGTGAAGAGGAGAAGCAGTGCTAGTGAGTTCAGCTGCAGTCCAAAGCAGTTTTACCTCTTTCAAGGATAAAGCCTAGGACCCCTCTGCCACACTGCATTGTCCAATGGAGATGAACAGACTAAGCAGACAAGACTCACTGTAAGAAAAATTGTTTCAACACTGTGCGCTGCAGACATTTCTCATGGCTGAGGGTGTCATGCCATCTGTGATTCTCCTTTCCTGCCACATATTGGTTTCAGCTACCAAACAGCAATATGTGGGCCTGAGGAAGTAGTTCACTGGGGTTATATAATCCTGTGGAAAGTAAATGTGCTTGAAACTTGGCTGATTTTGTGATACTAAAAGAGGCTAATAGTCACCAGGCAGCTATGCACATCACTGTGTGTGCCACTGCACACAGCACTGCAATGAAAAGCTGTGAAGTGTTAGCTCTGGGAAAAAAAAAAAAAAAAAAAGAGAGAGATTTGATTTCATAGCATTTTGAATAGCCAACCTGTTGTTTTCACTGCATAGATGTGTATACCAATACACAGGAAGAATCTGGACACTCCATAGTGACACACAACGTGGCAAAACACCAACACTAAACATAGATCTGAGAGAAAGAAATGAGGCTAACCCTATTAACTTGCCAGAAGCTTCAAAATAGCATAGTAGGAAACCCATAGGTATCCCTTTCAGCCCACATTGTTATCCCTTGTTACATAGTTGTCTTCTGCTATCTCCTTTTATGCTGCAAAGACCCAGCTACTTTTCTACAGAAATTAGAAGTCTGTCTGGCCATAATGTGATAATTAATAATTCTGAGTTATCTAAAATGCAAATTAGCCTACCAGATACATTCCAATAATGATTCTTTTAAAGTTAGGACAGCATTTTCAATTAAAAAAAAAATATTTCCTCAAGAATGTAGGTCACTGACTGTATTTCACAGAATCACAGAATCATGGAATATCAAGGATTGGAAGGGACCTCAAAAGATCATGTAGTCCAATCTCCCTGCTGAAGCATGAACACCTAGATTAGATCAGCACGGAATGCGTCTAGGCAAGTTTTGAATCACAACCTCTCAGGGCAGCCTGTTCCAGTGTTCTGTTACCCTTACTGTGAATAAGTTTTTTCTCATATTTATGTCCTATGTTGCAGCTTGCTTCACTTATCAGATAAATGGACTATCTTAACCAGCTGAAAGAATTTTAAATTTAAACTTTTAAATTTCCAAAATTTTCCATTTCAGAACTACACATATATATGTTTTATCTATATATATACACACATGTATATGTTCCTAATTCCAATTTAGAATGACTGAAACAGTATTCTCACTGCAAAATGCAAATCATATGAAGTATAAAACATGGCTGTATCAGTCTTTGATTATTTCTAATTAGAACTCAAACCAAATTTTCATGCTGCCATGCCCTATTGCCCACTCTCACTGTCAAACTTAGACACCTTTCCAAGCAAGTAAGAGATTCTAATACTGTCATGCCATACAAAATAGCCATTGACATGCTTTATTTGATTTTTAATTAAGTACTTAGCTATCTCACACAAATCTAAGTGCCCAACTATGGCAAGCAACTTGGCACCTTATTCACACTGCCCAGAGCACCCTCCTGGTATGAGTACTAGCATGGCCACTGGACTGAATGGACAGAAAATGAATAAGAGCATAACCTGAGTTGGAAGAACACCACAGGGATTACTGAGTTGAACTCCTGGCACCACACAAGACCACCCAAAATTCAAATCCCATGTCTGAGAGCATTGTCCGAATGCTTCTTGAACTCTAGCAAGCTTTGTACTGTGATCATTTTACTGAGGAGTGTGTTCCAGGGCCCAATTGCCCTCTGGTGAATAATTTTTTCCCAGTACCCAACCTCACTCTCCTGTGCCTCAGCTCCATGCTGTTCCCTCACCAGAGAAAAGAAACAAGCACTTGCCTCCCTCTTCTCCTTAGCGAGAAAGCTGTAGGCCACCATGAAGCCTCCCCTCAGACTACTTTTCTGTAGGCTGAACAAACCACGTGACTTCAGCTGCTCCTCTTAATCATTCAACACCTTTGTAGCCCTCTTTTAGACATCTAATAGCTACCCAACTGTGTAAGTGGTAACTGCTGTGATGATTATGGACAAGACTATCAGTCAGTTGCTAGTAGTTATGCAGAATTATGACTGCATCTAATAGCCAATCCAAACTTCAGTCTCTCTGGACCAACTAGTATAGAAGAACCAAGCAAGACACAGTTGTTCAGTGAATATAATCTACTCAGCACAAATACAGCATGCAGAAATAAGTGTAATATATTAACCAAGAAAATCACGTGAAGAGAGTAAATAGTATGATTTCCAGAATTTTCCTTTTCTTTTTGAAGGGGATGGAAAAACAGAACTAAACAAGATGGTATGTCTCAGTATTGACTAACAGGAAAGAAGGTGACTGAGCAGGGTGTGGAAAGTCCTTATAGACTATTAGAAAGCAGAGAAAGTGTGGGGAAAAAGAGCAAATAAATGCAGGTCTGAAAAAATTCAGTGAGTACAGCAAAAGTTTCTATGCTATGTATGTACTTTTTGATTTAATATATCTGTTTGCATTTTGCAGGTTTTCCTTCCTTTTCCATCTTTGTCCTCACTTAAACCTCAGGATGAGGACAAAGTCACCATGTGGCTCTGGTGCTGACTGTGTGTGCTGGCTGTGAGAGAGAGAAAGGTGGACCTGTTGTAGCAGGTGGGCTGGAACTTGTCGATCCTTGGGGTCTTATCCAACCCAAGCCATTCTAGGATTCTACGAAGCTGATAAGGTGTAGATCCTGCAGAGTTCTTTCTGCACTTTCAAGCTTTTTGAGATGTTCATTGTGTAGGCTTGATTATTAATGGAGTATAGAAGGAAACCAGATAATACAATCAAACAGATGAAATATATCTTTCAAGATAACTTAGTCTACAGTTACTCAACCTTTCACAGTTGTCTGTGAAACAAGGAATAATTAAGACAAACCAATAAAAGAAACAAACAACAAGCTTACCTCCAGGTATGGTTTTGTTATATATCTATTATTAAGACCCTTCTGGTTTATTTTAGATTGTCTTTTTTCTTTCTTTCTTTTTGTCTATTTGGGATATTTTATGGAAAATATTTTTCATACTAGAATTAGTTATGCAAAAGAACTATTTTAGTTGTCTGTTAGCAGACGTGTAGTTTTGTGAAAGTTCAGCATTTTTGTGCTGCCCTTCTAGATCAGACAGCATGGTTTCTCATAGCGTGATGTAATTTGTGAGCCTGAATTCACTCTTCTGAGAGATCATCCCACTGTGATATAGAGAAAAGGGAAATGGAAAAAAAAAAAAAAAGGGAGTAGGGGACAATTTCCAAAGCCTGCAACAACAGAACAAGCATCAGTAAAACCTCTACAAAACATATAATGCTCATGATAAGGAGCAATAAAATAAAATTTTATTTGTTAATTAAAAACACTATGCTCTTGACCATAATCTCCATAAACATGACATGAAAGTCTAGGTGTTCAGATACAAATCCAGTGAGTAATTCCACAGTCACACATACAAAGCACAGACTCCCCTTTTCTAAAGATGAGTAAATATCTTCCACAGACATTGTACACAAAGAAAATACTTGAGGTGATGGGTTCTTTTATCCCAAGTAGAAAAACAGCAGAACACTGCAGCCCTCTAACATACAGATGTCTTGTTAAATGTAGTTTGAGCTCACCTTTCCTTTTCTCCATTACAATCCTTTTCCTGTACCTCACTTTATGCTCTATAGATCTGTATTTACTACAGGCAGCTGTGACCAATCCTTGAGCTGTGAGGATAAACACTTCATGGAAAAAATCGGTGCCCAAGATACACACAAACTATTCAAAATGACCAAAAGAACTCATTATCAACTGACCAAAAGCTACTTTCAGAGATAGGTAAATGGACATGCTATCACAGTAACTAGCAATTATTAAGAATTATTTCCAGGAGACAGAGAAAGCTTTTGAATACAGTTCTGCACCTTCTCTGAAATCAGCTTATTTCAAAAGGTACAGACTTATACCTTTAGGCAATGTGGATGCTTTAGTGATATGATTACTATCATTTATTGCTACTGTATTTCAATCTTAATATTCACTGTTCACTATAAATCAGAAAAAAATGCAAGATTTATGTGGGAAGAGGCAGGGACCGTCTTTCTGTTCTGTATTAGCACACTGCCTAGCTCAAGAAAACCCTGATCCACATCTTTGCATGTTTTTTGTTCTGTTGTGTTTTGTTTTCTTGGAAAAAGTGATAAAAAGGTATTAGAGAAATACAAATGGAAAGGTTTGGGGCATTAATCTGCTTATCTGATTAAACTTTGCCTTTCTCTCTCTTCCTTTTACATTTCTCAAATGACACTGATTTTCATAAGGGTTACTAATACAGAGAGTATTGCAGTACACAATCAAGTATTAGGCAACTAAGGAACAGCCTCAATTCTAAGATAACCTACAGACTATTTCATTCTTCTGTATCATAGCTTAAGGATTATTCCCACCTCAGATGTATAAGAGCCATAGTACTGCTTTTAAGCAGAGCCAAAGAAAATTGTAAAAATGCACCAGCTTAACACAGCCACACCTACAGATTCAATAGACTTATTAGCACGACAACTTTGCGTGTGCTTCTCATATACTTTATCTTCAGTGATTGATAATGCTTTGGAAATCCCTAGCCCTGATGCTCTATTGGTTGAGCTCATCAGTGTGATTAAGAATAAAAACATTTGCTCTGCAGTTAGAATCACATGATAGCTGAGCCATGAGATCTCTCCTGGTAACACGGCAGTTATCTGTGTGCTTCCATTTGATTGCATACTTCTCCCCTGCATAATAGCTCAGCAAGATATATTTCTCTTCTTACTTAACATATGGGCACAATAGAAGTCTCCTTTTTTAATATTTTCAGTATCAATTCAGTACTAATTCAGTGATGATAAATTTATTCAGTAAATACTTATTATCAGTCACAAAATAAAAAAAGTGAAAAAGAGCACAGTGTAGATTTTTGGTTTATAAAAGACACTAGAGATATGGTGGTAAATATACTCTGGATCAGGAAAAAGTTCAATTCTTAATTGCTGAATATATATATAAACCTCTCCTGTTTGGATAGGCTCCCATAATTAATTAAGTATCTGTCATTAAGTTTCTACTGCTATGTCTGAGCAACCAGTTGCATAATTACTCTGGTACAATTTTAGTATGCACTTTTGATTGTCTGCTTGGTATCAGTGGTTCTTATATTGACCTTTGAAATATAACAACTTGCTGCAGTCTAATAATTAACCAAAGCTAATATCACACTGTCTGGATCTACAGTATACAGTGTTCATTTGCACATTTAGGAAATCGCCAACCTGGGGTTCCTATGAAGATGTTCATTAGTACAACAGCATGACTCAAATGGCCATGCAGCAGGAACTAAGTCCTGTGAAGCTTCCACAACCTTCCCACATGATACAAAAGGTCTAGCTCTCAAAGTTCTTTCTGCATTGCTGTGTTCAGCATTGCAGGAACTAACACCTAGTTTCAGAGGATTAGCCACGCTGAGATCATAGAGATGCATGAACAGGTACCATTCAGATGTTTCAGTCCAAACTGAATTATACATCTAAGACATTTCCAGCATGGGTTTGTATGCAATCATGAAAGGTGTTCAAGCAAGTACACAAGGCACAGCTGGAGAATTATTGTAAAACAGCCTCTGCGGCATAAGTCACCATGGAGCATCCACCTCAGTCCCAAGCTGGAAGCCCACATACCTCCATCAATGAACAGAGATAGTCAGGTTTCCCTAGGAACCACAAGCAGAAAAAAGGGTAGAAAAAGCAGTTTCTCAGTTCTATCTCTTTATCGTGTTCAGTAAATCTCCAAGGCAATAGGAACACACTGAATCTTTTCTATCTACATGTATTTGAAATTCAGAGCCTGTAGGTAATCCTTCAAATTTGAGGTCTGACAAATAGCAAGAAGCTCCTGAGTTGATATTCAACAGTGCCATTTGATGAATGGGTGAATGGAGTTAAACCCAGATGGTGACTGGTAATGAGTGGTACTCCTTAGGGGTCATTACTGTCAGTACTGGGGCCAGTCCTGTTTAATCTCTTTACTGATGATCTGGATGAGGGGACTGAGTACACCCACAGTAAATTTGCAGATGACGGAGAGAGAATTCACACAACTTCAGAGGTGGATGTTTTTGGTATGGCAGTAGAAGTTGAACCTTCCTGGCAATATTCCATTAAATTTTGTTGATAGGCCATAGATGTCAGCAGAGGAGCAGTCTGACAAAATGGCATCTGACATGGAAGTGCATATGAAGCAAAGGTCTGCAACTGAAATACTCCATGCAGAAAAAATCACACTCATTGATATTCATGGATACTTTCTGAATGTTTCTGGAGATCAAAAAGTGGATGTAAATACAGTGAGGTGGTGGTTGGTGCATTTTAGGAGTGGTAGCAGCAACAAGAAATAAAAGCCAGATTTCAGACAGCCATTCAAAAGCAAAGCATGCAGGCTCTTGTCCATCACTGGTGAAAATACATAGGTAACGGTGATGACTATGCTGAGAAACAGTATTCTGTAGCTGAGAATTTGCTCTATCAGATAGTGTTATTGTGCTCTTTTTATCTGCATTTTTCACAGAAATAAATAGGAAGCATTAATTTCAGAGCAACTTACATATATACATGCCTTATCTCTAACTCCAACCTGTGGGTTTTGAAACTTATATACCTGTGAGAACCTCTGTCTCACAGTTCCAGTCTGACTGAATATGTTGATAACATAGTATTCAATAAATAATATCATAATCACCATTATTAAATTATTTCTGAAGGGAAGAATGAGTTAAGAACACCCATAACAGTGAGCAGAGGATACCTTAACATCTTCACCTAAATGTGCTTTCACTGACTAACCAGTTTGACGATGAGATCACAGTAGGTCACTGCTTCTCTGTGCTAAACTAAAAACTTAAAATTCTTCGGGCCTTAGAAACTTACTTTAATTAAAAAAAAAAAAAAAAGAAGAAAAAAAAAAACAACAGAAGAGCAAATTTTGAAATCTGACCTTACCATTCCTTAGACATTTCTAATAAAAAAAAATACCCAGTGAATTCAAACATAGAATGCAATGCTACAGGTCAAAGGCTCCACCCTGAACAGATATTTACAGATTTTCTAGTCTGCTACTCATCTGAGAAGCCTTTGTGAACAGAGTGATATCAACATTTGTACCCAAGGGAAGAAAATAAATGAAGAAAAAACTCCATTGTGTTTATTTTATTTCCCCTAACTTCTTAGGAGAGAGAGAAAGATAAAGCATTGTGAAGAGAAGCAAGGAAAGAGAGAAAGAATAGATGGACAGACAATGGCAAAGCACAGACATTGGACAAAAACAAAAAACAAAAACAAAAACAAAAAAAGAAAACAATAAAAAAGGAAATAATGGAGTTTCTAACCTTGTGGGAACTAGCTTCACTGAATACAAATGTCTAACAAAAAAACAAGTTGCATTGTTACTTAAATTTAGTGAAACTCTTCAAAATGTACTAAATTGAGTATGCATAATTAAAACAAGCTTGTAATCCAGGTCATTGTTTTGTATAGTACTCAGATATACATGAACACATTTGGTGCAGAAATCAGGAAGAACTATGCAAATACAGCTGAGGACAAGATCTGGTTCATTTTCCAAGATTCCTATGACTAAAGATACCTCCTCAATTGCACAGAAAAACTGTTGTATTACCACAGTACTCAACCTGTTCTCTAAATCTCACCAAGACCAATCACATGGCATATAGTGAAAATATATTACCTTAGGCACAGTCAAAAAATATTCAAATCATTTTCTGCATCTTTGATTTGAATTTGGTTTTCAACCTACTGACAATTCATTTTGAATTCATTTCAAATCTATCCAAGTCAGTATGCAAAAAACGAGTTTGTAATGCTGTGATTAGATTGCAAAGTATGCAATCACAATTTAGATCAAAGAATTTGATTCAAAGCCTAAGTGTCAAAAAATTTTGCTGGTTACTGAAAATGATTAAACTGTTCAAAAAGGATGTTATTTAAGTGGTATATGAGTTCATGCAGTTTCTGAACCAAGCTCATAAACAGATCTATATTTTCCATACGGAAAGTATGTGCTGGTGTCATAAAAAAGTATAAACTTTTTCATAGTACAGCTACCATTCAAATATGTTCTGTCAACAAAAAAATAATCACATAAGCAAACAGCAATAAAGCCTCCCATAGGAATTAACAGTGATCTTGCAACAGAAAAGGGGCAGTGAGAGGGAGATTCTGTTACAGCATCCAAAGAAACTCTCCAGCTTTCTTATATTAGTCATATTTACCCAAACCTCACTTAAAAGCACAGTGTAAAATACATTTTGTTGCTGTATTTTCCAATAATCCTGACCTAAATTACTATGATAGAGGTATTTTCCATGAGAGGATATGATTTTAAAATGAATGTGCTTAAATTAAAATAATCATCCAACTGACAGACAAATGCTTCTGCTTGAGAGCACAGTTTTTATGAAACTGCAGGCCCTTTGGTTGCCCTGGAAACAATATTTGTGAAGGGCCACAATTTGTATTGTCCCACAGGCTTTTAAGATTTACATCAAAGCTTCCACTCAATGAAAATACAACACATTTCACTTCAAGAAGGTTAAATAGCGCGGCTTATTTTTCTTGGTCCATGTATCCGTGTGTGTGTGTGTGTTTCATTTTTTTTTTTTCCTTTTTGCTTTCAACAAGCAAAACAGTAACAAAAACTGTAAAACTGTGCACAGAAAGTCAGGAGCAATGCACTCACGATGTTACACTTGTTCATCTTCTAAATAACAATAGTTGAAGTATTGTCAGTCTATGTATTTACCTCACTCAGTAATAACCCTGAGGCTAGTTTAGGACCAACAGTGTAATCACAGAGTAAAAGAGACCATCTTAAAAAAAGCAGAAAATTAATAAAGCTATAATTAAACAGGTAGAAATACTTGGGATTAGTTAAAACACTTAACTGACAAAATGCTCATAATATTAAGTGCAGGGGATGCTTTATTTTTTAGCACTTTCAGCACTGAGAAACAACCCAAACCCTCAGCCACTGCCAGAATTTCACAGACTTAATTGTGCAAAACACTATGCAGAAACAGTTTATCTATTTCCTACTGTATATTTAGAGTCAGATACTGAAAAAATGGTCTAAAGAAGAATCCTGACATTTATACTCTAGCAAACTCACAACTGAAGTGACTGAGTGAAGTGCTTATTCCAGAATGAAGCAGAACACTCAAGGAAATATTCTTTAATTTTTTATTATTTCCACATCAATTTTCTCTCCTGAAAAGTGTACAGAATAAAAGCTGCACCAAAATGAGTTCCTCTTTTGAGGATCTTATATAAGCAGGAGTTGCACATAATCCAAAAAGTATATAAAAAAGGGATATTGCTCCAGTTTTGAAGATGCTCTGAGATGGAGGTGAAATCTCTGAGAAGTCTGTGAAAGAACAATAATGAAGAAAATAGACAGACAGAATGCAGAAATTAAGAAGATTCTGAGTAATTTCCTTTGTAAGAGAAAAACCAAATGAGAAGGCTAAAAAAAAAAAAAGAAAAAAAGAAAGAAAAAAAGAAATAAAAAAAGAAAAAAATAGAAATGAGACAGCATATCCCTTTCAACAATTTTCAGAATAAATCTTCACTATCTTTGTAGGCAGTTGCATACTTTAGGTTAGCATTTGTGATATTCAAATGTAATATAAAAATAGCACAGTGGAAGTTTCACAAATGACAGCCGAGAAGAGAAAGGAAAAGGAAATTTTGCATAGTACTTTATAAAACAAAGCTACCTAAATTTCTCACATAAACTTTGAATATATTCTTTGATCATTTTGATTTGTTGCTTCAAGCATGTGCTGCCGAACACAAAGATACAGGTAAAAGGCAGTAATGTGCATGGCAAGACCCCTCTAATTCAGAACTGTATAAAGCAGCTTCTGGGAATTACCATCATTTATCGTGGTGTTAGAGAGCAACTTTGCCTCTTCTTTTTTATCTTACTAACCTCTGACTGACTAGCTTAAGTTCCCACTCAACTTGGCTGAGTACACCTTGCTTGTCCTGTGCTAAATCTGTTCTTTTTATGTCAGCAGAAGTCCAAACTCTCTCTAGGGAAACTAATGCATTGAATCTAAAAGGGCTGTCAATATTTAGAAATACCAAACAGAAATTACAACAATCTCTTTAGAAAAATGTATTCAAGGACCATGTTCTTTATTTCAGATTTCACCTTGCTTAACAGCAACATATAAGTTTCAGAATTAATACAATATGCTTATGCTTATAGCACAAGTCCATTTCTTTATCTCAGCATTATAATGGGGATATATATATTTATTATAGTTATTAAAATGTACAAACTATAGATGGGTTCTTTTAGAAAGTGATGGAAAAATTATTCAAAAACATATTTGTAGCTTCAGTTTGGCCATGAAGAAGTGAAACAATTCCAGTTGTTAGTGGAAAACATACGGGTGATTCTTGATTGTCTATATTCATATCATTGCTTTGAATAAACAAAACTTACTTTTTTTATCTACATTTTACACTGTTAATAACAAAGTTACTGAAGCAAATACATTTTTAAGTGTCTCATAAACATGCACCATTTAACTGTAACACTAAACTCCTAATTATTATATCCCGTCCCAAGTCAAGGAGACCAGAAAAAAAGATTCATCTCAAAGTACTTGAGAAGAAAAAAAAATGACAGTATGGTTCAACTCTGAGCAAACTGAAGCATTTTAAACTTTTCCTTGGGACTCTGTGATGTTTAACATGAAGTCTAAGCAGTAATTTGACAAGTTCATCAAAGTTGACACTTGCAGACATTTCCATAACATCCGATAAGCTGAATTTTAGTCTAGAATTTGACATGTAAGGTTCTTGAGCAATCTCTTGCTTGTCCTGTGTTAAAATTTTCTCAGCTGCAATGAGAAAACAATGACTAAAGACAAGCATCATAAGAAATCAGTGTTTTCTTAAGTCTGTGACAAAATGAGTCTGGTTTAATGATATATTAGTAGTACATTTTAAAGCACTGCAACATTAATTCTCAGCAAGGTGCTTTTCAGCTTTTCCAGAATAGGATGCAAGACAGTTTTACTTGAATATCTGCAACTAATGAACTTCGTAAGAAATTAAAGATTTTGCAAGGTGAATTTAAATATATTGTAAGTCTGCTTCTGTTCTTGACTATTATGGGACTCACTGGTATTGAGACTATCACAGGATATTAACTTTGCTATATTTTATTTTATTTTATTTTATTTTATTTTTTAAAACATCTTACCTGTAACTCAGTTATTTAGAACCAAATACTGCCAAAGTAATAGCTTACAATAGAAACTACTTATTCTGTATGCAGAGAAACAAGTTTTGGTCCATTCTGAAAGAAATAACTTATTCATGTAACACTTCCACACTAATGTGTGAAGCTCGCTGATTTCTCAACTCAAAAACAGAGTCTCTTTTATAATTGGTATCATGCTTAATGCTTCAGAAATAATGGGTTCTTGTGTTACATTCACTTGGGTCTACCATAATGGATACTAATATAAAACAACTTAAATAGACTGTGAAGAAAATTTTTAAGTTTGGGGCAATTAAAGGTGCCCAAAATCCTATTGAAAATCTTCAAAAATTCAAAATCTATAAACAAATTGTATTTTCTGCTAGTGATTTTTAAGTCTTTTCCTTCTTTTGCTACCATGTGAACAATTAGATCCTCTATTATCCTCTATGGTTAAAGAAATGATATTTGAATCACTTTTAAAGAGTAATTGAAACCTAAGAAATACAACTGCTTGTCCTTAACAGCTACTTCCATTTGCAAACTATTTACAAAGGTTTAGCTGAAAGATGTTCCAGGATCTACTGTTTTAGCAGGTATCACAATCTTTAATCATATCATCTGATTTACCTGAAAAGAAATGCTGATGATTTGTCTTTGAATTGCAGCCCTTTTAATTAGGCTGCTAGACTCAGCCTTACATGTGAGAAACAGGTGTGGAAATAAAAAGTTCTGTCAGCCATGAGTTCATTAATTATGTTTTGAGTACTAATAAAAATTATGAACTATATCATTAGTGATATTCCAAATAATTGTCATTTTAATCTGCAAAAAATTAATGTGCCAAATTATATTTAGTTATAATACAAATTATTTTAAATAACTTATGTTTCCTTCATTTCATACTTTTCATATTCTAGCCATGATTTTATTACTTGCTAAAATTAATAAAAGCTTTAATCATACAAACAAATAAAAGCATCAAAGCAGGCAGAAAAAAATAATACAACTTTGAATTCTCCACACCACTGAAAACAAAGTGTCATTTCACTATTTCTCATTAATAGGCCGACTGCATGGAGTGGCTTCAAGCATAAGGATGGTCATGATAAAATCCAGTGATAGAAAGCAGACCAGATCGAGAGACAGCACTAATTCCAACCTTTAACAAAAAGCATTGAGCCACTGTCATTCTGGGGAAACAAAATTTAGATGATGTGGCTTCTACACAACTGTTAAATTTTCAAGTGTTTTGAAACTGTTCTTCAGAAAAGAAAAAAAAAAACAACTCTTTTGAATACTTCTATGCTTTTCTAATCCAGCCTCTTGTCTGTTGAATAACTGAGTTTAAACTAGTGCAGAGAAAGAAAGACAGCAGATTTCCTCTCTTTAAAATTGTTCATCTTCAAGCCTTTGGTTGGAGAAGTTAGAGAGCAGACATTATTGTCTGTTTCTTTATATTGTTCATCTAGAATAGCCACATCTAGCATCAAGGAATATCTTTCTTTGTTTCAGGGCATCCGGGATAGCCTGAACTCCCTCAAAGACTAATTAGCACTCTAGTAAAAATAGCTATCTCCAATCCTATCTAAGGAGATATATTCCAGTGTTTTTAGTATCCTTTTGTATGCTTTTACAGAAAGCTCCTCTTAGTGTTCCTGCATTTCATCAGCTCCCCGTCTCATGGAAACTCTAAATCACGCATTTAAAAATAGACCATCAGATTATCTGGGTAAATCATAAAGCTCAGCTTATCTCTATCTTCCCCTTTAAAATATACAATTTATTTTGTCCACCAGCTCAGCAGCTTGAAGCCATAAATAATCCTATATGTCTCAGTGTCTGGGTGTATCTCCAGTATGTGTATGTATGCCACTATAGGGCACATATGCATGTACAGAGAAAGGAGCACAAAGGCGTATGAGTCTGCAATGTTACTGCAATGTTTATGCCTGCACTGTGTGTGTCCTAGCATCACTACACATCCTTATCAATCCACAGAGAATAATGCCAGAGTTTAGCAGAAGTAATGTACTATGTACTTAAAATATGCATTAATTCAATGTTTAAAACCAATCTACACCCCAGAATCCATAAAGCATACAAGATCAATGTGATACCAAAAGAGGGCAGAAAAATTCTCATTTTCTCTTTCCCAGTCACCATATAATACAGCCTTAAACTGCAAACCCTGACTCCCAGGCCCAGCATTTCCTATATGTGCATCCTCTCATTCTCCTCCCACTGCCAGCGTGGCCCATCAGGTCACTGGAGCGGGAGAAAGCCCTGCAGGGCTATAAATAGCTGCTCGGGGGAGGGAGAAAAGAGTGCGTTTCTGAAGATCCTTGCTGCAGAATTTTTTTTTTTTCCTGGATTAATTCAGAGAGGGAAGGGAATTGCTAGGAAGTTCACTGACATAACATGTAATGTCTGTGGAAAGGGGGCAGCAGCTGCCATGGAGACACTAAAGTGGGAATGCCTGGCTCAGTGGGAGAATTATGAGGTGGGTTTCCCCCTTTGACTTTCCCACGAATTTTGGATCAATTCTGCATAGCCCTCCTAAGCTGCGGACATGAAGGCGCCAAGACTTACATAAAGAGGATAAGAACCAAACAAAAAAATAAAAATAAAAAAAAAATTAAAAAAAAAATCAACCAACCAACCAAACGAAAAGCATTACTAACACATGCATCTTATTGTCTATTCCAAGTTTGTATTACCTTAAGTATATTTATATGTACTGGATTTGCACTGACTGTCCAGGAGGTGCCCCTGAACATGCCTCAGTGTGCAAATGCTGCCTCTGGCTCCCCCTCCCTGGCCCTCATTTTTTCCGAGCAACAAAGACGAGACTTCTATTCTCCAGGAATACCCGTAACCCCGTCTCCCAGAAACTTTCGGTAACTACAGGCAGCACACTGGGGCGCGCTGCCCCCTTCCCCGCTAGACATCTCGGGCACCCTCCAGCGCACCCTCCTGCCGGCAGCGCCGCGGGAGATGTGCACCCCCTGCCACCCCCCGAAAGCACCGCGCTGCTCGGCGCCTCCCCAGCTAGCTGCCGTGCCCTACTGCAGTTTCCGGCGCAGCCCGGCCTGTTCTCACCGTCCTCCAGAGCCGCTGCCGCTTGGCGCTGACAGAGGTGGCAGTGACGATGAGATGGGAGACGGACACCACAAGCCCGAAAACGATGGCCAGCAGGGTCCGGACGGGCAGCAGTGAGTACGAGACGAAGGTGACCAGCATGAGCTGCCACATGCCCTGCTCCGGGGCGCTGGGGGGTTCCGTACCGTAGACGCCTAGCGAGAAGGGGCAGCAGAGGAAGGAAAAGGTGAAGCTAAAGAGCAAAGTGAGCTTGACGATCTGCTGCAGCTGGGTGACCTGCAGGTACTTGACATTAGTGACGATAAAGAGAGAAAGGAAGATGATGCAGTGTACCGGGTGCGAGCCTTTGGAGATGGTCAGGCTGGGTCCAGAGAGCAACTCCACAACGGCCAGGCTGGCGGTTAGCACAATTAGAACAGCCAGCGCTTTGAGGGTGGACTTCTGCTCCAGCTTCAGGTTGTAGCTCTGGAAAAGAGCTTCCAGCTCCTTGCAGTCGAACTCGTCTTCACAGGCAATGGCATCCAGCAGCAGCAGAGGAGGAGGTTCCCCCAGCCTGGCTCCTGCTCCCGCCACCACAGCAGCAGGCGGAGAGCAGCAGCAGTGGAAACACTTCTTCCTCTTGGTCTTGACTTTATGAAACGGTATTTCCTCCATATCATTGCCATTCATAAACCCCAGGGAAGAAATGCTCCTCCTGTTGTCCCCCGCTGCCGTTCCTCCGCCTCGCTGCTCATAAAAGAGAGGGGGGCTGCAAGCAAAAGCCGCCGCCGCAAGTCCTCCGCCAGCTCTCGCCTCCGCAGCTCCACGGATGCGGGCACCGCAGCCGCCGTCCGCAGCCGGCGGCGCCTGAAAACGCCCCCTCCGCTGCCACCAAGGAGCCGAGGATGGCTGGGGCGGCGGGAGGACAGCTTCACTCGTGCTTGTCTCGGTCTCCTTTCCCCCTCCTCCTCCTCTCCTTGTGTTCCAGGGATGTTAATCTCCTAATGACACCAAAATACCATCCGAAGGTTTGAAATCGGGCAGAGTGAAGGGTGGGGGCAGGGGGCACGTGGAATCAGAAGGGGAGCGGGGGACAATAGATACGTGGGTGTCCCTTTAAATCTTTAAATACGGCTATACGGAGGAGCAGGACCTACGGAGAGAGGGTGGCAAATGGGCTCCCAGGGGTAGGCAACATTAAAAATTTAAACACACACACACACACACACACACACATACACACACACACACAAAAGTAAGAAAAAAGAAAGAACTAAAAAGGAAAGCCCAAGTAGATAAAAATGAAACCCAGCCAGGAGACTGAGCTAAACGGACGGAAAGGAGGGCAGCAAGGCCGGAGAAAAAGCAGAAGGCAGAAAGGCAGGGCGATTCCCTTCTCAAGTCCTAGAGCATCACACCGGGGCTGGAGAGTGAGAGGCGCCTGCGCGCTCGGGAAACTGGGCATGTCGGGGACCCGACACGGGAGCTGTGCAATGACCGCCCGTTCTCGCTTCGGCAGCCGTACAAGCCTTAGAAGGACTGCTTCCTGACAGCCTTGTGCTTTCTGCCAATTTGCACATCTATTAAGATATAAAGAATTACAGAAAAACTACATACAAAAATAGAAATATGTGTGAATATACACAGACGTTAGTATATTATATATGAGGATAGGTGACTCCTTCCTTTGTGAAATAGTCTCGTCTGTGTGAAGAGGGAATGGCCACAAGCTGCACTGAGGAAGATTTAGATTAGATTTGAGGAAAATTTTTTTCTCTGAAAGAGTGGTCAGGCACTGGAATGGCCTGCCTAGGGAGGTGGTTGAGGCACCATCCCTAGCGATGTTCAAGAAGCGTTTAGACGAGGTGCTGAGGGATTTGATTTAGTAGCTTAATGGGTAGGGATGGTGGTGTGAGGATGGTTGGACTAGATGATCTTGTAGGTCCTTTCCAACCTAATGTATCTATGAATCTATGAATCTATGAATAAACATGCTGATTTTATGGGTTTTGCCTTCTAGACTCTAAAGTACTTGGGTAAAGTGATGAAGGCAGTCTTTGAGAAAACACATTCCTGTGTGAGCTTCCACACTTCTGGGAACATAAATCAGTCAGTGGCTGTGGAGGGCTAGTCTTGTGACATGAGTTAATTTTCATCCCACACAGAACTGTACTGTGCCACATCAAGAATTTGATGGGAATCTTAGTGTTGTTTTGAAAAGAGCTTGCAGTGTTGCTTATAATGCCACTGTCATATACCACTATTACCAAATTGCCATCAAATAGTACAGTGCAATACCACTGAATATAATTTTGGTATTCTGAGACTGATTCCAAACTCACCAAAGACTGGAGAAAGGACTCCAATGATAGGATTGGTTTTGAATCATGCATTTATAAGAAATGGAATAAGAAACATATCAGAATTGAGTATTTCAGTAGATCATGAACATTTTGCTTTTCAAAGGTGCTACAGGGACGTTTTCCAGAACTCAAGCAGAATCCTACTATCCTAAATATATTGAAGATATAATTGCTGATTTTTCTGTCAGTGATGTCAGATGCTGGTTTGTGATTTGAGCTGAAGAGCCTTAAGATCAACAGCAGAGAGGGATTCTTTGACATTTTTACAGTTACGCAGAATGATGACATTTTATTTCTAGATAGTAAAGTAACGATAAATAATATCTCTGCTACATGATCTAAAGCAAGATAGAGTTTTACACTTTTCTGTTAGCCTTTTTTTTTTTTTCTTAGCCCTCCGTACTCATTATGCAGTTGTTCTTTTGAACTTCAGACCTTGATACAAAAAAGGAATTAATCACCATTGCTGGAGTTAGTGTGTTAAAGATTCAAAATATTTCACATTTAATGCAGTGACTGTCCCTTACTTTGCGTTCATCTGACGCCTCTCATGGCAGTTTCATAGCCTGTGAATTATTCCTTCAAATGCTGCGGAACTGTAGAAAATAGCTACTGTTTAGATTTCTATAACCTTCAGTGGTGCCTAAGTGATGGTGACAGGAATAGATGTTTAACTGAAGTGAAACGTAATAACTATAGGCTTCCTCTATTTTGCAATATCTCCAAATTGTTTGAAAGGCTACTAAAATACATTTCCTTGTTGACTTTGTTGCATAAATTCCATTCAGTCACACATATTAGGCAGATATACAGTTATATTTTCACCTGTGCTCAGCTTCCTTCTGAACTCTTGTATCCCAAGGGATAGATTAGTACTTTGCATCTCATTCTTCAAAATAGCTGCGCAGTCCTAGGAAATGAAAGATTTGCTATTATTTTTTCTGCTGTTTCTCAGCTTGCTGCAGAGAAAATGGGACAGAAATATTTCCCCACAAAACACCATGTAGTTTAGATTATTTTATTCTTATTAGAACTTCAGATTGGGTTAGCTGGTGCATACGTCTGGAAAAAAAAAGGCCCATATGTGTGAGATATTTACATGACCATTCTTGTTTGGCCAGGAGAAGCAGTAAGCTGTTGAAGATTAATCTACCTTGGCATTGTAGGAATATAGAAATGTCACATTGATTAATTAAAATCTTCATCCTTTATACAGTATCTCATATCACAGGGCAAATACTTCACCTTACCCTGCATATTGAAGAGCCTATTTTTTACTACCTCAAGGCACAAATATAAAGAAGGAACCTCAGACTCTGCGTCTCAAACAAGAATATTATTACAGCAAATAGCCAGCTATAAAACTACTGGAGTGTATTTGATGTAGTGCTGTATTTTCCAAGTAAACTTACCTGCAGCAGATGGCAGCAGGTTAGTTCAGGTTTTTGAACTATGAACAACACTTTGTGGTCTATACTGCACTCCTACTTCATTTCTAAGGAAGATATGTGGTTGGTTTTGCTATGAAGTTCTGGATGATGGCCAGATCCAAGTCAGTTCTTCCTTCATTTGCAACCAGAGATGATTTTGGGAATAAATGTAGTATTGACAGAAAAAGGTGATTAGAGCATGATTTGTCATCTTTTGCACTGCAAAACATATCTGGTGTTTTTTCAGCTTTTTCCATAAGAAGCAATCTGATTTGTTTGTTTGAGTCAGTGGAAAACTTTTTTTTTTTTTTAATTGGAGCTGAGCAGTATCCGGGTCACACTGAGCAGAAATCTCTGTACATTGTTCTGCTCACTTTAGAAGTAGTTTTGAATTAAAGGGCTACTGAGAGTTTCAGAATGTCTATGTTTATTTTGTTTATACAGATTATCCATTTCATAATGATTTATTCTTCACTGCCTGTTCTGTTTTACTCTACTGAAATCAGTACTTGTTTTTTCATCTCCTTGCCTCCCACAGTTTCCTGATTCATTGGCTTCTTTGGAACATCTTTGGAAGTTCTTCGTGTTTTCTCCAGTTACTACTGCCTACTTCTAACAGATCTATCATCTGAAACAGGGATTGAAATCTTTTTTTCCTCTCATCACCTCTGACAGTAAAAGTCAGGATTCTGCATAGAACTATTGAGAAATTTCTGCAGACTCATTCTAGCAGGGACAGCTTATTAATATCACCAGAGAAGTAGAGAGATGTATCTAACAAGAGAAAACCAGTGAAACGGGCAGATCATGGAGGTCCCTCAGAAAGAGGTAGGAACTGACAGGTTTAAACACAACGATTCAACATAGTTTCCACTTTCTCGTGTATTTATGAAATATTTTAATTGTTCTTTCTAGATTTAGAGGAAACAAAAGTTTAAAAAAGTCAAAGCTCATTTTTCCAAATCATGAAGAGTTTTTATTTGGAATCAGTACAGACATCCCACTCACACTTTCAAGAAATACAGACTAGATTTCTGTAAGACTTCTGAAATAATATTTGAGTGGATTTCACGAATGTCACTATAACTATTCCTTAAATTTTTGATTTTGAAGTTTAATTTGGATTTCATATATTCTGATGGAGAACAAGCAAACCAGATATTTCTGATACATACTACTTATACAGTTATACAGCTTGAACTGTAAGTTTGATCTCACCTGACTAGAGTCATTCTACCACAGAACTGAAATATACTTTCCCCAGTGACAATAAAGGAAAGCCATGCAACATCTACACGTACAGCTTTTAGGAAACAGTGCTTAGCCTGAACAGTGTACTCCAAGTAAATTACAGTTCTAAATGTTTCCTTTTGCTCTTCCTCATACAAGAATCAATTTTAAGTGACAATTACCAAGGGTACTCAGAATACAGTTGAATCCTTCAAACACAAATTTATGTTATAACAGGCAAGCCTATACCTTAGCTTCTCCTCATGTCTAACAATAGCATTTTTGCTCACTTGGTTTCCCGTGGACCACCCAGTGTTTTTGTGCTCAGGCTCTTTTAAACACAATTTTATCCAAAGTTAATTAATTGTGTAGTATAGTGGAAAATTAAAAATTAAAATAAAATGTCTGTTGAGAAGGAAATTACACTAAGGGTTTGACCTCAAGTCACTTGTCAGACAAGGCTACAGGTGAAGCAATTAAGTTGAAAAATAATATGGTTAAAGTGGCTGATTTACCAGCAGAAAAGTAGAGTGTTTTTTCTCCAGTCCTCTGTCAATCAGAGTACAGACATTAAGACCTTTGGAGTCCTTCACCTCTATCTTCTGCTCTAAACCTTGTAGGAGAGTGTGAGACTTCCATAAAGAAGACCTACTGAACTTATATATTAATACTAATGGATCTTTCCCATGAACAAATAACATGCTTTTCAATCAGTATGGATTCATAGCAGGTCATCTAGTTCATTCCAACTCTTGACAGTTCATTCATTTTCCCTATCAGTACAGCAACAGGTCTGATTAACCTTCATCTAAAATTAGAGCCATCCATCTGATGTGGAGCCATGGCCACTGGTGCTGCTGGACGACAGGCTGATCGGGCTGGTGGCTGATGGGGAGCAGCGCGAGGAAGGCATTGGGATGGAACGGCTGTGGTTGAGCAGCGGATGGAGCCTGGAGTTGCCACGGTGTCTGTGTGAGTGGGTCCGGTTGGCACTGGGGCTAACTGGGCTACCATCCACGGAGGCAGGCCTCGACACCGTGCCTTCCCCATCACTGGATGCGCAGACCCGGAAAGAGCTGGGTTTGCCACCCACACCTCCACCCCCACCGCCAGCTGGGGAGGTGGCTGTAACGCTCTCAGTCCTGGACCGGTGACTGAGCCCCACTTGGCTGGGTGGAGGGTTGTTGATGTGGTGCCTGCTACGAAGGGGCACGGAGATGGGGTTGGAACAGTTGGAGGAGGACTGGCTCTTGCTGCGGGGTCAGAATTCCTCGCTCATGGCACGCATGGCCTCTAGGATGGTTTCGTGCATGTTCTGCGCCACCACCAAGTCATCCACCTGCATCCAGAACTCCCCAGGCCCAGTCACCGCCGAGCATCCCACCTCAATGAAGAAGAAGACTTAAATATAGGCAAAATTTTAGTAAAAAATGTTTAATGTAGAATTAATTGACTGCTGCTTTTATGGTGCTAAAAAATGACCCAAATACCACACCTCTTTTGTCCATCATTCTGTCTCACCACTCCAGGCATCCTGCCTGTAATGTCAGGGAAAATTCATTTTTCTTTCATGAGCCTGTAGGTATCAACAACATATAAATGACATGGTCAGGCTTTCAAAGCTTCTTTGAAACAGTTGCTGCCTACTTTGCCAAGAGGTGCACAACAGTAATATTTAAATTACCTAATGAATTATTAAAAATAAGAGCAAAATAAGTAATCATAAAGCAACTAGCAAGATCCGTAAAGCACACATACCACACCATTATTGATCATTTCAATTTAGATGCATATGTTAGACCCCAGCTGAGATCTGAAATAAGGGGGTATGATACAGCCATTCTCAGATTTGGCAATCTATATTTTGATGTACTCTCATGGTTGAATGTGGCTCCATGCAGAGATAACAGCTAAAAACTACTGAAAACCATGTAAGCTGCAAGTTACACAGCTTTGCATTTGTGTCAGAGCTTAATAGCTCATGCTTCATACTTTGTGAGTGCAGTTATGAAGTAACCAAGTCTGGAGCTTTCTCAGGACTACCTTGGTATCTGTGCACTGAAGTCTAGAGAAATATCGCATTTCCCTGTAACAGTTGGCAACCTTTTGCCTTCTTTCCTTCAGGTAAGACAGATCTTTCAACACATTCATGTCTTCAGAATCACATTTTCATCCAAGGCTAGGCACTTTGATTGTTGCTTGATTTTTGGCTTCTGAAAAAGCTGTTATTTTATCTTTTCTGGTCACCTTGATTGAGGAGATTTTTAGAGCCAATTCCACAGATGATATATCACAGTAAATACAATTGCATAAAACTGTTCACAGACAAAATACAAGTATTTTTGTGTTTCCAGAAGCTTTCTTCTGCAAATCCTTTCAGGAAAAGACAGATAAACCAAAGCTAACTCAGCTCTTCTCACTCAGCATCTCAGTAGTTACCCATGTAAGAGAATAATGATTTCTCAAACTAGTTAGCAGATCTGTTAGCAATTCCTATTATGCAGCTGATCTGATTGATCAATGTATCCTTAAAAATCCCTGAGATGTAAAATCATATTTATTAAAATTAATAGCACTCAGAAGAAAATATTTCTAGTTTTACTTGCTTTGATGTCAGGCATTCCATTCTCTTTTAGAAGTTCTGTAAATATTAGACTGACATTAGAATGGAGCCCTAGTACTATAACCCTACCTTTTTCCCAAGTAAGATATGAATTCCTCTATTTGTAATTGCCATTTTTTAAGGTAATGACTTTGTTAAGATCACCTATCATTCTTCTTCACATAATGATATGTAGTTTGTAAGTATTTCAGAGTGTGTAAGAACACTTATCTAACTTAGTATAACTGCTTTTTTAAAAGGAAAATCCAGAATATAAACAAAAATAAATACTGGAATTTAAAGTAAATGGAGGCAATGACAAACCTTTTATTTGAGATACAGGTGCTACAGAACAAGATACCAGAGAAAGGGAATTAACTCACCCCTCCCAGCAACAAGCAGTTCGTATTGGTGGGAAAAAAAAATCTTATTTTTTCCTACTAGTTTTATTATCTTCTGATGGTAACTACAAAGTTAATGATACTTTCAAAACATAGCATGCCACAGTGCATTTCCTATCAGTTACTATTTACATTTCATTACTCAATAGGAAATTGATATAGTCCTTTGCATTTATTTATTTGTTTGTTTGTTTGTTTGTTTGTTTATTGCATAAAGAAGAGCTTCACCTCTTCCAACACATGCTTCCAAACATCAGGGCACTCAGAAAAAGGTTGTTTCAAATATTAAACTGTTGTTCCACCTGATCACTACGAAGGGCCAAGCTCCATCTATTTTATATTTAATTTATGTAATGGGATTCTTCGTGTGAGTTCTGCTAGTACTAACAACTAATTAGGTCAAATTAACAGCACATATGTTACTGGATCTATTTTGAGTTTAAACCCTCAAGATAGAGCTATCCTCCTCTTTAAGGTTACAGGCTGGAAGTAAGAAGACAACATTATGCTGTTTACTGTTTCTTTAGCCATACTCAACGTTAAGACAGATTTACGGTGGCCATCAATGCTGTACTTATTTTCTTGTCACTCATGTTCCGCTTTCATCCTGAACAATTTGCATAAACCTGCATAATGCTATTTAGCTTATACCCTACTGTTACTATAAATGGATGCACTGGAAATGCAGCTTAGTAATGCAACTTAATTCTTTTTCTATCTCATTTTTTCTTCTTGCTTACTTACATTCTGTGAATCTATTTGTGTGTGGGAACATGAGAAAGTTGCATATTTAAAAGATTTTTTTTTAAAGTACTATTGTTCTTAATGATTAGGGGTAACAAAATATTTGGTTGATCCATGATCAACCCCTAATATTAGTTTCCTCTAAATATGTGCATGTATGTGTGTATGCACATGGATGTGCATGTATTTTAAATTTAGAGAACAGTCTTTTCCTTCCCTTTTTTTTTTTTCTGAAAGTAAAAGAGGTAAACATTTTACATGTTTCATTACAAGAAAAATTGAGAGCTGTGAAGTCAGCTGGTGATATTACTAATTTTACATCTATGTATCTTTCATGTGAAATCTTCCTTTCCTTTACATGTGTTTTCATTTCCTTTCTCAACAACCTATTTGCTTTTCAGTCAAGTTTACTTTTGAAGACTAGGTTATTTCTGTAGTAAACTACACGTGAAATTGAAAGTCTAATTTTCTCAAAATTATATGTATATTTCATAGATTCATAGATTCATTAGGTTGGAAAGGGCCTACAAGATCATCTAGTCCAACCATCCTCCCACCACCATCCCTACTCACCAAGCTACTAAATCAAATCCCTCAGCACCTCATCTAAATGCTTCTTGAACAGCGCTAGGGACGGTGTCTCAACCACCTCCCTAGGCAGGCTATTCCAGTGCCTGACCACTCTTTCAGAGAATAAATTTTTCCTCAAATCTAATCTAAATCTTCCCCGGCGCAACCTGTGGCCATTCCCTCTCGTCCTGTCATCAGTTATCTGGGAGAAGAGGCCGACCCCCTCCTCACCACAGCCTCCCTTCAGGAAGTGGTAGAGTGCAATGAGGTCTCCTCTGAGCCTCCTTTTCTCCAAGCTAAACAATCCCAGCTCCCTCAGCCGCTCCTTGTAAGATCTGTGCTCCAGACCCCTCACCAGTTTTGTTGCCCTTCTCTGAACATGCTCCAGGTCCTCGATGTCTCTCTTGTGGTGAGAGGCCCAAAACTGAACACAGTACTCGAGGTGCGGCCGCACCAGAGCTGAGTACAGGGGGATGATCACCTCCCTGCTCCTGCTGGCCACACTATTCCTAATACAGGCCAGGATGCACTTAGCTTTCTTGGCCACCTGGGCACACTGCCGGCTCATGTTGAGCCGAGCATCAACCAACACCCCCAGGTCCTTTTCCTCTGTACAGTCTTCAAGCCATTCTGCCCCCAGCCTATAGCATTGCATGGGGTTATTGTGGCCAGAGTGCAGGACCCGGCACTTGGCCTTACTGAACCTCATCCCGTTGACCTCAGCCCAGCTGTCCAGCCTATCCAGATCCCTCTGAAGGGCCTCCCTACCCTCAGGCACATCGACACATCCTCCCAACTTGGTGTCATCTGCAGACTTACTGAGGGTACACTCAATTCCCTCATCCAGGTCATCAGTAAAGATATTAAACAAGATGGGCCCCAGTACCGACCCTTGGGGGACACCACTCGTAACGGGATGCCAGCTGGAGGTAACTCCATTAACCACTACCTGCTGGGGACGGCCCTCTAGCCAATTCCCAGCCCAGAGAAGAGTGAACCTGTCCACACCACGGGCTGCCTGTTTCCCCAGGAGAACACTGTGGGAGACCATGTCAAAGGCTTTGCTGAAGTCCAGGTAGACTACATTGACAGCCTTCCCCTCATCTACCATTCTGGTCACCCAGTCATAGAAGGAGATGTGTGGAGAGAACAGTTGAAACCTGGCTTGCTGAGAAAGGCTACGGGAACCAGGTGCAGGACCAGCTGCAGTAGCTTGAGCAAAAACATGAAGGGGCACCATCCAATTACAGACAAGGGCATGGTAACCTTGCCGCAAAGTGAAGGTGGTAGGAGTAAAGATTTAAGAAAGTAGTGACCAATGAAACTTCTGCTTAGCCACAAGAATGTATAACAGAAACTTCTGTGCACTCATATCTTTAACCTATTAGGAGCTCAGGTTTTGCAATATGTATGAACTTCATTACCACTACTATAAATGTACACAGCCTTCTGATTAAAATTGAGACCATTTGATCATACTGATCGTGTTTTTGTCTCCCGCCGACTTCGTTGGGGCCCGAAAATTTTCTGTCGCGCTCCGACAATTGGTGACCCTGACGTGATCCGGCTGGCTGGTACAGTGACCGTCGGGACAAGCCGGTTTGGAGCGGTGTTACGGGAATCGGGTCCCTAAGCAGCGGGGACGGCGACAAGCACTCAAAAAATAGTGCTGTGCTTCGAGAGTGAAAAGCACTTCTACGGAGAAAGGAGTTGCAGCGAAGCACCGCAGATCGTGAAGGGACTGCCGCGCCTCAGGACTCTGAAATCGTGAGCTGAGCTCCTCCTTGCGGGCTTGGAGGCTCCAACAAATCGAGTGCCTGGCCGATACGGGCTGCGACCTTGTAAGGCTGCAACGGTGCGCACCGGATTTTTTTAGGTATGGAGAGGCAAGCAGCCTATCAATTATTTTCTCGATTTTTAGAGAAACGGGGGGTTAAGGGTATAGATTTTATAAAGGATCTTCCGAAACTTTTAGCATACGGGCAGAATATAAACATGTTTACTAACTCTCACGCAGTTCATGATTTAACTGAGTGGCGAAAATTTGGGGAAGTGTTATGGCATGCTACATTAGAGGATGATAAAGCAGCAAAAAAGTTGGGGAAGCTATGGAAAGTGGTTTATAATGAGTTACTTCAGGTACAAGCAGAAAAAAGGGCAGCGCAGCAGTCGATAGGAGTACAACAGAAAAATGAGGCTTATATTGATATATGGCAATCTGCCTATCAGTTATTTTCTCGATTTTTAGAAAAACGGGGGGTTAAGGATATAGATGTTAGAAAGGAACTTCCGAAACTCTTAATATATGGGCAGAATCTAGGGATGTTTACTGACCCTCATTTAGCTCATGATTTAAATGAATGGCGGAAATTCGGGTTGCTCACGGTTCGCGACACCAGTGCCGTGCTGGTGATGGATCTAGTTATTGAGGTAATCTTTCATTTTTGTAAGGATTATTTTGACAAGAATGCTCCTTCTGAGAAGGAGATAGTTGCAGTTATTTCCCGGTTAGAGCGGGAGGGGGATGTTAAGATCCCCCGAGACATTCTTGACCACCAGAGGTGGGATGATCTCACCGCTGCGCTCGCAGAACTTGCTATAAGCGCTCAGGAGGGTGAGTCTGAGCTAAAAACGTGGGGACTGATACTAGGTGCACTAAAAGCTGCTAGAGAAGAGGGAAAATTATTGATGAAAGCTCGTCAGTTTTTAGAATTTAGTAACGTGAGCGGGGGCGAGAATCCTGACCCGGGAGGCCCCTTAGGGGGTGGTGGAGATGCTGGGAGCCCGGGAGCGGTTGTTAATTGCAGGAACCAAGAAGGTACAGCACCGGCTGAACAGACTACACCACGGATGACGGTTGCGGACAAGATAGTGCCGGCTGAACTGACTGTGTCACCAACGGTGGCTGAGGGCAAGATGGCGCTGGCAGAACCGATCACATCCAGCTTGAAAAAAGGAAAAGAACAAGATAGTGGATGCCTGCTGCCGCTGATTAACCGTCCATCGCCATATATAGGCTCAGCAGACAAAACTTTGTATCCTTCATCCTTATCTAAGTTACATTCCTTGGCTCAGGGGAGTCAAGGTGGTGACATGGGGAGTGAACGGGTGAATGACTTACATGGGTTGGATCAGCTTGCCGCTCCCCTGGGGAGGAGTCGGAACAAAGATCTGCCCGGATTGGACAAGGGGTGGAGTTGGCCATCTTCGGTTACACCCAGGGGTTGGCCGTCTCCGCCCATGCCCACTAACGGGGGGAGCTTCCCGACTTTGCCTATTCCTGGGAGCGATAGTGTGAACAGTAATTTAGAGAAGCAGGGATTACATTTAGGGGGCCCTGGTAGGGGGGTGCTGACAGACTGGGTTCGGATTAGATCTAGCTTGTTGGAGAAAGGCATGATCTCAGAAGCCTTTTCAGTAATAATGGGCAACAACGGGCCAGAGTGGGTACCCCTTGATGTTAAAGATGTCACACGCTTGGTGGACTGTGTTAAAAAAAAAAAAAAAAAAAAAAAAATCACCCCTCACTTTAAAATGTATTGGAGGCTCTGGTTCCGGGCTCACTCAGTGTGCCCTGGGATGGAGCCCAGCACAACTGCCAGCTATGCAGATAAAGGAGAGAGGCTTTGATCATGTCAGTGATGGATGGATTTGCATTCTTTAGGGATTGTAAAACTTTCTAACAGTCTGCACTTGCATTTTTACAGCTAATTGCTTAGGTGGGTCATCAAATGTAACTTGGGCTCAGCAGCCCCCTGCTTGATAGAAATGAGTCATCAGATAAATTAATATCAGTATTTGTGGGTCATTAGAAGGTTGTTGTGTGTTTCTTCTATTTCAATAGTAGATGAAGTGTGAATTAGATAGCATCTGCTGTTACCAACATTGGAGTCTATGGAAGTAGTATTTTTAATGTATTAAGAACGCACGGTTATGCTGTTATCAGTCTATCACATCTTTTCTAATCTGCAAAGACAAAACCTGGAAAAGAATTCCAAGTAAAAGGATAACCCTACTCTATAGAACGATTCTCTCTTTCATCCACTAGGCATAAAAAAAAAAAGAAAAAAAAAAAAGGGGGGAGGAGAGGAGGAGGAGAGACCTGTTCACTTGAGACAAAAGCACATACTATCTTACTTCAATTCAACATATGATTCTAATAGAGAATGCTTGAATATTGCCCACTAGATGTTTAAGTTCACTGATTCTTTTAATTAGCTCCCTTATTAGGAACCTAAAGGCCCCTGACAGAATAACGATCTTGGGAAGAAACAAAGTATTCTGATAGCTATAAGGCAACTGATATTTATGACTGTAAGTATTTTTAAAGAGAGCTAATCTTTATAGTTTATTCTACTTTGCAAGCAGGTGTTCCATTTGGGCTCAGCATCACGCACTGGCCACGCGGATGCGGTGTACAAATGAAAACTCTGCAGACCCTGAGAAGAATAAAAGCAGGAGAAAAACGGTGATGGGTGAGAGAGGAAAAGTGCACCTTGAAGCAGGGGACGCCCTGCTGGCACTGCCTATCGCATCCACCACCAGCAAGTTTCTTTGTCTCTCTTTTCTGGTGGTTTGCCATTTCTCAAGGGTCAATAGCTAATACTGCACTTGCTTAGAAAGTTTCTGCCTCTCACACTTGTCTAAAATGAATGTTTGCATGTGTGTGAGTGCGTGCATGTTGACTAAAACCCTAACCCTTTGTGTTGCTCTGAATTTGCAGTTTGCTTGATTCTGCTCTAGAGATGTCTTGTCTCTTAGATCCAGCATACCCTGAAACAGCACTGCTCAAGCTTCAGCCACAATTACTAAGTTAGAATGTTAGCTGGAAAAGGAATGTAATACCACTAGCAATGCTCTAGCAGGCTTACCTGCTGTTGATTCTATTTGATCTGCAACTTTATTCCTTCTAATCAGCTACTGGTACACAAAGAATGGGACCCTCAGGAAATATTTTCCAGGTTGCAGGAACCTTTAGCCATGGGTGAAATGTGTGTTTGTTCACTTCTTATTAAGTTTAAGAATATTTCCTGTCTTTATAGTATGATTGCTTTGTCTTTTTTCTTACATGCAACAATATTGTTAAAGAGTGTAATTAGTTTGTGGTATGTTAATAGTTTGTTAATTAAATAGTTTGTATGAGGACTTCCTGTAATTTTATACGTGCAGATGACATTGTTGTAAATACCAATAACCACTCAAATTTCTGTGTTTGTAACTTTACTAGTATTCTAGGGTGTGATTTTAACTATGCAGCTCCAGTTACGTCTCACTAGTTGCTACAGTCCAACTACATGCTGATTCAGGACCTAGAGCCTGCTCCTGTTGGAATAAACGTCATCCCGATAAAAGAAACTTTTGCAACATGATGATCTACACCAACTGCTACAGCACATTCAAGACAACGTACGGAGAACCTTGATCACCATTCACCATGATAAAGAAGAAATACATCGTGTCCTACAGAGAATGAAGAAAAATGGAGAACATCATTGGTGGGAGGTACTGTTCAGATGATCCCCAACAGCAACTGGAATCTAACTGTTAGGTAGATTGCGTTTGTGATGTAACGGGGCAAGGTGAACTTTCTTTACATCAGGGTAATACCAGCGCTGTGCTGTTCCCAAACAAAATCTACAAGACAACAAATGGCTTTACCGAGCATCGGGAGGGGGAGATGTTATTGATTTTAGGCGACTGCCGAGATATCGCGATGTAACGCGACAGGAATAAGCGTTAACGAGATGGCTTCGGTTGTAACGCGATAGGCCCCTCCTGCTCTGATTAGTGTTATGCATATCCACGTGGCTTTCTAAAAAGAAAACAGGGGAAATGTGGAGAGAATAGTTGAAACCTGGCTTGCTGAGAAAGGCCACGGGAACCAGGTGCAGGACCAGCTGCAGTAGCTTGAGCAAAAACATGAAGGGGCACCATCCAATTACAGACAAGGGCATGGTAACCTTGCCGCAAAGTGAAGGTGGTAGGAGTAAAGATTTAAGAAAGTAGTGACCAATGAAACTTCTGCTTAGCCACAAGAATGTATAACAGAAACTTCTGTGCACTTATATCTTTAACCTATTAGGAGCTCAGGTTTTGCAATATGTATGAACTTCATTACCACTACTATAAATGTACACAGCCTTCTGATTAAAATTGAGACCATTTGATCATACTGATCGTGTTTTTGTCTCCCGCCGACTTCGTTGGGGCCCGACAATTTTCTGTCGCACTCCGACAGAGATGAGGTTGGACAAGCACGAGCTGCCCTCTGTGAACCTGTGCTGGCTGGGTCTGATCCCCTGATTGCCATGCACATGGAACAGCTATTTCTATAACATCTTAGTTAATCTTTAAAAATGCTTTCTCTCCTCAGCACCTATGCACCCTGTGGTGCATTACCCTAGGAGACTTTACCTTTCTTTTAAACTTTAAACTCAGTATTATCAAAAGTTTACAGGACGGTTCAGCCAGGTTCCGTGACTAATGGGGCAAGGGCACCCACGGTCCCATGCCCTGGGGAAAGAGAAAGGTGAAAAGGGCAGGGAGATGGACCTAAAAACAAAACAGCGGCAGCAATCTGAGGAAGAAAGCTCGTTTACTAAATAAGATACAGAATGCAAAATTGCACAGTATTACAGAATATAATTGGAATTGAAGCCAATAAATCAAATAAAATGGGAGAGTGTCCAAAAACCAAAGGCTTTGTTCTAATGATGAAGACGATACGGCCAGGGAGCAGCACACACATTGCTGGAACAAGTCGAAATGGGGAGAGATCTCATGACTTGCGAATAGTTTTATCTTTCCCTCTGAATGGAAAACAGAAATGGAAAAGTAACACAAAGTCCTATGGGGTACACAGTTCTTATTCTCTTCTGAGACAGGTATACCTGGAACTATTGACGATTCATGGAACTGGAGCATTAACTCTAAACTCCCAGTGCACTATATGATGTTATTGATGTGGAAAACTGATAACAAAAAATTGTAAAATCATGACACTGTATGTACAAGTCCGACTACAGCTGTCTGGTTTTTATTCCCTAGCCTGAAATGTATCCTACTTCTCTAAATAAGGTTAAGTACTATTTTTCTTCTTCTAATCCTGCCTTGTGTGACAACTGAGGTAGTCTGGGCAGTTTAAATATTCCAGTTAAGTGAGAGAAAGATCACTGCGAGATTGTTTCAAGAGTAGTAGGTGATGATAAAGGGAGAATGCTTTTTCCTAAAGGACTACCTAAAGGATTTCCAAAGCATGTTAGGGAAGGAAAAACAATGATAGGATATAGGCTGTATTTTGGACTTGAGTCAATACTTCTGCCTGCACTGGGGCATGTCCTGGCATTCGACACCATACCCTTTGGCCTGATAACTGTGGCTGGATCACTATATCTGGTACCAAGGGGAGGGTTCCAATTTTCCTTAAGGACATGATTAATGTCCCCTTTGCAGTGAAAATTGGAGTGTAAACTACTACCTCTGCTGGCCATGCACCAACCACTGGAGGGTTTACTGATCCCCCAACCTCTAACAATCTCCCCCAAGGTGCAAGGAGACCACACCATTTTGGTCCTACTCGCACCTTCCAAGGCCATTTTACCTCGTGTTTCCCAGGTTCTAAGTCCTCAGGGGCAGGGAGCAGCAGATTATTCATGGTGCCAATTTGTGGCTTAAGTTAGGTGTCCTTGCTTGTGATTTGTATCCTAAGTGGGAAGGCCCAAGTTGTCTGCAACATTCTTAAAGCACTGGGTCTGCCATCCCTTGGTCTCCCATTCAAGTCCTGCAGGGTTGCAGACAGCCTCTCAGTCCACCCCTGCAAGGACTTTGAATCTGCCTTCAGAGAAGCCTTCAGGAATTCATATCTTTCTATTAGGCCTGCTCTCATTGATTATTGGGCAGATGAAGCTGCCATTCCATTGTTCTTGTCTTCAGCCCACTTTTGCACAGTTGTACATGTGAAATGTGTACCTTGGTCACTTTTGATAACCTCAGGAGTCCCATATGACATCATCAACCTATTTAGAGCTTTAATGGTATAGGCTTGGTTTGCCTTTGCTTCAGGACAGGCTTGCATCAGTCCACTCACTGTGTCAACTAGGGCATATCTGGCCCCCTCAGATTGGGATTTATGTAATCAATCTGCCATCGTTGTAAAGGGTTGTGTCCTCCAGTGAGATGGGCCGTTGTTTCTGACAGAGGTCTTGGTCTCATTCGTGAGCAAGCATCAAAGTCCTGACACGCCTGGACAGTATCCGGTAACTATATGGGCAGCCCCCACGCTTTAGCTGCTGCCCACATGGTTTTCTGTCCTGCGTGCCGTAATTTCCGATGCAACCAATGGACAATATCTTTGGCTGATGCATTTCCTAGCCATCAAACTTGAGCCAGTGTTAACTTCATCATTGCCTGGTGACTGCAAGGGTTGATGTCCAGAAACGTGGTATGCTCGTACAGTCCTGTGCCTAACCACATTCCATATATCAACCCACATTATCTTTGCCCCAGACAGGTCGAGCATGGATCACCCAGTCCTGAGTGGCCCACTGTGCTATCCAGAGCGTGAGCCCTCGGTAGACTGCCCAGCTGTCTGTGCAGATATTCAGTGTGCCATCACCCGGCTCTTGAGTTATCACCATCCACACAGCTCGTAGCTCAGCCCACTGGCTACTTTGTCCATCCCCTTCTTTGAACCATATTGTTTCAGTTGAGGGATGGTGTAGGGCAAATAACCCCAAGAAAAGCACTCAAAGGAAATAGCGCGAAAGGTGGTATATTTTTGGTAGGCTTAAGTAGATGGTATACAAACAAACAGTAAAAGAGCTCACCTTGATGATGGTCAAGGCTCACTAATAACTCCACCAGGGAGGGATCTCCAACAAGAGTGGTTCAGGCCATGATTCAACAGTTCCCATACAGATGGTATGCGACAGCTCACCACCTACTTGGGTTCCCTCTGCTGGATCCATCTGTGTACCAGGCATCTTCTGGAATAGGGTATTTCCCCTCCTGTACAGGACTCTTCTCTGGACAAGTGACAGTTATTTCCTCAGGTGTTTCACTGTGATATGTTACTGGGCCAAGTATCTTCTGCAGTTCTTCCTTCAGTGGAGATGATGTCAGGCGGCTTCTCTAACTGAGGTAGGCAACCCAGCGTGCCACTGTTTGTCATTGGGACACACCCGTCTTAGGAATGTGGGTTAGATCTTTTACCCACCCCTGAATTGGCAAAGCTGTTTTAACAATAACCTCTGCAGTCTGAGTTATTGGTTCTTCTGCCTGCAGTGCAGAATAGGTAGCCAATAACTGCTTTTCAACCATGCTCTATCTTTCTTCTGCTCTGTGCCAAACTTGTGACCAGAACCCAATTGGGGTTTGAATGGAACTGTGGCGCTGCCATAGCCCCCAGCCAAACCTTTCTTGAGTTACACGCACATCTAGTTCAGCTGGAAGGGTTGGATCAACTATACCCAGCGCCTGGACCTGTTTAACAGCTATTTTTGCCTGCTAGAAGGCCTCTTGCTTCATTCTACCCCAATCCCATACTTGGCCTTTTTTTGTTAATCGATACAGAGGTTTCAGGACTTGTGCTAAGTGGGGTATAAAGGATCGCCAGTGTCCTGATATACCCAAGAACTCCGGCAACTGTTTTGGTGTTGTGGGAACTGGGAATGCTTGGATCTTATTAATGATTGCGCTGGGTAAGACCTTAGTCTAACCTGACAAGAAAATGCCCAGGAATATGGGGCATTATCATATTATAAATGATTGATTTTTCTGCTCCAGTACCTACCAGCGCCGTCACTTGTACATTTTTCCTTGACCAATGAATGGTTAATTCAACATAGGGTCTCTGGTCTCCTCTAGAGACCCTAGTCCTGGGGACTTTTGGCTCCCCTGTCATGCCATCAGCTGTGCAATCCCCAAGCCTTTTTCCTCTGATGGCTCGACCATGGCTGCTTGGGCTGCCTGAGGAGGTTTGTGCTTTTTCAGTGGCATCATGAAGTCTTCTAGATTCCATGTGTCTTGTGGAATCTGTTCTATGAGTCAAATTCCTTCCCTATTGGGGGAGGATTGGAATCCTTGATTATTGGGCAACTGTTTCCGTAGTTGTGATAGTACCTGATTTCTGACCTTTCCACCGCCATTCGGACATTGTGCCCAGCCTGCAGGCACTCTGTCTCCCCCAGATCTGCCACCAATTGGGCAGCCTGTTGTATGATGGCCTGTGAGGCCACTAGGGGGTTCAGTATGGATACCAAAGTACCATACTGATGAGGTGGAGCTTGCTGCAGGATGAGATCTCTCATTCCTGCTGAGAATTTCATCAGGTCTGGGTTCTCAAAATCTTCGTCATAGATTGCCTCTCTCAGACCCAGTTCCCGAATATAATTTTTCAAGTCTTCCATAGAAGAGCATAGACCTGTATTTAATTGGATATAACTTTTGTTATACCATGTTATATGGCACGCAGCTGTTAACCATTTGATTAATGAATGATTTTCATCATTATGTTGGACAGTGGCATATAGTCTTTGTTTGAGGGCAGGGTGAGTGGTAATGGACGCCATTTTTGAAATTTCTGGCCCATTTACCATAACACCTTCTGCCCCCGTGTCCCACAAGCGGAGCAGCCATGC
Organism: Callipepla californica brunnescens; assembly: GCA_023055505.1. Lineage (NCBI taxonomy): Eukaryota > Metazoa > Chordata > Aves > Galliformes > Odontophoridae > Callipepla > Callipepla californica. The sequence goes on along the minus strand of JALIRH010000053.1, from coordinate 203,037 downwards.
TGGTATGCTCTCTCTCGGTTTTTGTCTAAACTGCTGTACTAGATCCATCAATTCAGCTGCTGTATACGGGCGAGCTGTTACATGTAAAGTGCTGTGGGTAGGGGGCCACTGGTCAGGGAGCAGCCCCACCGGCCTTTCCTGATTTATTTTTGTTTTTTGAGTTACAACTCGTCGGATCTCAAAGAGATCTAGCTCAAGTGGAACCTCAAGATTCGACCTTTTAGTGCCTTCATTTACAGAAACCAAGTTATGTGGATTCTCTTCTACACGGTCCCCAGTAACTTTTAGAGAGATATTCTGGACCTTCTGTAAGGGAGTGACTGGTTTAGGTACTTTTCCTGTCAAAACTGCAACTTGTTTTTCTAGTTCTTCAATACGGTCACACAAGAGTTGATTTTCATCAATCAGACCCTCTTCAGTTGCATTCATCTGGTTCAAGGCGATCAGCAGTGGCCATGCCACTGTAGATGCAGCTAATTGTCATTCCCAAGTAGTCAGTATGTTTTTGTTAAGAGAGAGAAAATACTCAGCTAGTCATGATGGGGATTCATGGATGTTTCCTCCGTCTCACAGGGGGCCCCATTTCTCAATAACAGAAGCAATCCCATGGTATGGGGATCCTAGGAATCCCGGGATGTGCCTGGGCAAAAGATCATTTATGGGGGTGGTCTTTTCCCATGCAAACCACCCCACCATATTACTCAGAAATGTCACAGTGAATGTTTTTAAAGGTATCTGACTGCTTGGCTCGCCAAATGTAAAGCAAACAAAGGCAGTGACAGAGCCTTTATTTGAGGTATAGGTGCTATAGAAAGAGATACTAGAGATAAAGGAAATGAACTCACCCTTCCTTGTGACCGTTTAGGTTAAAGAGTGCAGCTGCCTCTTGTTCAAACACTGGTGCGCTGGAAGGAAGGGAACCAGGAAGTGGGTGGGGGGCAACCCGCACAAGCTCTGAGTGTATCTGTGCTCCCAGAAGCACAACAGGAAGCACCACCGAGAGGGAGAGAGCGAGAGGACGGGTGGACCTGGGCTCCTCCGCTCCGGTCACTCAGATGCTCATTCACTGGTTCAGGCTGTAACCAGGCAATCCCACTACACCAGCGAACATAATATACCCTGTTGCTTTTATGATCTCAAGCAAGTCTTTTAGCTTTGTCTCAGGAGTCAGAAGTGAGGAAGTGTTATGCATTTAGAGTCTGTAAAATTATTTGTGATCTTTCAGGATAAGAGGGAAGATGAGTTGAACCTACTTGGAGGTATCCCATGGGCTAGAGCACTGGAAGAAAAGGGGGCCTAAGAGATAAGGTCAGCACTGGAGCATCACTTCTAAGGGACATACCAGTCTTGGAAGAGTAAGAAATCCCGCAAAAATGGTAGGAGACCTGCGTGGGTGAGCAAGGAGTTTACAGACAAACTCAAAGGGAAGAATGAAGTCCATGAAATGCAGAAAAACAGCCTTGCCATTTGGAAGTGCCAACTGTTTATGGGACAGTTCAGCCTGGTTCCATGACTAATGGGGCTGGGGACTCATGGACCCATGTCCTGGTAAAAAGGGAAGGGGAAAAAGGGAGAGGGTGGGGAGATGGGCCTAAAAACAAAACAGCAGCAACAGACTAAGGAGGAAAACTAATTTACTAAATAAGATACCAGAATGCAAAATGATACAGTATAATACAATATAATTGGACTTGAAATTAATAAATCAAATAAAATGGGAAGGTGTCCAAAACCAAAGGCCTCACTCTAAAGCTGAAAGCGAGATGGCTAGGAAGCTCCTGTGAAGGACAGAAACTGTTTAACTTTCTTTTGTCTCAAAGCTTGCTTCATAAGGCCTTTTCTGGTGACAAGACTCTGACTGATAACTGCCGGTTATCCAGATGGGTGTCATGATGCCTCAGTGTCTCTGCTTATGGTTGTAAAGATAAGCAGAAATAGGGGCAAATAGTCTTTTCCGGGGGGTACGGCTTGGAGAAGCTGACCACCACAAAAAGACAATGCTCCTGCAATGGCAATGAAGGCAACATCCTCTACTGGCTTGTCTTTTGGGCCAGACATGTCACACAAACAAAGAGAAAAGAAAAAAAACACCTGAGAAATGGGAATAAAAGGCCTTCACTGATTTTTGAGGAGAAGAACTCCCAAAGAAAAAACTCTTTGAGGAGAACTCCTGAAGAGAAAACGGAGAATTCCCTGAGGAGAGAAACTCTTAGGACGGACCCTGAGGCCTGCTTGCTGCCATCTCCCATCCCCCGTGGTGACCAGACAAGTTCCTGAGATCAGCGGACCTATTATGAACCACACTGGATCCACGGTGGTGATTATATCTCTCTTGCCTTCTGCCAAGACTCCTTGCTTTTCATCTCTTTTCCATAGCTCACCTTCCCTTCCCCATATCCCTAAGCAACTAGTATTTATAGTAAACTGGTTGGGCTAACATTTGACCCATTGTGTCTTAATCTCACGCCGGGTTTACACATAATCAAAGAACCTCATCTCCCTCCTTTATATTGGAGCGTGACAGCTCCCACTCCGACAAGCAGCAAAAAGAGGATGTCTTGGGGCTTGCATGCAGTTTTATCTTTCCCTTTGCGTTGAAAACAGGAACACAAAGTCCTCTGGGGTATGTAGTTATTCTTCTGTTCTGAGAACCAGGTACCCAGAAATTCAGTCCATGGAATTGGAGCATTAGCTCTTTAACTCTCAGTGCCCTAGTGATGTTATGATGTGGAATACTGATAACAAAAATCATAAAACAGGGAGGAATATAGGAATATTGTCAGTCTGCTGAAAGGTAAGACTTGGGGAAAATGTTGCTCTGCTGCTTAATGAGATGGTTAACAGAACATGCTGAGAATGCAGAGATGGCTGAATGTCTCTGCTGCAGTTTTCACTGCTAAGACTGCCCCTCAGAAATCCCAGGCTTTGAAGGCAAGAGAGTCTGGAGGAAAGACTACTTACCCTTGGTTTAGGAAGAGATTATCAGAGACTGTGTAAAATCAGTGCACAAAAATCCATGAGCCCTGGCAGATTTCACCCACAAGTGCAGAGAGAGCTGGCTTAAGTGACTGCCAAAGTGCTTCCTGTCATCTCTGAAAGGTCTTGAAAGAGGTGTCTGCAGACTGGAAAACAGTCAGTATCACTCTGGTCTTCAAAAAAGTAAGGACAATACAGGTATCAGCAGGCTAGTCAGCCTCATTCCCATCCCTGTAAAGGAACTTCTTCCAGTTGTTCGGAGATGACATCCAGGAGAAAAGAAGGTAATCAGGAGTAGTCATCACAGTTTCACCAAGGGGAAATCATGCTCAATCATGCTAGTAGCCTTCTATGATGTTGTTACTGGCTGATGAGAGGAGTGTTAGTGGATTGTGTGCTTTGACTTCAGCAAGGCTGTTGACACCGTCTCCCACGTCCTGTTTGTAATGTTACATCACGTAACAAAGCTTGTAATGTAAGTGTGGGATAGATGAGCAGAAAATGGGATGGACTGAGAACAAGCTGACTGGGAGAGACCAGAGGGCTGTTCTCTGTTTATAATTACTCACCAAGCCACTGAAGAGAAGAGACCTTTTGACTAAGCATCCAGATCCAGCATCCTGTAGGTAACTGGGTTGTTTTTTTCTCCTCTGAGAACCATAAGTGACTTATCTGAGAATCCCATAGGAAGAGGTAGCAGTAATAATCAAAAAAGTGATGAGAACTCTTTCTCAGGATGCAGGAAGCTCAAACACCATCCCTGATGGTAGGAAAGGGCTGCGAACCATCCTACCACAATCCCACTGGAATTTCATAGAATCACAGAATCTTTTGAGTTGGAAGGGAACTTTAAAGATCAGCTAGTCCAACTCCCCTGCAATGAACAGGGACATACACAACTAAATCAGGTTGCTCAGAGGCTAATCCAACCTGACCTTGAATGTCTCCAAGGGCACGCCTTCCATCACCTGTTTGGTAATCCTGTTCCATTGCCTCACCACCCTTACTGTAAAGAACATCTTCCCTACATCCAGTGCATATGTCTCCTCTTTTAGTTTGAAACCATTTCCCTCTCACAACAGACCATACTAAAGAGTTTGTCTCCTTCCTTCTTATAGCCCTCTTTTAGTTACTGAACTTGTTGATTTGAAATATTCTTTCCATATTCAATCATTTATATAATTACATATAAAAATTATTAAAAGAGATGAGATGTGAACAGCGTGAGATACTATTTAACCACCACATTTGAACTGTTTTTGTTTTGCTTATGTAGAATTCTTGTGTGTGGTTTATATTATTGTGTCCTTGTGACTTCACTGAAAGCCTTCAGACATCCCCTTACATATAATGTTTCTTTCACCTTACGTATTTCAATTACACACAGTACATGATTCTAAAATTTCAGTATCTGACATAGATCAACCTAACTTTAAAATAGATTTTCAAAACCCATTTATCTTAAAGGGGAAAAAATTTCAACGTAAGCTGTGTTATATATACATCTATGATAATGAATACAAACTATAATGCCTCTCGTATTACAAAACAATCCAGCTGGTATTATTTTCATAAATATTTAAGAGCTGGCACATCTACAACGTACACTAGGTGTATTCTAGTACAGTCATTTAAAAAATGCTATGTGATACACATAGCATGCATGTTTAAAACTGCAATTAGTATGAGGCAATTGGCTTTATTTTGAGATAGGTTAAACTGAAGTTCAGAGATAATTAAGATCAAAACCTATAAGACTTCTACTTTACTGCCTTTTTAATTATTTTAGTCTCTTCTAGTCTCAAACCAAATTTTCTCCCACAGTACAAATACAGTTTATATGAGAATACATATCCTGTATCCTGGGAGACTGCAACCAAGATAGAGCTGATGATTCTAATTAGCAAAGACAAAATAATATCAAACTCAATACTCTGTATACAAGGGCGAGAACAGCATTAGGGATACCTGGGACACTGAATCGTAAAAGAATCCTGAGGAGGGAAATACAAAATTTGTGTAGTAACACAGGGTCAAGTAGATTGATCCAAAAAGATCAATCCTTTTCTACTTGTCCAAAAGTAACGTTTGGTATTGGAACTCTTGGGATCTTCCTTATTTCTTGCATTTGTAAACTTCATCTGTCTAAATTTACTGCAAATTTTTTCTGTGGCAAGAAGAGAGAATACGGTTAACTTTTGTCAAAGGAACAACCTTATGTATATTTTATGTAACTGCTAAATTGTATTGTGCTTATCATTCATGAATCATTGAAGTATGTACCTGTTTCTCATAGTTGGGTTTTGAAGCTAAAATTTTATTTTAATGGCTCATTAAATCCCCACCAGACTGCTTTGTTGCTTACACTAATGTATTTGTATGTTCATCTGTAGATTTTAAAAGGCAAATGGGAATATATTGTCCTTTCTACAATTCACATTATTTTCTGTGGTATTTGTCCATTTAAATTATACCAATGATTCATGGGAATAGTAGTGAAAAGGTGAAAGTCCTCTCCTTCCTTTGTCTTCATGTCTTCAACTACTGAAATAAATGAATGACCAAAAACTAGGGCCTCTTAGAAATGATGTGAAGTACTTACACAACAAACTTACACTTACAAACCTTATATTGTTAATTTTGAAGAAAATTGCTTAGAATGTTGTATATCTGTTATACATAAATATTAGAAATTAACTATTACATTATTGCAGTTAATACTGTTTAGAAGAAATTACATGCACTTTAATGACAAAAAATGATAAAAAAAATACTGTAAACATGTTTAATATGTAGTTGTGCAAAATTCTGTAAAACTAAACTGAACAAATGAAACCTGTTATAAAACGGGTAACAGCTTAAGTCTAAAAAAAAAAAAAAAAAAAGAGAGAATATAAAATAAAGGAGATGCAAAATACACGGGAATGTTTAAGAAAAAATGTTCAGTGCAAAGGAATTTTTAGAAGATATTTCAGGGGAGATGCGTGGGGAGCAGCTATGGTTCATTGCTTTATTCATTCTAGAGTGAAAGGAGTCTTGAGAGAAGACCTCATGGTAGCCTACACCTTCTTCACAAGGGTAGTGGGGGGGCAGGTTCTGATCTTTTTCCTCTGGTGACAGCTGCAGGACCCAAGGGAACAACATAGAGATGTACCACAGGATGGTCAGGTTGTTAGGAAATTGGTTGTTAGGACGCTGTTCTTCACTGAGGGAGGGTACTGAAACAGGCTCCTCAAGGCATCATATTATCAAGCCTGCTGAAATTCAGGAAGCTTTTGGACAATGCTTTCTACAATTAATCAGCATTCCTGGTTATCTGGAGAGGTCCCACAAGATTGGAGGCTTGCCGATGTGACTCCCACCCACAAGAAAGGCCGTAAGGAAGATCCGGGGAACTACAGGCCTGTCAACCTGACCTCGGTATCAGGGAAAGTTATGGAGCAGTTGATCTTGAGGGAGATCACGCGGCACGTGCATGGCAATCAGGGGATCAGACCCAGCCAGCCTGGGTTCACAAAGGGCAGGTCATGCTTGTTCAACCTCATCTCCTTCTACGACTGGGTGACCAGACTGGTAGATGAGGGAAAGGCTGTTGATGTAGTCTACCTGGACTTCTATCCAACCTCATCTCCTTCTACGACTGGGTGACCAGAATGGTAGATGAGGGGAAGGCTGTCGATGTAGTCTACCTGGACTTCAGCAAAGCCTTTGACACGGTCTCCCACAGTGTTCTCCTGGGGAAACTGGCAGCCCATGGTGTGGACAGGTTCACTCTTCTCTGGGTTGAGAATTGGCTAGAGGGCCATCCCCAGCAGGTAGTGGTTAATGGAGTTACCTCCAGCTGGCATCCCGTTACGAGTGGTGTCCCCCAAGGGTTGGTACTGGGGCCCATCTTGTTTAATATCTTTATTGATGATCTGGATGAGGGGATTGAGTGTACCCTCAGTAAGTTTGCGGATGACACCAAGTTGGGAGGATGTGTCAATGTGCCTGAGGGTAGGGAGGCCCTTCAGCGGGATCTAGATAGGCTGAATAGCTGGGGTGAGGTCAATGGGATGAGGTTCAGTAAGGCCAAGTGCCGGGTTCCTGCACTTTGGCCACAATAACCCCATGCAATGCTATAGGCTGGGGGCAGAATGGCTTGAAGACTGTATAGAGGAAAAGGACCTGGGGGTGTTGGTTGATGCTCGGCTCAACATGAGCCGGCAGTGTGCCCAGGTGGCCAATTGCATCCTGGCCTGTATTAGAAATAGTGTAGCCAGCAGGAGCAGGGAGGTGATCATCCCCTGTACTCAGCTCTGGTGCGGCCGCACCTCGAGTACTGTTTTCAGTTTTCAGTCACAGTAATAGATTTGAAAATGATGTCTGAAGACCTGTAGAGGGAAAAAATTGATCATTGGTTTATAAGCATTTACAATGTGTGACCATTAGTTATTCTATTTGTCACGCTCCAATATAAAGGAGGGAGACGAGGTTCTTTATATGTATGTATATACCCGATGGCGAGATTAAGACACAACGGGTCAAATGTTAGCCCAACCAGTTTATTACAATTACTAGTTGCTTAGGGATATGGGGAAGGGAAGGTGAGCGATAGAAAAGGGATAAAAAGCAAAAGGAGTCTTGATAGAAAGCAAGAGAGATATAATCACCACCGTGAGTCCAACGAGGTTCGTAGTCACAGGAACTCGTCTGGTCACCGCGGGGGATGGGAGATGGCAGCAAGCAGGCCTCAGGGTCCGTCTTCGGGAGTTCTCCTCAAAGATTTTCTCTCTGGGAGTTCTTCTCCAGGAATTCTTCTCCTCTCTTCTTCTCTTTTCAATTCATCTCTTCTCATCTCCCAAATCCTTGGTACAGTGAAGGCCTTTTATCCCCATTTCTCAGGTATTTTTTTCTCTTTGCTTGTGTGACATGTCTGGCTCAACAGATAAGCCAGCAGCGGATGTTGCCTTCCTTGCCATGCAGGAGCATTGTCTTTCTGTGGTGGTCAGCTTCTCCAAGCCTACCCCCCGGAAAAGACTATTTGCACCTATTTCTGCTTATCTTTGCAACCATAAGCAGAGACAAAGAGGCACCGTAACACCCATCTGGGTAACCGGCAGTTATCAGTCAGAGTCTTGTCACCAGAAAAGGCCTTACGAAGCAAGCTTTGAGACAAAAGAAGGGAAAAACAGTTTCTGTCTTTCACACTATTTGACACTTTCCTTCCCATAGGAAGATTAGGGATAGATTTTTTTTTTTTTTCTGGTCTGCAATGTTACAGTAAATGATACTGGTGTGCTAAGAGTGGGATAAAAAACCAACCTTAATTCAGAAAGGAACCATAGTAAAAATAATGCGTCCTTCTACTAGGGAAAAAAAAATAGCCTTTTTGAATGCCCCTGTGAATTATGATAGTATTTCCAGGCTTACAGCATTCTGAGGTAACTTCTATTCCTGTCATAGCTCCACTGGGCAAACTGCCAGCTTGCTTTTTTTATTTTGTGTCTTCATGTCCCAGGCCTTTAAATGAAGCTATGATATTTTCCCAGCAACATTGTAAATCACAACTTAATTGTCCACCAAATCCTAAGAGATCTACCCAAAGAACATGAAGAAAAAAATTGGGAAAAATGAAAAAATGAACTTCAGTTGAATTTCAGCCATTAGTTCTAGTCAGATACCATATCCTTTTTTATTCTTTTTTTCCTTAGTAGATTAGGTCTTTCTGCTTTTGGACTCCTTTGGTTTTGTGCTGTTAACAGAGTTATAGCACTTGTTTTAATAACTTCCGTGAAGAAAATCAGAGCTTACTCTTTATCTAAAATGATTTTTTCACTGTAGGTATACTTTAAGTTGTTATTTTTTCAAGCCAGTTTGAACAAGATCCAGTACTTTGGACTGGATCCAAGACAACATCCACAGATGTTCCATCTGTGCACTGTTATTAATATGGAATGTTCTCTACTTCTACTTGATACAGAATAACATTCAGTTACATTTTCACATGCAGAAGATATAATTTAGTAAATGTGAAAAATTCATGCCTGGTCAGGTATGAGATAGAATTAGTAGGGAAAGCGCTGAAAGCACTAGCTTTTGTTTCTGTCAGTGACTGCTCAAGCGACTAGAAATAGCAAGTATTAAAGAGCTTCCTTGAGAATGCAGATTTCTTAATCAAAGTCAAAAGCAAAACACACCCTGACATGAAGGGAATAAATGAAAGCACCTTATCTCTTCAGTTCATATTCCCAAATCAGGTAAATATTAAACTTGAATAAATTGCATATATTAAGGTATGGTCAACAGTGCTGCATATTTATTTTTGCTCAGTGTAACCTAAGAATGTCTTTCCCATTTTTTTGAGTATGAAACACAAGAAAAGTTGTGAATTTTAACTGCTTTGTAAATTGAATAACTTCTTCATAAACCTCAGAACTCTGAGATACAAATCTAAATCAGCATCTTCTAATTTAGCAAGTTCTGTGTTCATGACAGCTTGAACATAAGACCCTTCTGAAGTATCAGACGCCAAGATCATCAATCACAGTAATAGATTTGAAAATGATGTCTGAAGACCTGTAGAGGGAAAAAATTGATCATTGGTTTATAAGCATTTACAATGTGTGACCATTAGCTATTCTATTTGACACTTTCCTTCCCATTCAGGAATGGGCACTTCTATAGATCTAATTTGTCCTGCATTTAAATTCACTAAAATGAATGTCATTATTAGTATATTTTTCTTTACATTGTTTCAGCAAACAAAGCTTTGTGTTTTTTCCCTGGTTGTGTGCCCACAAGCTAAAGCAATTTTAAGATTAGTAAAAGTATTAAAGTATTTTTTCAAGACTTCCATGAAAGTCTGAGGAACAAGCTAACCATAATTCAAAATTCATAATACAGAGCACTATTGCTTGCCAATAAATGTATCTAGGAGCCATTTGCTTAGAAGTCATAGATTATGAACAGAATCAGTAGACGGTAGATAAAGTCAGGGAGAAGCTGCTTACTTTTCTCTGATCCATCAGCTTTAAACCTGAAATAACAGAAAATTGGCAGAAATTTGGCTTTACTTACTTTGTTGGATTTCAAAAAGAAGATTTCCTGAATGGCAGGGAATGTCTGTCTCGTACCCTATGCCATTCAACATGGAAAGTTTAGCAGAAGAGGAGAGCATTGAATTCCAGCTATTTCTGTCTGCCAGCATGAGTGTACGTGGATCCAATGTAAATTAGAGCCCTGTACTCCTATCAGTTTTCACAGAGGATGTAGATAATTCAAACTGGAAAAGAGGAGCTTCATGAAAACCAGAGATGTGACCCCTACAGAAACCTACACTGAGTTTCTGTCACATGAAAAAACATGCCACAGTTATTTCTGATAGCATGATATCTAATGATGGGATATACCACAATAAACAAACAAATAAGTAAGTAAGTAAATGAATGAATAAATAAACAAACAAAAAAAATTAAAGATAAATATATATTTTATATTTATATCAAAAATTGTGTTTCTTTCACGAGAACTTCAAGGACAAATTCAGTGGCAGAAGAAGTCTTTTAAAATCTTTTTTTTTCCTTTAGTTCCCAGATGTGTTAAAACTGTGGTCTGGGCCAAACATTCTAAATTTATCTCTGATTTTATTTGTAAAAGATAGAAAATACGTAGGTCTTATTTTCTAGCTCAACCTGCAATTGGTCATAAAAATGAAAAATGGAAGAAATATTTTCTTGGAAAGTATATAATAATTATTACTTACGTTACACTATATTAATAGACACTGAATAGCGCATGTTTATGAAAGTCAAAGTTGTCCCTTCACTGCATCACTGTTTCCAGCTGATAGTAAAATATGTTGTTGAGAAAAATGTAAATAGTAGTTGCTGACTGATTCAGGTAGTTGGACAAAAGATAAAACTTCTCAGAAATGTAGTGTTCTCTGTGTACTATGAATTTCAGAACACTGAGATGTTGCATTTCAGTTTACACAGGATATATTAGAAGGGGTGTGGTTAGTAGGCTGTCACACTCCAATATAAGGGAGGGAGGCGAGTCATGGAGGTTATCCTGCCAACTACGCCAATAAAAATGTCACGCTCCAATATAAAGACCAGGTTCTTAGATTATGTGTATACCCGGCGTGAGATTAAGAAGCAACGGTTCAAATGTTGGTCCGACCAGTTTATTACCAATATTGACCAGGGAGATGGGGAAGGGGAAGGTGGACACTGTTACCAATAAGGGTGATGGGGAAGGGAAGGCAAGCGATAGGAAAGATAGGAAAGAAGCAAAGGGTTAGTACAACACAGGGATAGTCACCAGCCAGGATCCTAGGAGTGGTTCGGTTGCAAGCAGCTCCGATGGTCCAAGGCAGAAGGGCAGGGGTGGCAGAAGCGGGGAGAACAGCAGCAGCAACGGGCATCCTTGAGCAGCAAGCAGTTGTCCTGGAGAAGCGGCACCGGGTCAGCACAGGAGAAGCGGCGTGGGGTCAGCCCAGGAACAGCGTCAGCCAGCACTGGAGAAGCAGCGAGGGGTCAGCACCGGGAGGGGCAGCAGCGAACAGTGATCAGCTCGTGAGGTCTCTCCTAAGAGAAGGCCTCTCCGGGAAGCAGCAAACAGTGATCAGCTCGAGAGGGTTCAGATGGTAGAACACCTCGAAGGAGCGGCCGGTGAGGTCCAGGAGAAAGCAGCATGTCTCAGGCAGCAGGCCCAGGAGAGAGTTCAGCAGCAGGGATCAGTTCAGGAAGGTTTCTGATGGAAGAACACCCCCAAATCTCATGGTGGTCGATACCTCTTTTATCCTCCATTTCTCTTGCCTACGTGACAAATCCTGTGCTAGCGTGCCAGGCAAGCGTCTCCTGAGATGCTTAAGTCTGGTTTATAAACCAGTCTGAGAAGTTCTGGAAATACATGGATTTCAAGGGTGAACTATTCAGCAGATATTTATTTGTTGGATGTTCAAAGAGGGTTGTGGTCAATGGCTATGCATCCACGTGGAGGCTGATGATGAGTGGTGTCCCTCTGAGGTCCGTTTTGGGACAGGTGCTCTTCAACATCAATGACCTCGATAGTAGAATTGAGTGCACCCTCAGCTAGTTTTCTGATGACACTAAGCTGAGTGGTGCAGTTGATTCCTTAGAAGAAAGGGGTGCCGTCCAAAGAGTCCTAGGTGACATAAAAAAGTGGGCCAGCATAAACCTACTGAGTTCCAATGCAGCCAAGTGCAACACACTGCACCTGGGTAGGGTCAACCCAAACATGAGTACAGACCAGGAAAAGAACTTATGAGACCAGCCCATCAGAGAAGCATTTGGTCCTGGTGGAAAAAAGCTTGACGTTAGCCAGCAATATGTTCTTGCAACCCAGAAGACCAATTGTTTCCTAGGATGCACCAGAAGAGAGGTGGCCAGCAGGCCATGGGAGGTGATTATCATCCTCTACTCTGCCCTTATGAGGCTCCATCTGGAGTATTGCATTCACGTCAGCAAGCCCTCAGCACGATAAAGTTGTGGAGCTGTTGAAGCAGGTCCAGAGAAGGGACAAAACAATGATCATAGGGCTGGTGCATCTATCCCATGGAGAGCCTGAGGAAGAGAAGGCTCCAGACAGACCTCATTGTAGTCTTTCAGTACTTAAAGGGAGCTGAAATAAGGAGGAAATCCAGTTTAGATTAGATTTGAGGGTGAATCGTGCTGGAACAGGTTGCCAAGAACAGTTATGTATGTCCCACCTTTGCCAGGTTGGATGGGCCATGGGCAACCTGATCTAGTGAATAGGAACCATGCCCATGGCAGGGGGTTGGAACTAAATAATCTTTAAGATCAGTCCAACACAAGCCATTCTATGATTCTAAGATTTTATTAAAAAGACAACAATTGGAAACCGTTGGAAATTTATCTCTCAGCCTGGAGAACAATTGATTTACAAGTGAAAGAAGTAAAAAAATACTGTAGAAAGCACTGATTAAAAAAAAGTGAGTGATGTCCTTTCAAAAAATATAATGAAATAATTGAACAAGAATTGAAGATAGGGCACGGCTGACTTTCAGACTATAAATTTAATTAACGGGATTTTTAACCTGGTTTTGATTTAGAAATTGAAGGTTTCTCCCCCACCTGCAATTAAGATACCCTTTAGCATGCATCAGAGGATGCACCCATAATAAAACCCCTGGGATGTAATTGCAACAGAGACAAATAATGAGTTCTATTTACAATATAAAAATATTGTTTATACTAAATAGAGAATATTATTTGTTCTAAGGGTTAGTGTTCTATACATAACAAAGTGCTTGCACATGATAAGAGATCTGACAACTTATAACGCTCTTTACTCCATCTCAGTAGAACAAATACTCTGGCTTTTGGAACTGTATACATATGTGTACAGCTATAACAGTATACATATAATATACATATAATCATACATATAATCATTTTTTCTAATAGTCCCTTCATTTAAAGTCTTCTACTTAATTTTTTGCATTTTCTTGCTTTAAATTTTAGCTATAATTAAAGTAACAGTTAGGCATGTCCGATGGACAGAGTTTCACTTTCAAAGCCTGCTTGGTATACCCAATTATCATTTGGTAACAGCTAGTGTGTATTGCTGCTTTTTCTTCACTTTCCTTGCAGCATGCCATCCATATTGCTAGTGCAATGGCAATAAATCCATAGACACTGGTGTAATCAACTGATTTCTCGCAGATGTGAAGCTTTGCATCATTGTTTTAAAAGCTACCAGGTTTATTTTTTGAAGACATGGGAAACACTGAAACTAGGAAACTAGTAAATACACAAAACAAATTGAAGATACCACTGATATCCAGAGAGATTTGGCCATATTTACTAAAAGAAGCAAACAAATTGATGATAAAGTAAGTTAAGTTTCCCAAATACTGAAATAAAACCAAAAACTTCAATACATAATATTTAAGTTAACTGTCTTAAAAGGCATTTCTTTACAGGAAAAAAAAAAATAGATGGAAGTTACCCACTATAAATCGCAATTAAGCTCATTGAGTTTTCACTGAATTTGAGGTAGTGGAAGTTGAGTGGGGCCTCAGTCATATCTAATTACTTTACTATATGGAGTGCTGTGCTACAAAGTAGTAGACAGTAAAAGGGAAAAAAAATTAAAAAGAAAATTTAAAAAGGGTAAAGAAAAAGAAAAGTATCAAGCTGCTTGTGTTATAGCTAGTAAGAAAGTGCTCCAGACCCTAATGGAAGCAGACTGGGTCTGTACATCTTATCAAATGTAGTGAAAAGCAAGAACAAAGGGAAGTGCGAGCAGTTGGCAATTGGTTACAGTACTCATAGGTTATACATTCTTTAAGGTACTTTAAATAATTCTAAACGTTCAAGAAAGCTTACCTTGCCCGTTACCAGCTTGCAACAACAAATATGCATCTAAATGGCTGCTCACATTGGACACTGTTTTTGTGAATGGAAGGAAAAGGTATTTTAGATGATTAACATTCCTTCCCACCCCCACCCTTTCCCTATATCTGTGCTGTGTGAAGTGAAAAAGGAAAAAGCTGATTGACAGTACAGGCTAGAATGAAGTATCAAAAGTTAAATGGGTTCAAAATGTGAGCTAGATGACTGAGCAAGGAAAAGTGAGGTTTCACATAGAAACTCACACTGAATAATATCTGCCAGTAAGGTGCAGCATCTTTATAGTCAATTGCAGTGTGACCAAGGAAAGACATTTAAAGAATATAGTCTTTCTCATGTGTTGAATAAACAGAAGAGTACACAGGAATATTAAAAAAAGAACAGCATTTTTTTAGAAACACTGTCACTACTACTATTTTACTCTTTATTCTTATAATTGAAGAATTTTGCACTTGGATTTTCTTCCCTAAAAACTCCCCGTAAGAAGACCAGAACAAATTGAAAACAAACAAACAAAAAAAATAAAATAACAAAACAAAAACTAACCAAACAAGAAAACCCTCACAAGAATATAGTGTTTTGGAAAGTAACAGAAATAAGCTAAGTCTCTGGGAAGGGGAGATACATTCCCTCTAGCACTAGTAAATGCTGGAAAAACTTTGAATAAAAGGCTATCCTGTTCCACAAATCACTTGGGAAAGTATGTATTTAATCTTTATTAAGAAAGTAACTGACTTCAATTTAAGTTTCGGATATAAGGACATGAATTTTTATTTCAGCAGTGATTTTTCGGGTATTGGTTGCCACTGCCTGATCTTTCTTTGCATATCTGCAATATCAATATATTATAATTTCAAACCACTCCAACAGACCCTCACCCCCACATCTTAACTTTCCTTTAGTTCAATCTTATTTCCATAGCTTACAAAAACACTTTCCTATTTCTACGAACTGATATGTACCCATTATTTTGCCAGGAGCAACAATGTTGACACTGTATTTTTACTTAGGGCGAAGCATGGAAGAAGGTGCAAGCCTGACCTGTAAGCCGTCCAGGGGGACCTGGGCAGGCTGGAGAAGTGGGACCACATGAACCTAATGAGGTTCAACAAGTCCAAGTCCAGGTATTCATCCAGACTGGGGTAAGATCTCCTTGAGAGCAGCCCTGCAGAGAAGGACTTGAGGGTCCTGGTAGAGAAGAAGCTGAACATGAGCCAGCAGTATGCACTTGCAGCCCGGAAGGCCAACTGTTCTGGGCTGCATTAAAAAAGGGGTGGCCAGCAGGGAGAAGGAGGTGATTGTCCCCCTCTACTCAGCTCTTGTGAGGCCACATCTGGAGTAGTGCATCCAGGCCTGGGTCTCCCAGCACGAGAAAGATGCAGAGCTCTTGAAATGGGTCCAGAAGAGGGCCACTAAAATGATCACAAGGCTGGAGCACCTCTCCTGTGAGGAAAGGTTAAGGGAACTGAGCTTGATTAGCTTGGAGAAGAGAAGGCTCCAGGGAAACCTCACTGTGGTACTTGAAGGGAGCATATAAACAGGATGGAGAAAGACTGCTTACATGGGCTGATAGCAATAGGACATGGGAGATTCAGGTTACGTATTAGGAGGAAGTTTATCACTCAGAGGGGGGTAACACACTGGAACAGGTTGCCCTGAGAGGTTGTGGATGTCCCATCCCTGGAGGCATTCAAGACAAGGCTGGATGTGGCTCTGGGCAGCCTGGTCCAGTGGCTGGCAACTCTGCCCACAGCAGAGGAGTTGAAACTAGACAATCTTTGAGGTCCTTTTCAACCCAGGCCATTCCATGATTCTTCGTCGTTTGTCATCAAAGACAATTAAAAGTTTAGCTTATATTCCCCTCCAACAATTTTAACTCTTCTACTTATATCTTTTAAAAATGGCTTGGAAGATATATTACTACATAGAAAAATGCTCAAATGAGGTATCGTTTAACCTGAAACTGAAATATGCTAAACTCGAACTTGTTTGAGAAAGAAGTAAAATTAGTCAGGAGTAAGATTTGCTGTCAGAAAAAACATCAACAGACCCATTTGACTGCAGTAATTAAAAGTAATGTTCCAAACTGCAGCACCTGCAGTTATAGCAGGTTATGGCCTTTATAACTCACTAACAGGTATTACATTCATTACACATGAGTTTGCATGGGTTAACACATGTCCATGCTAAAAATCTGGTATGGCCTCATCTCCATAGCTTTTTCAAGCGAGTCAATAGAAGTGAAGTACTTTCCAAATGTTATGATCTCTATAATTTAAATAGATTGTCTAGTAGGAAATGAAGCAAATGGACTTTTAAAACGAGTAACTGAGATTAGCAAAGAGCCAATTTATTGCAATAAAATTTGGGTGTGAAAACTGCTGTCCCTGTTTCTCTTTATTTTCACTAATAAAAACTGCTGCTTCTTTATCTAGTAAAAAGGTGCCTATTTTACACAGTCAGTAACACTGGAGCAGGCATACATGCCCTATCTTTGGAACACTTAAACACACACTGAAGCAACAACAGACAACTGAAAAAGCTTTCAACTGGCTGCATTCTGACATAGACACAGATGTTGATGGTGACCTGATGAGATGGAATTATGCTATTCCATGTGATGCACAGCTGGCAGGCAGGTTGGAAGAGAAAATTAAAATATACAGCTATCTTGAAAATAGATGATTAGAAAATTACAAGGCTTCATTGAAAGATGAGTTCCCTTATGGGGAAACATCTCCTGAGATGGCTATCTCCCCACGGAGATGAGTACCACACAGAAGAGTGTTAAGCGGCCACTGAGCTGCAGCTTAATCTCTCTTTCTTTGCCCCAGGACATGCCCGTCTGCTTGTCCCTTAGACAAAGGATTTCACAACCCTTGCCCAGGACTTGCTTGGACATGTTCAGACATGTTCATCAGCAAACTTTGAGGCAATGGTATAAAATAATAGTCTCTTACACAGGCTGAGAGAGGTTCTCTTCCGTCTCTACTCTGCCCTGGTGAGACCCAATCTGGAATACTGTGTCCAGTTCTGGGCCTTTCAGTTCAAGGATAGGGAACTGCTTGAGAGAGCCCAGCACAGAGTCGCAAGGATGATTAAGGGAGTGGAGCATCTCCCTTATGTGGAAAAGCTGAGGCTCTTCAGCTTGGAGGAGACTGAGGGGTGGCCTCACTAACAGTTTTAAATATGTGAAGGGTGAGTGTCAGGGAAATGGAGACAGGCTCCTCTCAGTGATAGGACAAAGAGCAGCGGGTGCAAGTTGGAACATAAGAGGTTCCACATATATATGAGAAAAAACTTCTTCACAGTAAGGGTAATGGAACAAGCTGCCCAGAGAGGCTGTGGGGTCTCCTTCTCTGGAGACACTCAAAACCTACCTGGACACATTCTTGGGTGTTCCTGCTCTGGCTAGGGGGATTAGACTAGCTGATCTTTCAAGGTCCCTTCTAATCCCTGACATTCTGTGAATACAAACATCTGACAAGCAGTCTTTCTCCTCCTTCTTTCAGTTTGATATGCAAGTCACAGTCTTAATTTTGCTTCTTACTCTGACAGTGAGATGCAGCTGTAGCACCTGGTATTGCCTGTGCAAGTCTTCTGACCTAAGGGGAGATGCCCAGTGCTAGTTGGGGCAGAAATGCACTGCCTTCCAATTAAGCTGACCGCTCTCTTCCCCAGGAAATCAGACACCAGCAACACCAGCTTATACCTGAATGTCTGAAGAATAATCAGCTTAAGCAAAGTGACATAGAGACAGCTCCAGTGAATGTGTTTGGTGTTGGTAAAGCCCAAAGAATCTTAAGAAAAGGACAAGGAAAATTGCCCATTTCTGCTTCACAGAAGGAACTCTCTTTGGGCAACAACAGATATTTAGAAAAAAACAAACAAGCAAACAAACACAAAACACTACATGTTTATGCTGCCATGACAGAACTGCAATTTAGATACCTTACTGTTCTCTTTTGGCATCCAAGATTTGTTGCTGGTTTGCACACGGTGTAACAATGTTTTACTAACACTTTCATACTGGATTTTATCCTTTTCTGGGTTGGAGGTGGACAAGGGATACAAGGGCAAGAAGGAGGGAAGCTAAAAAGATTAAAGAAGTCAGAGAAGAAATGGAATACACATGTCCAGAGTCTGATCGTTTGAATTTATAAGTCCTTGAATAATGAAATTTTACATGTGAATATGATTACACATAGTAGAATTATGCAGTTATATTCATATGAACAAAGTCCTTTATTGGAGTAAGTTCTGTGAACTGTCCTTTCAAGTTATCTTTACAGTTTGAAGATGTGTTTTCTGAATCAGAAACAAATAATTACCAGCAATTTCATGGAGACAAGGCACTTCAATAAGAATTACAGTCTGTTTCAGTCTCTGCTACATACTTACTGTCGAAATAAGCTTTGTGGAATGTAAAGTTTCCGATATCACTGATAAAACAAAAAAGAAAATGCTCCAAAAATGCTGTGGTTTGCACAGCTTGATCAAAGCAAAAACCTAAAAGAGATCAGAACAACAATACACAACAAAATCCTTCTTGACTCTGTTATAGATATCTTTTTATGAGACTGTGTATGAATTGGTTTCCTAAACCGCCTCAGTATTCTTAACTTTTTCTTTTTCCTGTAAGGCCTTTTTCTCTGTATGTGTGGTTTCTGGACAAAAGAGCATATTAATTATTTTCATGACTAGTATAGTATATCAAGCAGTTTCTGAAATACAGTTATTAGAAACAGTTGTAAAATATGAGTTGGAATGTTTTATGTGCACAGACAAGAACAGCTGCAAGGGGAAACTTCCAGGGTAAGCAGCAATCTGGTCCTGTTCTGTTGGAGGGCTCAGTAAAAACGTAAGAGACGCTTTGCCAAATTTCTGATGAGGAACATTAGGCATGACAAATTGGAAATGCTCTCATCACTGCCACCAGGAGTCAAAGCAATAACTATGCAGGACTAGTTCTCTGCATTATCAATATCTCCTCTGTGGAAGACTTCTGTAAGCTTTTGTCCCAGGGACAATTTACCAGCAATCCACAAAAATAAAATGATGGGCTGCAGTCAATACCTTGAAGGAAAAGTCTACCTGTATTTCCTACAGCAGAACTGTCTCCATTATACCATAATAAGGTATCAGAAAATACCTCAGAAAGACAACAACAACAACAACAAAAAGTATCCTACTTGGCTGCTTTGCTAGCAGCACCCCTGCTGACAGGACGGCATGAAAAAAAAAGAACACAGAAAACTGAGAAGTCCTTGGTTCTGTACAGAACCACTCGGCAAGAACTAGGAATGTCGTATCACACCAGTGTGTTACCAGCAATAAAACCAAAACGTAGCATCATGCCAGACACTGTGAAGAAAAGCAATTCTGTCCAAGCTGAGAACTATGACAATCTCCACTCCTTTTTCCATACCATTTATGTCAAGCGCAGGTCCCACAGTTTCTACACGTCCTAACTAATTACCATCACCTATCCTGCTTTTAGACACACACACACAAATATACATTATGCATACACATACATTTTTCCCATGGTCTGTGGCCCATTCATGTAAATTGTCCACGGTGTTCGTGACTTAGGGCTCCATCTCTCATGACAGCCCTTCAGTGTTTCAGTGCAGGAGAAACAATTCACAGTGTTGGCTTACTGCATACTGAAGCTAGTTCTGATTTCATCAGAGCTTGTCCTTCAACCTCAGTCAATATTACTTCAACACTGTCAACCTTGGATTTCTGGAAGGTGGACTTTAACCTCTTTAGGACCATGGTTGAGAGGGTCCCTTGGGAGGCAGTTTTGGAAAGCATGGGAGCCCAGGAAGGCTGGAAATACTTTAAGGAAGTTGTTTTCAAGCTGCAGGAGCTGACCATTTCCAGGTCACGGAAGATGAGCCGACGGGCAAAGAGGCCAGGCCGGCTGAACAGAGGCCATTGGCTGGATCTCAAGAACAGAAGGAAAGTTTATGGTCTCTGGAAGAGTGGGCAAGCTACTTATGATGATTACAGGTATGTAGTGAAGCTGTGCAGGGAGAAAATTAGAAAAGCCAAAGTGCAGCTAGAACTGAACTTGGCCACTAAGGTAAGGGAAAACAATGAATGTTATTATAAATACATCAACAGCAAGAGGAAGGCTAGGGAGAATCTCCATCCCTTGTTGGATGCCGAGGGCAACTTGGCCACCAAAGATCAGGATAAGGTTGAGATACTTAATGCTTTTTTTGCCTCAGTCTTCAATAGTAAAACTTGTTACTCCCTGGGAACACAGCCCCCTGTGCTGGCAGATAGGGATAGGGAACAGAATAAGTCCTGCATGATCCATGATGAGATAGTTTTGGACCTGCTCCGAAAGCTCACAAGTCCATGGAACCAGATGGGTTGCACCCTAGAGTGCTGAGGGAGTTGGTGGACGCGGTTGACAAGCCACTCTCCATCATTTTCATCAGTCCTGGCTAACCGGGGATGTCCCGGCAGACTGGGGCTGGCAAATGTGACGCCCGTCTTCAAAAAGGTCCAGAAAGATGATCCTGGTAGCTACAGACCTATCAGTCTCACCTCGGTGCCCAGGAAGGTTATGGAACGGATAGTCTCAGGAGCCATCGTGGACCAATTAAAGGTCAACCAGGGGATCAGGCCCAGTCAGCATGGGTTTACAAATGGTAGATCCTGTCTGACAAACCTGATTTCATTCTATGACAAGATGACCCTCTTAGTGGATGAGGGTAAGGTGGTCAATGTGGTCTACCTGGGCTTCAGTAAGGCCTTTGACACTGTCCCCCACAACATTCTTGTGGAAAAGCTGGCTGCCAGTGGTCTGGATGGGCGTACGCTCCGCTGGGTGAAGCACTGGCTGGATGGCCGGGCCCAGAGAGTTGTGGTCAATGGAGCTGAATCCAGTTGGCGGCTGGTCACAAGCGGGGTCCCCCAAGGCTCGGTGCTGGGGCCACTTCTGAATAACATCTTCATTGATGATCTTGATGAGGGGATTGAGTGTACCCTCAATAAGTTTGCAGATGACATCAAGTTGGGAGGGAGTGTTGATCTTTCAGAGGGGAGGAGAAGGGTACTACAGAGGGACCTGGACAGACTGGATCAATGGGCCAAGGTTAACGGCTTGAGTTTTAATGGGGCCAAGTGTCGGGTCCTGCATTTTGGTCACAACAACCCCAGGCAACCCTACAGGCTAGCGGAGGTGTGGCTGGAGAGCTGCCTGATGGAAAGGGACCTTGGGGTACTGATGGACAGTCGGCTGAATATGAGCCAGCAGTGTGCCCAGGCGGCCAAGAAGGCCAATGGCATCCTGGCTTGTATCAGGAATGGTGTGGTGAGCAGGACAAGGGAAGTCATCCTGCCTCTGTAATCAGCACTGGTGAGGCCTCACCTCAAGTGGTGTGTTCATTTTTGGGCACCTCAGTACAAAAAGGATGTGGAGGTACTGGAGCAGGTCCAAAGAAGGGCAACAAAGCTTGTGAAGGGCTTGGAGAATCAGCCCTATGAGGAGAGGCTGAGGGGGCTGGGACTGTTCAGTCTGGGTAAAAGGAGGCTGAGGGGAGACCTTATTGCTCTCTTCCAATATCTGAAAGGTGCTTACAGCGAGAGTGGGGCAGGTCTCTTCTCACTGGTGATAGGTGACAGGACAAGGGGAAATGGCTTCAAGTTGCGCCACGGTAAGTTTAGGTTGGACATTAGGAAACACTTCCTTACAGAAATAGGCTCCCCAGGGAGGTGGTTGAGTCACTGTCCCTGGATGTGTTTAAGAGCCGTTTGGATGTGGTGC
The DNA here is from genome assembly GCA_023055505.1 of Callipepla californica brunnescens. Classification (NCBI taxonomy): domain Eukaryota; kingdom Metazoa; phylum Chordata; class Aves; order Galliformes; family Odontophoridae; genus Callipepla; species Callipepla californica. Next base: position 180,894 of record JALIRH010000053.1, on the reverse strand, counting down.
TCAGAGATATGATTTAGAAGAGGGCTGTTAGAGTGAGGGTAGTATGGTTGGGCTGCGGTTGGACTTGATGATCTTTAAGGTCTTTTCCAACCTGACTGATTCTGTGATTCTGTAACAAGGTACGTAACTACCATAACAAAGATGATGTGCAGTAGCGTGTACCAATTTAGTACAAATTATTGGCAGTCCTCACCCAGCATCAAATTTACCTCGAGGTACACACCAGACATCCCCATCCTTCCGCATTCCCACTAATAGGCTTGCCCTTGCCTGAGGCAGGACTGTCCTTCCCAGCATGTTCTATATGTGCACCACCAGGCCTTTATCAACCCTCTACAATATGCAAGAGGTTTGACTGGACAGAACCAGCTCAGTTAGCAGATTCAAGTGTTGACTGATGAGGTGGCTTTTGATAAACCTGTGTCCCACTGTTTTTGAATATCCCAGCACACGTTGCTCTCAGTGAAGTCTTGTCCATTGCAGTCAGTCCACTGCATCATTCAGTTTTTTCAGAGGCTGGTGCATGATAGGGGAATATGATAAACCCATTCAGTACTATGCTCCTTGGCTCCGATGTTTGTGAGGTTATTTCAGAAATGAGTCCAATTGCCTGACTCAGTTCTCCCTGGGGTGCCATGTCACCACAAGGCCTGCTTTTCAATGCCTAGGATAGCATTTTGGGTAGAGGCATGGGGCACAGAATATGTTTCCAGCCATCTGGTGACTGCTTACATCATTGTAAGCACATGGCGCTTGTGATCTGACAGGTCTCCCCATCATCCTCCATAACAAAGACGTTTTATCCACTTAGCTTTCCTAATTGCAGTGCATGTTTCACATTCAAAATGATTCACGTTTGAACATCCAGCCCAGTACAGGCAGTCAGGGTGTCAAGAGGAGCTGTTCTTCAGTACCAACCACTTCCAAAGCAGCCCTCACTCCCTCATATGCTGTCAGTATATGTATTTCCAATCAGAGTATAGCAGGCCTCAGAGCTTCTGTATCCTTGACTCCAAAACCCTAGGGTCAACCTTGAGTCTCCTCAGGGGCTTTCTGCCAGAGACTCCACATGGGACCATTGTCCATGACTGCAGCATAGAGCAGGATTTTTGGCAAGGGCAAGCCTATTAGTGGGAATGCGGAAGGATGGGGATGTCTGGTGTGTACCTCGAGGTAAATCTGATGCTGGGTGAGGACTGCCAATAATTTGTACTAAATTGGTACACGCTACTGCACATCATCTTTGTTATGGTAGTTACGTACCTTGTTACAGAATCACAGAATCAGTCAGGTTGGAAAAGACCTTAAAGATCATCAAGTCCAACCGCAGCCCAACCATACTACCCTCACTCTAACAGCCCTCTTCTAAATCATATCTCTGAGCACCACATCCAAACGGCTCTTAAACTTTTTGTTGTTGTTGTTGTTGTCTTTCTGAGGTATTTTCTGATACCTTATTATGGTATAATGGAGACAGTTCTGCTGTAGGAAATACAGGTAGACTTTTCCTTCAAGGTATTGACTGCAGCCCATCATTTTATTTTTGTGGATTGCTGGTAAATTGTCCCTGGGACAAAAGCTTACAGAAGTCTTCCACAGAGGAGATATTGATAATGCAGAGAACTAGTCCTGCATAGTTATTGCTTTGACTCCTGGTGGCAGTGATGAGAGCATTTCCAATTTGTCATGCCTAATGTTCCTCATCAGAAATTTGGCAAAGCGTCTCTTACGTTTTTACTGAGCCCTCCAACAGAACAGGACCAGATTGCTGCTTACCCTGGAAGTTTCCCCTTGCAGCTGTTCTTGTCTGTGCACATAAAACATTCCAACTCATATTTTACAACTGTTTCTAATAACTGTATTTCAGAAACTGCTTGATATACTATACTAGTCATGAAAATAATTAATATGCTCTTTTGTCCAGAAACCACACATACAGAGAAAAAGGCCTTACAGGAAAAAGAAAAAGTTAAGAATACTGAGGCGGTTTAGGAAACCAATTCATACACAGTCTCATAAAAAGATATCTATAACAGAGTCAAGAAGGATTTTGTTGTGTATTGTTGTTCTGATCTCTTTTAGGTTTTTGCTTTGATCAAGCTGTGCAAACCACAGCATTTTTGGAGCATTTTCTTTTTTGTTTTATCAGTGATATCGGAAACTTTACATTCCACAAAGCTTATTTCGACAGTAAGTATGTAGCAGAGACTGAAACAGACTGTAATTCTTATTGAAGTGCCTTGTCTCCATGAAATTGCTGGTAATTATTTGTTTCTGATTCAGAAAACACATCTTCAAACTGTAAAGATAACTTGAAAGGACAGTTCACAGAACTTACTCCAATAAAGGACTTTGTTCATATGAATATAACTGCATAATTCTACTATGTGTAATCATATTCACATGTAAAATTTCATTATTCAAGGACTTATAAATTCAAACGATCAGACTCTGGACATGTGTATTCCATTTCTTCTCTGACTTCTTTAATCTTTTTAGCTTCCCTCCTTCTTGCCCTTGTATCCCTTGTCCACCTCCAACCCAGAATAGGATAAAATCCAGTATGAAAGTGTTAGTAAAACATTGTTACACCGTGTGCAAACCAGCAACAAATCTTGGATGCCAAAAGAGAACAGTAAGGTATCTAAATTGCAGTTCTGTCATGGCAGCATAAACATGTAGTGTTTTGTGTTTGTTTGCTTGTTTGTTTTTTTCTAAATATCTGTTGTTGCCCAAAGAGAGTTCCTTCTGTGAAGCAGAAATGGGCAATTTTCCTTGTCCTTTTCTTAAGATTCTTTGGGCTTTACCAACACCAAACACATTCACTGGAGCTGTCTCTATGTCACTTTGCTTAAGCTGATTATTCTTCAGACATTCAGGTATAAGCTGGTGTTGCTGGTGTCTGATTTCCTGGGGAAGAGAGCGGTCAGCTTAATTGGAAGGCAGTGCATTTCTGCCCCAACTAGCACTGGGCATCTCCCCTTAGGTCAGAAGACTTGCACAGGCAATACCAGGTGCTACAGCTGCATCTCACTGTCAGAGTAAGAAGCAAAATTAAGACTGTGACTTGCATATCAAACTGAAAGAAGGAGGAGAAAGACTGCTTGTCAGATGTTTGTATTCACAGAATGTCAGGGATTAGAAGGGACCTTGAAAGATCAGCTAGTCTAATCCCCCTAGCCAGAGCAGGAACACCCAAGAATGTGTCCAGGTAGGTTTTGAGTGTCTCCAGAGAAGGAGACCCCACAGCCTCTCTGGGCAGCTTGTTCCATTACCCTTACTGTGAAGAAGTTTTTTCTCATATATATGTGGAACCTCTTATGTTCCAACTTGCACCCGCTGCTCTTTGTCCTATCACTGAGAGGAGCCTGTCTCCATTTCCCTGACACTCACCCTTCACATATTTAAAACTGTTAGTGAGGCCACCCCTCAGTCTCCTCCAAGCTGAAGAGCCTCAGCTTTTCCACATAAGGGAGATGCTCCACTCCCTTAATCATCCTTGCGACTCTGTGCTGGGCTCTCTCAAGCAGTTCCCTATCCTTGAACTGAAAGGCCCAGAACTGGACACAGTATTCCAGATTGGGTCTCACCAGGGCAGAGTAGAGACGGAAGAGAACCTCTCTCAGCCTGTGTAAGAGACTATTATTTTATACCATTGCCTCAAAGTTTGCTGATGAACATGTCTGAACATGTCCAAGCAAGTCCTGGGCAAGGGTTGTGAAATCCTTTGTCTAAGGGACAAGCAGACGGGCATGTCCTGGGGCAAAGAAAGAGAGATTAAGCTGCAGCTCAGTGGCCGCTTAACACTCTTCTGTGTGGTACTCATCTCCGTGGGGAGATAGCCATCTCAGGAGATGTTTCCCCATAAGGGAACTCATCTTTCAATGAAGCCTTGTAATTTTCTAATCATCTATTTTCAAGATAGCTGTATATTTTAATTTTCTCTTCCAACCTGCCTGCCAGCTGTGCATCACATGGAATAGCATAATTCCATCTCATCAGGTCACCATCAACATCTGTGTCTATGTCAGAATGCAGCCAGTTGAAAGCTTTTTCAGTTGTCTGTTGTTGCTTCAGTGTGTGTTTAAGTGTTCCAAAGATAGGGCATGTATGCCTGCTCCAGTGTTACTGACTGTGTAAAATAGGCACCTTTTTACTAGATAAAGAAGCAGCAGTTTTTATTAGTGAAAATAAAGAGAAACAGGGACAGCAGTTTTCACACCCAAATTTTATTGCAATAAATTGGCTCTTTGCTAATCTCAGTTACTCGTTTTAAAAGTCCATTTGCTTCATTTCCTACTAGACAATCTATTTAAATTATAGAGATCATAACATTTGGAAAGTACTTCACTTCTATTGACTCGCTTGAAAAAGCTATGGAGATGAGGCCATACCAGATTTTTAGCATGGACATGTGTTAACCCATGCAAACTCATGTGTAATGAATGTAATACCTGTTAGTGAGTTATAAAGGCCATAACCTGCTATAACTGCAGGTGCTGCAGTTTGGAACATTACTTTTAATTACTGCAGTCAAATGGGTCTGTTGATGTTTTTTCTGACAGCAAATCTTACTCCTGACTAATTTTACTTCTTTCTCAAACAAGTTCGAGTTTAGCATATTTCAGTTTCAGGTTAAACGATACCTCATTTGAGCATTTTTCTATGTAGTAATATATCTTCCAAGCCATTTTTAAAAGATATAAGTAGAAGAGTTAAAATTGTTGGAGGGGAATATAAGCTAAACTTTTAATTGTCTTTGATGACAAACGACGAAGAATCATGGAATGGCCTGGGTTGAAAAGGACCTCAAAGATTGTCTAGTTTCAACTCCTCTGCTGTGGGCAGAGTTGCCAGCCACTGGACCAGGCTGCCCAGAGCCACATCCAGCCTTGTCTTGAATGCCTCCAGGGATGGGACATCCACAACCTCTCAGGGCAACCTGTTCCAGTGTGTTACCCCCCTCTGAGTGATAAACTTCCTCCTAATACGTAACCTGAATCTCCCATGTCCTATTGCTATCAGCCCATGTAAGCAGTCTTTCTCCATCCTGTTTATATGCTCCCTTCAAGTACCACAGTGAGGTTTCCCTGGAGCCTTCTCTTCTCCAAGCTAATCAAGCTCAGTTCCCTTAACCTTTCCTCACAGGAGAGGTGCTCCAGCCTTGTGATCATTTTAGTGGCCCTCTTCTGGACCCATTTCAAGAGCTCTGCATCTTTCTCGTGCTGGGAGACCCAGGCCTGGATGCACTACTCCAGATGTGGCCTCACAAGAGCTGAGTAGAGGGGGACAATCACCTCCTTCTCCCTGCTGGCCACCCCTTTTTTAATGCAGCCCAGAACAGTTGGCCTTCCGGGCTGCAAGTGCATACTGCTGGCTCATGTTCAGCTTCTTCTCTACCAGGACCCTCAAGTCCTTCTCTGCAGGGCTGCTCTCAAGGAGATCTTACCCCAGTCTGGATGAATACCTGGACTTGGACTTGTTGAACCTCATTAGGTTCATGTGGTCCCACTTCTCCAGCCTGCCCAGGTCCCCCTGGACGGCTTACAGGTCAGGCTTGCACCTTCTTCCATGCTTCGCCCTAAGTAAAAATACAGTGTCAACATTGTTGCTCCTGGCAAAATAATGGGTACATATCAGTTCGTAGAAATAGGAAAGTGTTTTTGTAAGCTATGGAAATAAGATTGAACTAAAGGAAAGTTAAGATGTGGGGGTGAGGGTCTGTTGGAGTGGTTTGAAATTATAATATATTGATATTGCAGATATGCAAAGAAAGATCAGGCAGTGGCAACCAATACCCGAAAAATCACTGCTGAAATAAAAATTCATGTCCTTATATCCGAAACTTAAATTGAAGTCAGTTACTTTCTTAATAAAGATTAAATACATACTTTCCCAAGTGATTTGTGGAACAGGATAGCCTTTTATTCAAAGTTTTTCCAGCATTTACTAGTGCTAGAGGGAATGTATCTCCCCTTCCCAGAGACTTAGCTTATTTCTGTTACTTTCCAAAACACTATATTCTTGTGAGGGTTTTCTTGTTTGGTTAGTTTTTGTTTTGTTATTTTATTTTTTTTGTTTGTTTGTTTTCAATTTGTTCTGGTCTTCTTACGGGGAGTTTTTAGGGAAGAAAATCCAAGTGCAAAATTCTTCAATTATAAGAATAAAGAGTAAAATAGTAGTAGTGACAGTGTTTCTAAAAAAATGCTGTTCTTTTTTTAATATTCCTGTGTACTCTTCTGTTTATTCAACACATGAGAAAGACTATATTCTTTAAATGTCTTTCCTTGGTCACACTGCAATTGACTATAAAGATGCTGCACCTTACTGGCAGATATTATTCAGTGTGAGTTTCTATGTGAAACCTCACTTTTCCTTGCTCAGTCATCTAGCTCACATTTTGAACCCATTTAACTTTTGATACTTCATTCTAGCCTGTACTGTCAATCAGCTTTTTCCTTTTTCACTTCACACAGCACAGATATAGGGAAAGGGTGGGGGTGGGAAGGAATGTTAATCATCTAAAATACCTTTTCCTTCCATTCACAAAAACAGTGTCCAATGTGAGCAGCCATTTAGATGCATATTTGTTGTTGCAAGCTGGTAACGGGCAAGGTAAGCTTTCTTGAACGTTTAGAATTATTTAAAGTACCTTAAAGAATGTATAACCTATGAGTACTGTAACCAATTGCCAACTGCTCGCACTTCCCTTTGTTCTTGCTTTTCACTACATTTGATAAGATGTACAGACCCAGTCTGCTTCCATTAGGGTCTGGAGCACTTTCTTACTAGCTATAACACAAGCAGCTTGATACTTTTCTTTTTCTTTACCCTTTTTAAATTTTCTTTTTAATTTTTTTTCCCTTTTACTGTCTACTACTTTGTAGCACAGCACTCCATATAGTAAAGTAATTAGATATGACTGAGGCCCCACTCAACTTCCACTACCTCAAATTCAGTGAAAACTCAATGAGCTTAATTGCGATTTATAGTGGGTAACTTCCATCTATTTTTTTTTTTCCTGTAAAGAAATGCCTTTTAAGACAGTTAACTTAAATATTATGTATTGAAGTTTTTGGTTTTATTTCAGTATTTGGGAAACTTAACTTACTTTATCATCAATTTGTTTGCTTCTTTTAGTAAATATGGCCAAATCTCTCTGGATATCAGTGGTATCTTCAATTTGTTTTGTGTATTTACTAGTTTCCTAGTTTCAGTGTTTCCCATGTCTTCAAAAAATAAACCTGGTAGCTTTTAAAACAATGATGCAAAGCTTCACATCTGCGAGAAATCAGTTGATTACACCAGTGTCTATGGATTTATTGCCATTGCACTAGCAATATGGATGGCATGCTGCAAGGAAAGTGAAGAAAAAGCAGCAATACACACTAGCTGTTACCAAATGATAATTGGGTATACCAAGCAGGCTTTGAAAGTGAAACTCTGTCCATCGGACATGCCTAACTGTTACTTTAATTATAGCTAAAATTTAAAGCAAGAAAATGCAAAAAATTAAGTAGAAGACTTTAAATGAAGGGACTATTAGAAAAAATGATTATATGTATGATTATATGTATATTATATGTATACTGTTATAGCTGTACACATATGTATACAGTTCCAAAAGCCAGAGTATTTGTTCTACTGAGATGGAGTAAAGAGCGTTATAAGTTGTCAGATCTCTTATCATGTGCAAGCACTTTGTTATGTATAGAACACTAACCCTTAGAACAAATAATATTCTCTATTTAGTATAAACAATATTTTTATATTGTAAATAGAACTCATTATTTGTCTCTGTTGCAATTACATCCCAGGGGTTTTATTATGGGTGCATCCTCTGATGCATGCTAAAGGGTATCTTAATTGCAGGTGGGGGAGAAACCTTCAATTTCTAAATCAAAACCAGGTTAAAAATCCCGTTAATTAAATTTATAGTCTGAAAGTCAGCCGTGCCCTATCTTCAATTCTTGTTCAATTATTTCATTATATTTTTTGAAAGGACATCACTCACTTTTTTTTAATCAGTGCTTTCTACAGTATTTTTTTACTTCTTTCACTTGTAAATCAATTGTTCTCCAGGCTGAGAGATAAATTTCCAACGGTTTCCAATTGTTGTCTTTTTAATAAAATCTTAGAATCATAGAATGGCTTGTGTTGGACTGATCTTAAAGATTATTTAGTTCCAACCCCCTGCCATGGGCATGGTTCCTATTCACTAGATCAGGTTGCCCATGGCCCATCCAACCTGGCAAAGGTGGGACATACATAACTGCTCTTGGCAACCTGTTCCAGCACGATTCACCCTCAAATCTAATCTAAACTGGATTTCCTCCTTATTTCAGCTCCCTTTAAGTACTGAAAGACTACAATGAGGTCTGTCTGGAGCCTTCTCTTCCTCAGGCTCTCCATGGGATAGATGCACCAGCCCTATGATCATTGTTTTGTCCCTTCTCTGGACCTGCTTCAACAGCTCCACAACTTTATCGTGCTGAGGGCTTGCTGACGTGAATGCAATACTCCAGATGGAGCCTCATAAGGGCAGAGTAGAGGATGATAATCACCTCCCATGGCCTGCTGGCCACCTCTCTTCTGGTGCATCCTAGGAAACAATTGGTCTTCTGGGTTGCAAGAACATATTGCTGGCTAACGTCAAGCTTTTTTCCACCAGGACCAAATGCTTCTCTGATGGGCTGGTCTCATAAGTTCTTTTCCTGGTCTGTACTCATGTTTGGGTTGACCCTACCCAGGTGCAGTGTGTTGCACTTGGCTGCATTGGAACTCAGTAGGTTTATGCTGGCCCACTTTTTTATGTCACCTAGGACTCTTTGGACGGCACCCCTTTCTTCTAAGGAATCAACTGCACCACTCAGCTTAGTGTCATCAGAAAACTAGCTGAGGGTGCACTCAATTCTACTATCGAGGTCATTGATGTTGAAGAGCACCTGTCCCAAAACGGACCTCAGAGGGACACCACTCATCATCAGCCTCCACGTGGATGCATAGCCATTGACCACAACCCTCTTTGAACATCCAACAAATAAATATCTGCTGAATAGTTCACCCTTGAAATCCATGTATTTCCAGAACTTCTCAGACTGGTTTATAAACCAGACTTAAGCATCTCAGGAGACGCTTGCCTGGCACGCTAGCACAGGATTTGTCACGTAGGCAAGAGAAATGGAGGATAAAAGAGGTATCGACCACCATGAGATTTGGGGGTGTTCTTCCATCAGAAACCTTCCTGAACTGATCCCTGCTGCTGAACTCTCTCCTGGGCCTGCTGCCTGAGACATGCTGCTTTCTCCTGGACCTCACCGGCCGCTCCTTCGAGGTGTTCTACCATCTGAACCCTCTCGAGCTGATCACTGTTTGCTGCTTCCCGGAGAGGCCTTCTCTTAGGAGAGACCTCACGAGCTGATCACTGTTCGCTGCTGCCCCTCCCGGTGCTGACCCCTCGCTGCTTCTCCAGTGCTGGCTGACGCTGTTCCTGGGCTGACCCCACGCCGCTTCTCCTGTGCTGACCCGGTGCCGCTTCTCCAGGACAACTGCTTGCTGCTCAAGGATGCCCGTTGCTGCTGCTGTTCTCCCCGCTTCTGCCACCCCTGCCCTTCTGCCTTGGACCATCGGAGCTGCTTGCAACCGAACCACTCCTAGGATCCTGGCTGGTGACTATCCCTGTGTTGTACTAACCCTTTGCTTCTTTCCTATCTTTCCTATCGCTTGCCTTCCCTTCCCCATCACCCTTATTGGTAACAGTGTCCACCTTCCCCTTCCCCATCTCCCTGGTCAATATTGGTAATAAACTGGTCGGACCAACATTTGAACCGTTGCTTCTTAATCTCACGCCGGGTATACACATAATCTAAGAACCTGGTCTTTATATTGGAGCGTGACATTTTTATTGGCGTAGTTGGCAGGATAACCTCCATGACTCGCCTCCCTCCCTTATATTGGAGTGTGACAGCCTACTAACCACACCCCTTCTAATATATCCTGTGTAAACTGAAATGCAACATCTCAGTGTTCTGAAATTCATAGTACACAGAGAACACTACATTTCTGAGAAGTTTTATCTTTTGTCCAACTACCTGAATCAGTCAGCAACTACTATTTACATTTTTCTCAACAACATATTTTACTATCAGCTGGAAACAGTGATGCAGTGAAGGGACAACTTTGACTTTCATAAACATGCGCTATTCAGTGTCTATTAATATAGTGTAACGTAAGTAATAATTATTATATACTTTCCAAGAAAATATTTCTTCCATTTTTCATTTTTATGACCAATTGCAGGTTGAGCTAGAAAATAAGACCTACGTATTTTCTATCTTTTACAAATAAAATCAGAGATAAATTTAGAATGTTTGGCCCAGACCACAGTTTTAACACATCTGGGAACTAAAGGAAAAAAAAAGATTTTAAAAGACTTCTTCTGCCACTGAATTTGTCCTTGAAGTTCTCGTGAAAGAAACACAATTTTTGATATAAATATAAAATATATATTTATCTTTAATTTTTTTTGTTTGTTTATTTATTCATTCATTTACTTACTTACTTATTTGTTTGTTTATTGTGGTATATCCCATCATTAGATATCATGCTATCAGAAATAACTGTGGCATGTTTTTTCATGTGACAGAAACTCAGTGTAGGTTTCTGTAGGGGTCACATCTCTGGTTTTCATGAAGCTCCTCTTTTCCAGTTTGAATTATCTACATCCTCTGTGAAAACTGATAGGAGTACAGGGCTCTAATTTACATTGGATCCACGTACACTCATGCTGGCAGACAGAAATAGCTGGAATTCAATGCTCTCCTCTTCTGCTAAACTTTCCATGTTGAATGGCATAGGGTACGAGACAGACATTCCCTGCCATTCAGGAAATCTTCTTTTTGAAATCCAACAAAGTAAGTAAAGCCAAATTTCTGCCAATTTTCTGTTATTTCAGGTTTAAAGCTGATGGATCAGAGAAAAGTAAGCAGCTTCTCCCTGACTTTATCTACCGTCTACTGATTCTGTTCATAATCTATGACTTCTAAGCAAATGGCTCCTAGATACATTTATTGGCAAGCAATAGTGCTCTGTATTATGAATTTTGAATTATGGTTAGCTTGTTCCTCAGACTTTCATGGAAGTCTTGAAAAAATACTTTAATACTTTTACTAATCTTAAAATTGCTTTAGCTTGTGGGCACACAACCAGGGAAAAAACACAAAGCTTTGTTTGCTGAAACAATGTAAAGAAAAATATACTAATAATGACATTCATTTTAGTGAATTTAAATGCAGGACAAATTAGATCTATAGAAGTGCCCATTCCTGAATGGGAAGGAAAGTGTCAAATAGAATAGCTAATGGTCACACATTGTAAATGCTTATAAACCAATGATCAATTTTTTCCCTCTACAGGTCTTCAGACATCATTTTCAAATCTATTACTGTGATTGATGATCTTGGCGTCTGATACTTCAGAAGGGTCTTATGTTCAAGCTGTCACGAACACAGAACTTGCTAAATTAGAAGATGCTGATTTAGATTTGTATCTCAGAGTTCTGAGGTTTATGAAGAAGTTATTCAATTTACAAAGCAGTTAAAATTCACAACTTTTCTTGTGTTTCATACTCAAAAAAATGGGAAAGACATTCTTAGGTTACACTGAGCAAAAATAAATATGCAGCACTGTTGACCATACCTTAATATATGCAATTTATTCAAGTTTAATATTTACCTGATTTGGGAATATGAACTGAAGAGATAAGGTGCTTTCATTTATTCCCTTCATGTCAGGGTGTGTTTTGCTTTTGACTTTGATTAAGAAATCTGCATTCTCAAGGAAGCTCTTTAATACTTGCTATTTCTAGTCGCTTGAGCAGTCACTGACAGAAACAAAAGCTAGTGCTTTCAGCGCTTTCCCTACTAATTCTATCTCATACCTGACCAGGCATGAATTTTTCACATTTACTAAATTATATCTTCTGCATGTGAAAATGTAACTGAATGTTATTCTGTATCAAGTAGAAGTAGAGAACATTCCATATTAATAACAGTGCACAGATGGAACATCTGTGGATGTTGTCTTGGATCCAGTCCAAAGTACTGGATCTTGTTCAAACTGGCTTGAAAAAATAACAACTTAAAGTATACCTACAGTGAAAAAATCATTTTAGATAAAGAGTAAGCTCTGATTTTCTTCACGGAAGTTATTAAAACAAGTGCTATAACTCTGTTAACAGCACAAAACCAAAGGAGTCCAAAAGCAGAAAGACCTAATCTACTAAGGAAAAAAAGAATAAAAAAGGATATGGTATCTGACTAGAACTAATGGCTGAAATTCAACTGAAGTTCATTTTTTCATTTTTCCCAATTTTTTTCTTCATGTTCTTTGGGTAGATCTCTTAGGATTTGGTGGACAATTAAGTTGTGATTTACAATGTTGCTGGGAAAATATCATAGCTTCATTTAAAGGCCTGGGACATGAAGACACAAAATAAAAAAAGCAAGCTGGCAGTTTGCCCAGTGGAGCTATGACAGGAATAGAAGTTACCTCAGAATGCTGTAAGCCTGGAAATACTATCATAATTCACAGGGGCATTCAAAAAGGCTATTTTTTTTTCCCTAGTAGAAGGACGCATTATTTTTACTATGGTTCCTTTCTGAATTAAGGTTGGTTTTTTATCCCACTCTTAGCACACCAGTATCATTTACTGTAACATTGCAGACCAGAAAAAAAAAAAAAATCTATCCCTAATCTTCCTATGGGAAGGAAAGTGTCAAATAGTGTGAAAGACAGAAACTGTTTTTCCCTTCTTTTGTCTCAAAGCTTGCTTCGTAAGGCCTTTTCTGGTGACAAGACTCTGACTGATAACTGCTGGTTACCCAGATGGGTGTTACGGTGCCTCTTTGTCTCTGCTTATGGTTGCAAAGATAAGCAGAAATAGGTGCAAATAGTCTTTTCCGGGGGGTAGGCTTGGAGAAGCTGACCACCACAGAAAGACAATGCTCCTGCATGGCAAGGAAGGCAACATCCGCTGCTGGCTTATCTGTTGAGCCAGACATGTCACACAAGCAAAGAGAAAAAAATACCTGAGAAATGGGGATAAAAGGCCTTCACTGTACCAAGGATTTGGGAGATGAGAAGAGATGAATTGAAAAGAGAAGAAGAGAGGAGAAGAATTCCTGGAGAAGAACTCCCAGAGAGAAAATCTTTGAGGAGAACTCCCGAAGACGGACCCTGAGGCCTGCTTGCTGCCATCTCCCATCCCCCGCGGTGACCAGACGAGTTCCTGTGACTACGAACCTCGTTGGACTCACGGTGGTGATTATATCTCTCTTGCTTTCTATCAAGACTCCTTTTGCTTTTTATCCCTTTTCTATCGCTCACCTTCCCTTCCCCATATCCCTAAGCAACTAGTAATTGTAATAAACTGGTTGGGCTAACATTTGACCCGTTGTGTCTTAATCTCGCCATCGGGTATATACATACATATAAAGAACCTCGTCTCCCTCCTTTATATTGGAGCGTGACAAATAGAATAACTAATGGTCACACATTGTAAATGCTTATAAACCAATGATCAATTTTTTCCCTCTACAGGTCTTCAGACATCATTTTCAAATCTATTACTGTGACTGAAAACTGAAAACAGTACTCGAGGTGCGGCCGCACCAGAGCTGAGTACAGGGGATGATCACCTCCCTGCTCCTGCTGGCTACACTATTTCTAATACAGGCCAGGATGCAATTGGCCACCTGGGCACACTGCCGGCTCATGTTGAGCCGAGCATCAACCAACACCCCCAGGTCCTTTTCCTCTATACAGTCTTCAAGCCATTCTGCCCCCAGCCTATAGCATTGCATGGGGTTATTGTGGCCAAAGTGCAGGAACCCGGCACTTGGCCTTACTGAACCTCATCCCATTGACCTCACCCCAGCTATTCAGCCTATCTAGATCCCGCTGAAGGGCCTCCCTACCCTCAGGCACATTGACACATCCTCCCAACTTGGTGTCATCCGCAAACTTACTGAGGGTACACTGAGGGTCCCCTCATCCAGATCATCAATAAAGATATTAAACAAGATGGGCCCCAGTACCAACCCTTGGGGGACACCACTCGTAACGGGATGCCAGCTGGAGGTAACTCCATTAACCACTACCTGCTGGGGATGGCCCTCTAGCCAATTCTCAACCCAGAGAAGAGTGAACCTGTCCACACCATGGGCTGCCAGTTTCCCCAGGAGAACACTGTGGGAGACTGTGTCAAAGGCTTTGCTGAAGTCCAGGTAGACTACATCGACAGCCTTCCCCTCATCTACCATTCTGGTCACCCAGTCGTAGAAGGAGATGAGGTTGGATAGAAGTCCAGGTAGACTACATCAACAGCCTTTCCCTCATCTACCAGTCTGGTCACCCAGTCGTAGAAGGAGATGAGGTTGAACAAGCATGACCTGCCCTTTGTGAACCCAGGCTGGCTGGGTCTGATCCCCTGATTGCCATGCACGTGCCGCGTGATCTCCCTCAAGATCAACTGCTCCATAACTTTCCCTGATACCGAGGTCAGGTTGACAGGCCTGTAGTTCCCCGGATCTTCCTTACGGCCTTTCTTGTGGGTGGGAGTCACATCGGCAAGCCTCCAATCTTGTGGGACCTCTCCAGATAACCAGGAATGCTGATTAATTGTAGAAAGCATTGTCCAAAAGCTTCCTGAATTTCAGCAGGCTTGATAATATGATGCCTTGAGGAGCCTGTTTCAGTACCCTCCCTCAGTGAAGAACAGCGTCCTAACAACCAATTTCCTAACAACCTGACCATCCTGTGGTACATCTCTATGTTGTTCCCTTGGGTCCTGCAGCTGTCACCAGAGGAAAAAGATCAGAACCTGCCCCCCCACTACCCTTGTGAAGAAGGTGTAGGCTACCATGAGGTCTTCTCTCAAGACTCCTTTCACTCTAGAATGAATAAAGCAATGAACCATAGCTGCTCCCCACGCATCTCCCCTGAAATATCTTCTAAAAATTCCTTTGCACTGAACATTTTTTCTTAAACATTCCCGTGTATTTTGCACCTCCTTTATTTTATATTCTCTCTTTTTTTTTTTTTTTTTTTAGACTTAAGCTGTTACCCGTTTTATAACAGGTTTCATTTGTTCAGTTTAGTTTTACAGAATTTTGCACAACTACATATTAAACATGTTTACAGTATTTTTTTTATCATTTTTTGTCATTAAAGTGCATGTAATTTCTTCTAAACAGTATTAACTGCAATAATGTAATAGTTAATTTCTAATATTTATGTATAACAGATATACAACATTCTAAGCAATTTTCTTCAAAATTAACAATATAAGGTTTGTAAGTGTAAGTTTGTTGTGTAAGTACTTCACATCATTTCTAAGAGGCCCTAGTTTTTGGTCATTCATTTATTTCAGTAGTTGAAGACATGAAGACAAAGGAAGGAGAGGACTTTCACCTTTTCACTACTATTCCCATGAATCATTGGTATAATTTAAATGGACAAATACCACAGAAAATAATGTGAATTGTAGAAAGGACAATATATTCCCATTTGCCTTTTAAAATCTACAGATGAACATACAAATACATTAGTGTAAGCAACAAAGCAGTCTGGTGGGGATTTAATGAGCCATTAAAATAAAATTTTAGCTTCAAAACCCAACTATGAGAAACAGGTACATACTTCAATGATTCATGAATGATAAGCACAATACAATTTAGCAGTTACATAAAATATACATAAGGTTGTTCCTTTGACAAAAGTTAACCGTATTCTCTCTTCTTGCCACAGAAAAAATTTGCAGTAAATTTAGACAGATGAAGTTTACAAATGCAAGAAATAAGGAAGATCCCAAGAGTTCCAATACCAAACGTTACTTTTGGACAAGTAGAAAAGGATTGATCTTTTTGGATCAATCTACTTGACCCTGTGTCTACTTGACACAAATTTTGTATTTCCCTCCTCAGGATTCTTTTACGATTCAGTGTCCCAGGTATCCCTAATGCTGTTCTCGCCCTTGTATACAGAGTATTGAGTTTGATATTATTTTGTCTTTGCTAATTAGAATCATCAGCTCTATCTTGGTTGCAGTCTCCCAGGATACAGGATATGTATTCTCATATAAACTGTATTTGTACTGTGGGAGAAAATTTGGTTTGAGACTAGAAGAGACTAAAATAATTAAAAAGGCAGTAAAGTAGAAGTCTTATAGGTTTTGATCTTAATTATCTCTGAACTTCAGTTTAACCTATCTCAAAATAAAGCCAATTGCCTCATACTAATTGCAGTTTTAAACATGCATGCTATGTGTATCACATAGCATTTTTTAAATGACTGTACTAGAATACACCTAGTGTACGTTGTAGATGTGCCAGCTCTTAAATATTTATGAAAATAATACCAGCTGGATTGTTTTGTAATACGAGAGGCATTATAGTTTGTATTCATTATCATAGATGTATATATAACACAGCTTACGTTGAAATTTTTTCCCCTTTAAGATAAATGGGTTTTGAAAATCTATTTTAAAGTTAGGTTGATCTATGTCAGATACTGAAATTTTAGAATCATGTACTGTGTGTAATTGAAATACGTAAGGTGAAAGAAACATTATATGTAAGGGGATGTCTGAAGGCTTTCAGTGAAGTCACAAGGACACAATAATATAAACCACACACAAGAATTCTACATAAGCAAAACAAAAACAGTTCAAATGTGGTGGTTAAATAGTATCTCACGCTGTTCACATCTCATCTCTTTTAATAATTTTTATATGTAATTATATAAATGATTGAATATGGAAAGAATATTTCAAATCAACAAGTTCAGTAACTAAAAGAGGGCTATAAGAAGGAAGGAGACAAACTCTTTAGTATGGTCTGTTGTGAGAGGGAAATGGTTTCAAACTAAAAGAGGAGACATATGCACTGGATGTAGGGAAGATGTTCTTTACAGTAAGGGTGGTGAGGCAATGGAACAGGATTACCAAACAGGTGATGGAAGGCGTGCCCTTGGAGACATTCAAGGTCAGGTTGGATTAGCCTCTGAGCAACCTGATTTAGTTGTGTATGTCCCTGTTCATTGCAGGGGAGTTGGACTAGCTGATCTTTAAAGTTCCCTTCCAACTCAAAAGATTCTGTGATTCTATGAAATTCCAGTGGGATTGTGGTAGGATGGTTCGCAGCCCTTTCCTACCATCAGGGATGGTGTTTGAGCTTCCTGCATCCTGAGAAAGAGTTCTCATCACTTTTTTGATTATTACTGCTACCTCTTCCTATGGGATTCTCAGATAAGTCACTTATGGTTCTCAGAGGAGAAAAAAACAACCCAGTTACCTACAGGATGCTGGATCTGGATGCTTAGTCAAAAGGTCTCTTCTCTTCAGTGGCTTGGTGAGTAATTATAAACAGAGAACAGCCCTCTGGTCTCTCCCAGTCAGCTTGTTCTCAGTCCATCCCATTTTCTGCTCATCTATCCCACACTTACATTACAAGCTTTGTTACGTGATGTAACATTACAAACAGGACGTGGGAGACGGTGTCAACAGCCTTGCTGAAGTCAAAGCACACAATCCACTAACACTCCTCTCATCAGCCAGTAACAACATCATAGAAGGCTACTAGCATGATTGAGCATGATTTCCCCTTGGTGAAACTGTGATGACTACTCCTGATTACCTTCTTTTCTCCTGGATGTCATCTCCGAACAACTGGAAGAAGTTCCTTTACAGGGATGGGAATGAGGCTGACTAGCCTGCTGATACCTGTATTGTCCTTACTTTTTTGAAGACCAGAGTGATACTGACTGTTTTCCAGTCTGCAGACACCTCTTTCAAGACCTTTCAGAGATGACAGGAAGCACTTTGGCAGTCACTTAAGCCAGCTCTCTCTGCACTTGTGGGTGAAATCTGCCAGGGCTCATGGATTTTTGTGCACTGATTTTACACAGTCTCTGATAATCTCTTCCTAAACCAAGGGTAAGTAGTCTTTCCTCCAGACTCTCTTGCCTTCAAAGCCTGGGATTTCTGAGGGGCAGTCTTAGCAGTGAAAACTGCAGCAGAGACATTCAGCCATCTCTGCATTCTCAGCATGTTCTGTTAACCATCTCATTAAGCAGCAGAGCAACATTTTCCCCAAGTCTTACCTTTCAGCAGACTGACAATATTCCTATATTCCTCCCTGTTTTATGATTTTTGTTATCAGTATTCCACATCATAACATCACTAGGGCACTGAGAGTTAAAGAGCTAATGCTCCAATTCCATGGACTGAATTTCTGGGTACCTGGTTCTCAGAACAGAAGAATAACTACATACCCCAGAGGACTTTGTGTTCCTGTTTTCAACGCAAAGGGAAAGATAAAACTGCATGCAAGCCCCAAGACATCCTCTTTTTGCTGCTTGTCGGAGTGGGAGCTGTCACGCTCCAATATAAAGGAGGGAGATGAGGTTCTTTGATTATGTGTAAACCCGGCGTGAGATTAAGACACAATGGGTCAAATGTTAGCCCAACCAGTTTACTATAAATACTAGTTGCTTAGGGATATGGGGAAGGGAAGGTGAGCTATGGAAAAGAGATGAAAAGCAAGGAGTCTTGGCAGAAGGCAAGAGAGATATAATCACCACCGTGGATCCAGTGTGGTTCATAATAGGTCCGCTGATCTCAGGAACTTGTCTGGTCACCACGGGGGATGGGAGATGGCAGCAAGCAGGCCTCAGGGTCCGTCCTAAGAGTTTCTCTCCTCAGGGAATTCTCCGTTTTCTCTTCAGGAGTTCTCCTCAAAGAGTTTTTTCTTTGGGAGTTCTTCTCCTCAAAAATCAGTGAAGGCCTTTTATTCCCATTTCTCAGGTGTTTTTTTTCTTTTCTCTTTGTTTGTGTGACATGTCTGGCCCAAAAGACAAGCCAGTAGAGGATGTTGCCTTCATTGCCATTGCAGGAGCATTGTCTTTTTGTGGTGGTCAGCTTCTCCAAGCCGTACCCCCCGGAAAAGACTATTTGCCCCTATTTCTGCTTATCTTTACAACCATAAGCAGAGACACTGAGGCATCATGACACCCATCTGGATAACCGGCAGTTATCAGTCAGAGTCTTGTCACCAGAAAAGGCCTTATGAAGCAAGCTTTGAGACAAAAGAAAGTTAAACAGTTTCTGTCCTTCACAGGAGCTTCCTAGCCATCTCGCTTTCAGCTTTAGAGTGAGGCCTTTGGTTTTGGACACCTTCCCATTTTATTTGATTTATTAATTTCAAGTCCAATTATATTGTATTATACTGTATCATTTTGCATTCTGGTATCTTATTTAGTAAATTAGTTTTCCTCCTTAGTCTGTTGCTGCTGTTTTGTTTTTAGGCCCATCTCCCCACCCTCTCCCTTTTTCCCCTTCCCTTTTTACCAGGACATGGGTCCATGAGTCCCCAGCCCCATTAGTCATGGAACCAGGCTGAACTGTCCCATAAACAGTTGGCACTTCCAAATGGCAAGGCTGTTTTTCTGCATTTCATGGACTTCATTCTTCCCTTTGAGTTTGTCTGTAAACTCCTTGCTCACCCACGCAGGTCTCCTACCATTTTTGCGGGATTTCTTACTCTTCCAAGACTGGTATGTCCCTTAGAAGTGATGCTCCAGTGCTGACCTTATCTCTTAGGCCCCCTTTTCTTCCAGTGCTCTAGCCCATGGGATACCTCCAAGTAGGTTCAACTCATCTTCCCTCTTATCCTGAAAGATCACAAATAATTTTACAGACTCTAAATGCATAACACTTCCTCACTTCTGACTCCTGAGACAAAGCTAAAAGACTTGCTTGAGATCATAAAAGCAACAGGGTATATTATGTTCGCTGGTGTAGTGGGATTGCCTGGTTACAGCCTGAACCAGTGAATGAGCATCTGAGTGACCGGAGCGGAGGAGCCCAGGTCCACCCGTCCTCTCGCTCTCTCCCTCTCGGTGGTGCTTCCTGTTGTGCTTCTGGGAGCACAGATACACTCAGAGCTTGTGCGGGTTGCCCCCCACCCACTTCCTGGTTCCCTTCCTTCCAGCGCACCAGTGTTTGAACAAGAGGCAGCTGCACTCTTTAACCTAAACGGTCACAAGGAAGGGTGAGTTCATTTCCTTTATCTCTAGTATCTCTTTCTATAGCACCTATACCTCAAATAAAGGCTCTGTCACTGCCTTTGTTTGCTTTACATTTGGCGAGCCAAGCAGTCAGATACCTTTAAAAACATTCACTGTGACATTTCTGAGTAATATGGTGGGGTGGTTTGCATGGGAAAAGACCACCCCCATAAATGATCTTTTGCCCAGGCACATCCCGGGATTCCTAGGATCCCCATACCATGGGATTGCTTCTGTTATTGAGAAATGGGGCCCCCTGTGAGACGGAGGAAACATCCATGAATCCCCATCATGACTAGCTGAGTATTTTCTCTCTCTTAACAAAAACATACTGACTACTTGGGAATGACAATTAGCTGCATCTACAGTGGCATGGCCACTGCTGATCGCCTTGAACCAGATGAATGCAACTGAAGAGGGTCTGATTGATGAAAATCAACTCTTGTGTGACCGTATTGAAGAACTAGAAAAACAAGTTGCAGTTTTGACAGGAAAAGTACCTAAACCAGTCACTCCCTTACAGAAGGTCCAGAATATCTCTCTAAAAGTTACTGGGGACCGTGTAGAAGAGAATCCACATAACTTGGTTTCTGTAAATGAAGGCACTAAAAGGTCGAATCTTGAGGTTCCACTTGAGCTAGATCTCTTTGAGATCCGACGAGTTGTAACTCAAAAAACAAAAATAAATCAGGAAAGGCCGGTGGGGCTGCTCCCTGACCAGTGGCCCCCTACCCACAGCACTTTACATGTAACAGCTCGCCCGTATACAGCAGCTGAATTGATGGATCTAGTACAGCAGTTTAGACAAAAACCGAGAGAGAGCATACCAGCATGGCTGCTCCGCTTGTGGGACACGGGGGCAGAAGGTGTTATGGTAAATGGGCCAGAAATTTCAAAAATGGCGTCCATTACCACTCACCCTGCCCTCAAACAAAGACTATATGCCACTGTCCAACATAATGATGAAAATCATTCATTAATCAAATGGTTAACAGCTGCGTGCCATATAACATGGTATAACAAAAGTTATATCCAATTAAATACAGGTCTATGCTCTTCTATGGAAGACTTGAAAAATTATATTCGGGAACTGGGTCTGAGAGAGGCAATCTATGACGAAGATTTTGAGAACCCAGACCTGATGAAATTCTCAGCAGGAATGAGAGATCTCATCCTGCAGCAAGCTCCACCTCATCAGTATGGTACTTTGGTATCCATACTGAACCCCCTAGTGGCCTCACAGGCCATCATACAACAGGCTGCCCAATTGGTGGCAGATCTGGGGGAGACAGAGTGCCTGCAGGCTGGGCACAATGTCCGAATGGCGGTGGAAAGGTCAGAAATCAGGTACTATCACAACTACGGAAACAGTTGCCCAATAATCAAGGATTCCAATCCTCCCCCAATAGGGAAGGAATTTGACTCATAGAACAGATTCCACAAGACACATGGAATCTAGAAGACTTCATGATGCCACTGAAAAAGCACAAACCTCCTCAGGCAGCCCAAGCAGCCATGGTCGAGCCATCAGAGGAAAAAGGCTTGGGGATTGCACAGCTGATGGCATGACAGGGGAGCCAAAAGTCCCCAGGACTAGGGTCTCTAGAGGAGACCAGAGACCCTATGTTGAATTAACCATTCATTGGTCAAGGAAAAATGTACAAGTGACGGCGCTGGTAGGTACTGGAGCAGAAAAATCAATCATTTATAATATGATAATGCCCCATATTCCTGGGCATTTTCTTGTCAGGTTAGACTAAGGTCTTACCCAGCGCAATCATTAATAAGATCCAAGCATTCCCAGTTCCCACAACACCAAAACAGTTGCCGGAGTTCTTGGGTATATCAGGACACTGGCGATCCTTTATACCCCACTTAGCACAAGTCCTGAAACCTCTGTATCGATTAACAAAAAAAGGCCAAGTATGGGATTGGGGTAGAATGAAGCAAGAGGCCTTCTAGCAGGCAAAAATAGCTGTTAAACAGGTCCAGGCGCTGGGTATAGTTGATCCAACCCTTCCAGCTGAACTAGATGTGCGTGTAACTCAAGAAAGGTTTGGCTGGGGGCTATGGCAGCGCCACAGTTCCATTCAAACCCCAATTGGGTTCTGGTCACAAGTTTGGCACAGAGCAGAAGAAAGATAGAGCATGGTTGAAAAGCAGTTATTGGCTACCTATTCTGCACTGCAGGCAGAAGAACCAATAACTCAGACTGCAGAGGTTATTGTTAAAACAGCTTTGCCAATTCAGGGGTGGGTAAAAGATCTAACCCACATTCCTAAGACGGGTGTGTCCCAATGACAAACAGTGGCACGCTGGGTTGCCTACCTCAGTTAGAGAAGCCGCCTGACATCATCTCCACTGAAGGAAGAACTGCAGAAGATACTTGGCCCAGTAACATATCACAGTGAAACACCTGAGGAAATAACTGTCACTTGTCCAGAGAAGAGTCCTGTACAGGAGGGGAAATACCCTATTCCAGAAGATGCCTGGTACACAGATGGATCCAGCAGAGGGAACCCAAGTAGGTGGTGAGCTGTCGCATACCATCTGTATGGGAACTGTTGAATCATGGCCTGAACCACTCTTGTTGGAGATCCCTCCCTGGTGGAGTTATTAGTGAGCCTTGACCATCATCAAGGTGAGCTCTTTTACTGTTTGTTTGTATACCATCTACTTAAGCCTACCAAAAATATACCACCTTTCGCGCTATTTCCTTTGAGTGCTTTTCTTGGGGTTATTTGCCCTACACCATCCCTCAACTGAAACAATATGGTTCAAAGAAGGGGATGGACAAAGTAGCCAGTGGGCTGAGCTACGAGCTGTGTGGATGGTGATAACTCAAGAGCCGGGTGATGGCACACTGAATATCTGCACAGACAGCTGGGCAGTCTACCGAGGGCTCACGCTCTGGATAGCACAGTGGGCCACTCAGGACTGGGTGATCCATGCTCGACCTGTCTGGGGCAAAGATAATGTGGGTTGATATATGGAATGTGGTTAGGCACAGGACTGTACGAGCATACCACGTTTCTGGACATCAACCCTTGCAGTCACCAGGCAATGATGAAGTTAACACTGGCTCAAGTTTGATGGCTAGGAAATGCATCAGCCAAAGATATTGTCCATTGGTTGCATCGGAAATTACGGCACGCAGGACAGAAAACCATGTGGGCAGCAGCTAAAGCGTGGGGGCTGCCCATATAGTTACCGGATACTGTCCAGGCGTGTCAGGACTTTGATGCTTGCTCACGAATGAGACCAAGACCTCTGTCAGAAACAACGGCCCATCTCACTGGAGGACACAACCCTTTACAACGATGGCAGATTGATTACATAAATCCCAATCTGAGGGGGCCAGATATGCCCTAGTTGACACAGTGAGTGGACTGATGCAAGCCTGTCCTGAAGCAAAGGCAAACCAAGCCTATACCATTAAAGCTCTAAATAGGTTGATGATGTCATATGGGACTCCTGAGGTTATCAAAAGTGACCAAGGTACACATTTCACATGTACAACTGTGCAAAAGTGGGCTGAAGACAAGAACAATGGAATGGCAGCTTCATCTGCCCAATAATCAATGAGAGCAGGCCTAATAGAAAGATATGAATTCCTGAAGGCTTCTCTGAAGGCAGATTCAAAGTCCTTGCAGGGGTGGACTGAGAGGCTGTCTGCAACCCTGCAGGACTTGAATGGGAGACCAAGGGATGGCAGACCCAGTGCTTTAAGAATGTTGCAGACAACTTGGGCCTTCCCACTTAGGATACAAATCACAAGCAAGGACACCTAACTTAAGCCACAAATTGGCACCATGAATAATCTGCTGCTCCCTGCCCCTGAGGACTTAGAACCTGGGAAACACGAGGTAAAATGGCCTTGGAAGGTGCGAGTAGGACCAAAATGGTGTGGTCTCCTTGCACCTTGGGGGAGATTGTTAGAGGTTGGGGGATCAGTAAACCCTCCAGTGGTTGGTGCATGGCCAGCAGAGGTAGTAGTTTACACTCCAATTTTCACTGCAAAGGGGACATTAATCATGTCCTTAAGGAAAATTGGAACCCTCCCCTTGGTACCAGATATAGTGATCCAGCCACAGTTATCAGGCCAAAGGGTATGGTGTCGAATGCCAGGACATGCCCCAGTGCAGGCAGAAGTATTGACTCAAGTCCAAAATACAGCCTATATCCTATCATTGTTTTTCCTTCCCTAACATGCTTTGGAAATCCTTTAGGTAGTCCTTTAGGAAAAAGCATTCTCCCTTTATCATCACCTACTACTCTTGAAACAATCTCGCAGTGATCTTTCTCTCACTTAACTGGAATATTTAAACTGCCCAGACTACCTCAGTTGTCACACAAGGCAGGATTAGAAGAAGAAAAATAGTACTTAACCTTATTTAGAGAAGTAGGATACATTTCAGGCTAGGGAATAAAAACCAGACAGCTGTAGTCGGACTTGTACATACAGTGTCATGATTTTACAATTTTTTGTTATCAGTTTTCCACATCAATAACATCATATAGTGCACTGGGAGTTTAGAGTTAATGCTCCAGTTCCATGAATCGTCAATAGTTCCAGGTATACCTGTCTCAGAAGAGAATAAGAACTGTGTACCCCATAGGACTTTGTGTTACTTTTCCATTTCTGTTTTCCATTCAGAGGGAAAGATAAAACTATTCGCAAGTCATGAGATCTCTCCCCATTTCGACTTGTTCCAGCAATGTGTGTGCTGCTCCCTGGCCGTATCGTCTTCATCATTAGAACAAAGCCTTTGGTTTTTGGACACTCTCCCATTTTATTTGATTTATTGGCTTCAATTCCAATTATATTCTGTAATACTGCGCAATTTTGCATTCTGTATCTTATTTAGTAAACGAGCTTTCTTCCTCAGATTGCTGCCGCTGTTTTGTTTTTAGGTCCATCTCCCTGCCCTTTTCACCTTTCTCTTTCCCCAGGGCATGGGACCGTGGGTGCCCTTGCCCCATTAGTCACGGAACCTGGCTGAACCGTCCTGTAAACTTTTGATAATACTGAGTTTAAAGTTTAAAAGAAAGGTAAAGTCTCCTAGGGTAATGCACCACAGGGTGCATAGGTGCTGAGGAGAGAAAGCATTTTTAAAGATTAACTAAGATGTTATAGAAATAGCTGTTCCATGTGCATGGCAATCAGGGGATCAGACCCAGCCAGCACAGGTTCACAAAGGGCAGCTCGTGCTTGTCCAACCTCATCTCTGTCGGAGTGCGACAGAAAATTGTCGGGCCCCAACGAAGTCGGCGGGAGACAAAAACACGATCAGTATGATCAAATGGTCTCAACTTTAATCAGAAGGCTGTGTACATTTATAGTAGTGGTAATGAAGTTCATACATATTGCAAAACCTGAGCTCCTAATAGGTTAAAGATATAAGTGCACAGAAGTTTCTGTTATACATTCTTGTGGCTAAGCAGAAGTTTCATTGGTCACTACTTTCTTAAATCTTTACTCCTACCACCTTCACTTTGCGGCAAGGTTACCATGCCCTTGTCTGTAATTGGATGGTGCCCCTTCATGTTTTTGCTCAAGCTACTGCAGCTGGTCCTGCACCTGGTTCCCGTGGCCTTTCTCAGCAAGCCAGGTTTCAACTATTCTCTCCACATTTCCCCTGTTTTCTTTTTAGAAAGCCACGTGGATATGCATAACACTAATCAGAGCAGGAGGGGCCTATCGCGTTACAACCGAAGCCATCTCGTTAACGCTTATTCCTGTCGCGTTACATCGCGATATCTCGGCAGTCGCCTAAAATCAATAACATCTCCCCCTCCCGATGCTCGGTAAAGCCATTTGTTGTCTTGTAGATTTTGTTTGGGAACAGCACAGCGCTGGTATTACCCTGATGTAAAGAAAGTTCACCTTGCCCCGTTACATCACAAACGCAATCTACCTAACAGCTAATTCCAGTTGCTGTTGGGGATCATCTGAACAGTACCTCCCACCAATGATGTTCTCCATTTTTCTTCATTCTCTGTAGGACACGATGTATTTCTTCTTTATCATGGTGAATGGTGATCAAGGTTCTCCGTACGTTGTCTTGAATGTGCTGTAGCAGTTGGTGTAGATCATCATGTTGCAAAAGTTTCTTTTATCGGGATGACGTTTATTCCAACAGGAGCAGGCTCTAGGTCCTGAATCAGCATGTAGTTGGACTGTAGCAACTAGTGAGACGTAACTGGAGCTGCATAGTTAAAATCACACCCTAGAATACTAGTAAAGTTACAAACACAGAAATTTGAGTGGTTATTGGTATTTACAACAATGTCATCTGCACGTATAAAATTACAGGAAGTCCTCATACAAACTATTTAATTAACAAACTATTAACATACCACAAACTAATTACACTCTTTAACAATATTGTTGCATGTAAGAAAAAAGACAAAGCAATCATACTATAAAGACAGGAAATATTCTTAAACTTAATAAGAAGTGAACAAACACACATTTCACCCATGGCTAAAGGTTCCTGCAACCTGGAAAATATTTCCTGAGGGTCCCATTCTTTGTGTACCAGTAGCTGATTAGAAGGAATAAAGTTGCAGATCAAATAGAATCAACAGCAGGTAAGCCTGCTAGAGCATTGCTAGTGGTATTACATTCCTTTTCCAGCTAACATTCTAACTTAGTAATTGTGGCTGAAGCTTGAGCAGTGCTGTTTCAGGGTATGCTGGATCTAAGAGACAAGACATCTCTAGAGCAGAATCAAGCAAACTGCAAATTCAGAGCAACACAAAGGGTTAGGGTTTTAGTCAACATGCACGCACTCACACACATGCAAACATTCATTTTAGACAAGTGTGAGAGGCAGAAACTTTCTAAGCAAGTGCAGTATTAGCTATTGACCCTTGAGAAATGGCAAACCACCAGAAAAGAGAGACAAAGAAACTTGCTGGTGGTGGATGCGATAGGCAGTGCCAGCAGGGCGTCCCCTGCTTCAAGGTGCACTTTTCCTCTCTCACCCATCACCGTTTTTCTCCTGCTTTTATTCTTCTCAGGGTCTGCAGAGTTTTCATTTGTACACCGCATCCGCGTGGCCAGTGCGTGATGCTGAGCCCAAATGGAACACCTGCTTGCAAAGTAGAATAAACTATAAAGATTAGCTCTCTTTAAAAATACTTACAGTCATAAATATCAGTTGCCTTATAGCTATCAGAATACTTTGTTTCTTCCCAAGATCGTTATTCTGTCAGGGGCCTTTAGGTTCCTAATAAGGGAGCTAATTAAAAGAATCAGTGAACTTAAACATCTAGTGGGCAATATTCAAGCATTCTCTATTAGAATCATATGTTGAATTGAAGTAAGATAGTATGTGCTTTTGTCTCAAGTGAACAGGTCTCTCCTCCTCCTCTCCTCCCCCCTTTTTTTTTTTTCTTTTTTTTTTTATGCCTAGTGGATGAAAGAGAGAATCGTTCTATAGAGTAGGGTTATCCTTTTACTTGGAATTCTTTTCCAGGTTTTGTCTTTGCAGATTAGAAAAGATGTGATAGACTGATAACAGCATAACCGTGCGTTCTTAATACATTAAAAATACTACTTCCATAGACTCCAATGTTGGTAACAGCAGATGCTATCTAATTCACACTTCATCTACTATTGAAATAGAAGAAACACACAACAACCTTCTAATGACCCACAAATACTGATATTAATTTATCTGATGACTCATTTCTATCAAGCAGGGGGCTGCTGAGCCCAAGTTACATTTGATGACCCACCTAAGCAATTAGCTGTAAAAATGCAAGTGCAGACTGTTAGAAAGTTTTACAATCCCTAAAGAATGCAAATCCATCCATCACTGACATGATCAAAGCCTCTCTCCTTTATCTGCATAGCTGGCAGTTGTGCTGGGCTCCATCCCAGGGCACACTGAGTGAGCCCGGAACCAGAGCCTCCAATACATTTTAAAGTGAGGGGTGATTTTTTTTTTTTTTTTTTTTTTTTTAACACAGTCCACCAAGCGTGTGACATCTTTAACATCAAGGGGTACCCACTCTGGCCCGTTGTTGCCCATTATTACTGAAAAGGCTTCTGAGATCATGCCTTTCTCCAACAAGCTAGATCTAATCCGAACCCAGTCTGTCAGCACCCCCCTACCAGGGCCCCCTAAATGTAATCCCTGCTTCTCTAAATTACTGTTCACACTATCGCTCCCAGGAATAGGCAAAGTCGGGAAGCTCCCCCCGTTAGTGGGCATGGGCGGAGACGGCCAACCCCTGGGTGTAACCGAAGATGGCCAACTCCACCCCTTGTCCAATCCGGGCAGATCTTTGTTCCGACTCCTCCCCAGGGGAGCGGCAAGCTGATCCAACCCATGTAAGTCATTCACCCGTTCACTCCCCATGTCACCACCTTGACTCCCCTGAGCCAAGGAATGTAACTTAGATAAGGATGAAGGATACAAAGTTTTGTCTGCTGAGCCTATATATGGCGATGGACGGTTAATCAGCGGCAGCAGGCATCCACTATCTTGTTCTTTTCCTTTTTTCAAGCTGGATGTGATCGGTTCTGCCAGCGCCATCTTGCCCTCAGCCACCGTTGGTGACACAGTCAGTTCAGCCGGCACTATCTTGTCCGCAACCGTCATCCGTGGTGTAGTCTGTTCAGCCGGTGCTGTACCTTCTTGGTTCCTGCAATTAACAACCGCTCCCGGGCTCCCAGCATCTCCACCACCCCCTAAGGGGCCTCCCGGGTCAGGATTCTCGCCCCCGCTCACGTTACTAAATTCTAAAAACTGACGAGCTTTCATCAATAATTTTCCCTCTTCTCTAGCAGCTTTTAGTGCACCTAGTATCAGTCCCCACGTTTTTAGCTCAGACTCACCCTCCTGAGCGCTTATAGCAAGTTCTGCGAGCGCAGCGGTGAGATCATCCCACCTCTGGTGGTCAAGAATGTCTCGGGGGATCTTAACATCCCCCTCCCGCTCTAACCGGGAAATAACTGCAACTATCTCCTTCTCAGAAGGAGCATTCTTGTCAAAATAATCCTTACAAAAATGAAAGATTACCTCAATAACTAGATCCATCACCAGCACGGCACTGGTGTCGCGAACCGTGAGCAACCCGAATTTCCGCCATTCATTTAAATCATGAGCTAAATGAGGGTCAGTAAACATCCCTAGATTCTGCCCATATATTAAGAGTTTCGGAAGTTCCTTTCTAACATCTATATCCTTAACCCCCCGTTTTTCTAAAAATCGAGAAAATAACTGATAGGCAGATTGCCATATATCAATATAAGCCTCATTTTTCTGTTGTACTCCTATCGACTGCTGCGCTGCCCTTTTTTCTGCTTGTACCTGAAGTAACTCATTATAAACCACTTTCCATAGCTTCCCCAACTTTTTTGCTGCTTTATCATCCTCTAATGTAGCATGCCATAACACTTCCCCAAATTTTCGCCACTCAGTTAAATCATGAACTGCGTGAGAGTTAGTAAACATGTTTATATTCTGCCCGTATGCTAAAAGTTTCGGAAGATCCTTTATAAAATCTATACCCTTAACCCCCCGTTTCTCTAAAAATCGAGAAAATAATTGATAGGCTGCTTGCCTCTCCATACCTAAAAAAATCCGGTGCGCACCGTTGCAGCCTTACAAGGTCGCAGCCCGTATCGGCCAGGCACTCGATTTGTTGGAGCCTCCAAGCCCGCAAGGAGGAGCTCAGCTCACGATTTCAGAGTCCTGAGGCGCGGCAGTCCCTTCACGATCTGCGGTGCTTCGCTGCAACTCCTTTCTCCGTAGAAGTGCTTTTCACTCTCGAAGCACAGCACTATTTTTTGAGTGCTTGTCGCCGTCCCCGCTGCTTAGGGACCCGATTCCCGTAACACCGCTCCAAACCGGCTTGTCCCGACGGTCACTGTACCAGCCAGCCGGATCACGTCAGGGTCACCAATTGTCGGAGCGCGACAGAAAATTTTCGGGCCCCAACGAAGTCGGCGGGAGACAAAAACACGATCAGTATGATCAAATGGTCTCAATTTTAATCAGAAGGCTGTGTACATTTATAGTAGTGGTAATGAAGTTCATACATATTGCAAAACCTGAGCTCCTAATAGGTTAAAGATATGAGTGCACAGAAGTTTCTGTTATACATTCTTGTGGCTAAGCAGAAGTTTCATTGGTCACTACTTTCTTAAATCTTTACTCCTACCACCTTCACTTTGCGGCAAGGTTACCATGCCCTTGTCTGTAATTGGATGGTGCCCCTTCATGTTTTTGCTCAAGCTACTGCAGCTGGTCCTGCACCTGGTTCCCGTAGCCTTTCTCAGCAAGCCAGGTTTCAACTGTTCTCTCCACACATCTCCTTCTATGACTGGGTGACCAGAATGGTAGATGAGGGGAAGGCTGTCAATGTAGTCTACCTGGACTTCAGCAAAGCCTTTGACATGGTCTCCCACAGTGTTCTCCTGGGGAAACAGGCAGCCCGTGGTGTGGACAGGTTCACTCTTCTCTGGGCTGGGAATTGGCTAGAGGGCCGTCCCCAGCAGGTAGTGGTTAATGGAGTTACCTCCAGCTGGCATCCCGTTACGAGTGGTGTCCCCCAAGGGTCGGTACTGGGGCCCATCTTGTTTAATATCTTTACTGATGACCTGGATGAGGGAATTGAGTGTACCCTCAGTAAGTCTGCAGATGACACCAAGTTGGGAGGATGTGTCGATGTGCCTGAGGGTAGGGAGGCCCTTCAGAGGGATCTGGATAGGCTGGACAGCTGGGCTGAGGTCAACGGGATGAGGTTCAGTAAGGCCAAGTGCCGGGTCCTGCACTCTGGCCACAATAACCCCATGCAATGCTATAGGCTGGGGGCAGAATGGCTTGAAGACTGTACAGAGGAAAAGGACCTGGGGGTGTTGGTTGATGCTCGGCTCAACATGAGCCGGCAGTGTGCCCAGGTGGCCAAGAAAGCTAAGTGCATCCTGGCCTGTATTAGGAATAGTGTGGCCAGCAGGAGCAGGGAGGTGATCATCCCCCTGTACTCAGCTCTGGTGCGGCCGCACCTCGAGTACTGTGTTCAGTTTTGGGCCTCTCACCACAAGAGAGACATCGAGGACCTGGAGCATGTTCAGAGAAGGGCAACAAAACTGGTGAGGGGTCTGGAGCACAGATCTTACAAGGAGCGGCTGAGGGAGCTGGGATTGTTTAGCTTGGAGAAAAGGAGGCTCAGAGGAGACCTCATTGCACTCTACCACTTCCTGAAGGGAGGCTGTGGTGAGGAGGGGGTCGGCCTCTTCTCCCAGATAACTGATGACAGGACGAGAGGGAATGGCCACAGGTTGCGCCGGGGAAGATTTAGATTAGATTTGAGGAAAAATTTATTCTCTGAAAGAGTGGTCAGGCACTGGAATAGCCTGCCTAGGGAGGTGGTTGAGACACCGTCCCTAGCGCTGTTCAAGAAGCATTTAGATGAGGTGCTGAGGGATTTGATTTAGTAGCTTGGTGAGTAGGGATGGTGGTGGGAGGATGGTTGGACTAGATGATCTTGTAGGCCCTTTCCAACCTAATGAATCTATGAATCTATGAAATATACATATAATTTTGAGAAAATTAGACTTTCAATTTCACGTGTAGTTTACTACAGAAATAACCTAGTCTTCAAAAGTAAACTTGACTGAAAAGCAAATAGGTTGTTGAGAAAGGAAATGAAAAC
The DNA here is from genome assembly GCA_023055505.1 of Callipepla californica brunnescens. NCBI lineage: Eukaryota > Metazoa > Chordata > Aves > Galliformes > Odontophoridae > Callipepla > Callipepla californica. The sequence continues at coordinate 149,097 of JALIRH010000053.1, read as the reverse complement.
ACATGTAAAGGAAAGGAAGATTTCACATGAAAGATACATAGATGTAAAATTAGTAATATCACCAGCTGACTTCACAGCTCTCAATTTTTCTTGTAATGAAACATGTAAAATGTTTACCTCTTTTACTTTCATAAAAAAAAAAAAAAGGGAAGGAAAAGACTGTTCTCTAAATTTAAAATACATGCACATCCATGTGCATACACACATACATGCACATATTTAGAGGAAACTAATATTAGGGGTTGATCATGGATCAACCAAATATTTTGTTACCCCTAATCATTAAGAACAATAGTACTTTAAAAAAAAATCTTTTAAATATGCAACTTTCTCATGTTCCCACACACAAATAGATTCACAGAATGTAAGTAAGCAAGAAGAAAAAATGAGATAGAAAAAGAATTAAGTTGCATTACTAAGCTGCATTTCCAGTGCATCCATTTATAGTAACAGTAGGGTATAAGCTAAATAGCATTATGCAGGTTTATGCAAATTGTTCAGGATGAAAGCGGAACATGAGTGACAAGAAAATAAGTACAGCATTGATGGCCACCGTAAATCTGTCTTAACGTTGAGTATGGCTAAAGAAACAGTAAACAGCATAATGTTGTCTTCTTACTTCCAGCCTGTAACCTTAAAGAGGAGGATAGCTCTATCTTGAGGGTTTAAACTCAAAATAGATCCAGTAACATATGTGCTGTTAATTTGACCTAATTAGTTGTTAGTACTAGCAGAACTCACACGAAGAATCCCATTACATAAATTAAATATAAAATAGATGGAGCTTGGCCCTTCGTAGTGATCAGGTGGAACAACAGTTTAATATTTGAAACAACCTTTTTCTGAGTGCCCTGATGTTTGGAAGCATGTGTTGGAAGAGGTGAAGCTCTTCTTTATGCAATAAACAAACAAACAAACAAACAAACAAATAAATAAATGCAAAGGACTATATCAATTTCCTATTGAGTAATGAAATGTAAATAGTAACTGATAGGAAATGCACTGTGGCATGCTATGTTTTGAAAGTATCATTAACTTTGTAGTTACCATCAGAAGATAATAAAACTAGTAGGAAAAAATAAGATTTTTTTTTCCCACCAATACGAACTGCTTGTTGCTGGGAGGGGTGAGTTAATTCCCTTTCTCTGGTATCTTGTTCTGTAGCACCTGTATCTCAAATAAAAGGTTTGTCATTGCCTCCATTTACTTTAAATTCCAGTATTTATTTTTGTTTATATTCTGGATTTTCCTTTTAAAAAAGCAGTTATACTAAGTTAGATAAGTGTTCTTACACACTCTGAAATACTTACAAACTACATATCATTATGTGAAGAAGAATGATAGGTGATCTTAACAAAGTCATTACCTTAAAAAATGGCAATTACAAATAGAGGAATTCATATCTTACTTGGGAAAAAGGTAGGGTTATAGTACTAGGGCTCCATTCTAATGTCAGTCTAATATTTACAGAACTTCTAAAAGAGAATGGAATGCCTGACATCAAAGCAAGTAAAACTAGAAATATTTTCTTCTGAGTGCTATTAATTTTAATAAATATGATTTTACATCTCAGGGATTTTTAAGGATACATTGATCAATCAGATCAGCTGCATAATAGGAATTGCTAACAGATCTGCTAACTAGTTTGAGAAATCATTATTCTCTTACATGGGTAACTACTGAGATGCTGAGTGAGAAGAGCTGAGTTAGCTTTGGTTTATCTGTCTTTTCCTGAAAGGATTTGCAGAAGAAAGCTTCTGGAAACACAAAAATACTTGTATTTTGTCTGTGAACAGTTTTATGCAATTGTATTTACTGTGATATATCATCTGTGGAATTGGCTCTAAAAATCTCCTCAATCAAGGTGACCAGAAAAGATAAAATAACAGCTTTTTCAGAAGCCAAAAATCAAGCAACAATCAAAGTGCCTAGCCTTGGATGAAAATGTGATTCTGAAGACATGAATGTGTTGAAAGATCTGTCTTACCTGAAGGAAAGAAGGCAAAAGGTTGCCAACTGTTACAGGGAAATGCGATATTTCTCTAGACTTCAGTGCACAGATACCAAGGTAGTCCTGAGAAAGCTCCAGACTTGGTTACTTCATAACTGCACTCACAAAGTATGAAGCATGAGCTATTAAGCTCTGACACAAATGCAAAGCTGTGTAACTTGCAGCTTACATGGTTTTCAGTAGTTTTTAGCTGTTATCTCTGCATGGAGCCACATTCAACCATGAGAGTACATCAAAATATAGATTGCCAAATCTGAGAATGGCTGTATCATACCCCCTTATTTCAGATCTCAGCTGGGGTCTAACATATGCATCTAAATTGAAATGATCAATAATGGTGTGGTATGTGTGCTTTACGGATCTTGCTAGTTGCTTTATGATTACTTATTTTGCTCTTATTTTTAATAATTCATTAGGTAATTTAAATATTACTGTTGTGCACCTCTTGGCAAAGTAGGCAGCAACTGTTTCAAAGAAGCTTTGAAAGCCTGACCATGTCATTTATATGTTGTTGATACCTACAGGCTCATGAAAGAAAAATGAATTTTCCCTGACATTACAGGCAGGATGCCTGGAGTGGTGAGACAGAATGATGGACAAAAGAGGTGTGGTATTTGGGTCATTTTTTAGCACCATAAAAGCAGCAGTCAATTAATTCTACATTAAACATTTTTTACTAAAATTTTGCCTATATTTAAGTCTTCTTCTTCATTGAGGTGGGATGCTCGGCGGTGACTGGGCCTGGGGAGTTCTGGATGCAGGTGGATGACTTGGTGGTGGCGCAGAACATGCACGAAACCATCCTAGAGGCCATGCGTGCCATGAGCGAGGAATTCTGACCCCGCAGCAAGAGCCAGTCCTCCTCCAACTGTTCCAACCCCATCTCCGTGCCCCTTCGTAGCAGGCACCACATCAACAACCCTCCACCCAGCCAAGTGGGGCTCAGTCACCGGTCCAGGACTGAGAGCGTTACAGCCACCTCCCCAGCTGGCGGTGGGGGTGGAGGTGTGGGTGGCAAACCCAGCTCTTTCCGGGTCTGCGCATCCAGTGATGGGGAAGGCACGGTGTCGAGGCCTGCCTCCGTGGATGGTAGCCCAGTTAGCCCCAGTGCCAACCGGACCCACTCACACAGACACCGTGGCAACTCCAGGCTCCATCCGCTGCTCAACCACAGCCGTTCCATCCCAATGCCTTCCTCGCGCTGCTCCCCATCAGCCACCAGCCCGATCAGCCTGTCGTCCAGCAGCACCAGTGGCCATGGCTCCACATCAGATGGATGGCTCTAATTTTAGATGAAGGTTAATCAGACCTGTTGCTGTACTGATAGGGAAAATGAATGAACTGTCAAGAGTTGGAATGAACTAGATGACCTGCTATGAATCCATACTGATTGAAAAGCATGTTATTTGTTCATGGGAAAGATCCATTAGTATTAATATATAAGTTCAGTAGGTCTTCTTTATGGAAGTCTCACACTCTCCTACAAGGTTTAGAGCAGAAGATAGAGGTGAAGGACTCCAAAGGTCTTAATGTCTGTACTCTGATTGACAGAGGACTGGAGAAAAAACACTCTACTTTTCTGCTGGTAAATCAGCCACTTTAACCATATTATTTTTCAACTTAATTGCTTCACCTGTAGCCTTGTCTGACAAGTGACTTGAGGTCAAACCCTTAGTGTAATTTCCTTCTCAACAGACATTTTATTTTAATTTTTAATTTTTAATTTTCCACTATACTACACAATTAATTAACTTTGGATAAAATTGTGTTTAAAAGAGCCTGAGCACAAAAACACTGGGTGGTCCACGGGAAACCAAGTGAGCAAAAATGCTATTGTTAGACATGAGGAGAAGCTAAGGTATAGGCTTGCCTGTTATAACATAAATTTGTGTTTGAAGGATTCAACTGTATTCTGAGTACCCTTGGTAATTGTCACTTAAAATTGATTCTTGTATGAGGAAGAGCAAAAGGAAACATTTAGAACTGTAATTTACTTGGAGTACACTGTTCAGGCTAAGCACTGTTTCCTAAAAGCTGTACGTGTAGATGTTGCATGGCTTTCCTTTATTGTCACTGGGGAAAGTATATTTCAGTTCTGTGGTAGAATGACTCTAGTCAGGTGAGATCAAACTTACAGTTCAAGCTGTATAACTGTATAAGTAGTATGTATCAGAAATATCTGGTTTGCTTGTTCTCCATCAGAATATATGAAATCCAAATTAAACTTCAAAATCAAAAATTTAAGGAATAGTTATAGTGACATTCGTGAAATCCACTCAAATATTATTTCAGAAGTCTTACAGAAATCTAGTCTGTATTTCTTGAAAGTGTGAGTGGGATGTCTGTACTGATTCCAAATAAAAACTCTTCATGATTTGGAAAAATGAGCTTTGACTTTTTTAAACTTTTGTTTCCTCTAAATCTAGAAAGAACAATTAAAATATTTCATAAATACACGAGAAAGTGGAAACTATGTTGAATCGTTATGTTTAAACCTGTCAGTTAGTGTCCCTATATCCTACCATTGAGGGTAGACTTACCCCTTCTCGCACCTGTTGAGCATCTGCATTACTCCCCTTGAGGTTATCAAGTTCACAGGATAGCTGTCAGAAGCAACACCACTCCAGCACGCTCCAGTGCCCATGAGGAGACATCATAACATCGTGTGTTGGACTATTGAACTTTTGGGAACTGGTGAGCAAGAACCTAACTGCTGTCCTTAAAGAAGATGAGCTTCCAGAACGAACATCAAGAACTGGCCCAACAAAACCACAAAAAAGGACTACAAATAATGGCCTTCAGTGCCTTAACACTCTACACTGTGGCAGATATTGTGCCCCCACTCCCTGGCTCCCTTCCTTCTTGCGTGACAATGCTCGAACGAGAGGCAGCTGTGCTCCTTAACCTAAACGGCAGCCGGAAGGAGTGAGTTCATTTCCCTTATCTCCAGTATCTCTTACTATAGCACCTCTACCTCAAATAAAGGCTCTGTCACCACCTTTGTTTGCTTTACAGCTGGAAACAGAGAAGATGGTATAGGTAGGTAATATGTAGTTACTCAATTGTCCAGAAAATTAGCACACTAGTCTTAAACTGTACTGGTATGGTTGGAATTACTATAACTTTCTTCATAGCAACATGTATGGTGCTACACTTTTGAATTGTGATTAAAGCAGTATTCGTAATATTCCAATATACTGGCTACTTTTACACAGCGCTTGTTTGTCGGTTTATTTGGTTTTTGTTGGTTTAATTTCCTCTTATCTACTTAAGCTGACAGATTTTCTTTGTCCGGATCCATAAGTTTTCTTCTCAATCTTTCTATTCTCTCCCTGTCCTACTAGATGAGAGTGGAGGAGTTAACAGTGGCCATGTGGGTACTTAACTTCTGGCCAGGGTTAACCCACCAAAGAAATTCATTACAAAACTAAGGAGAAAGAGAAAAGCAAATGTGTAGAAACAGTCACAGACAAAAGGAGACAATTTCAGGATAATCCAGATGTAAGCCTGTTCACGCACAAATGATAGCTACATCAAAATAAAATTACCATTAAATGAGTTTGATTTGCTTGGAACTTAAGTAAGAAAAAATAAGACCCATTCTAACATTTAGAATTGTTATTCTCTTTTCCTGGAATACTTCCTGTGTTCTGTAATTTCAGTCTATCTTTCTGCATTGGTCTTACACCACATTCACTTGTTTCTTGTGCTTTTAAACAGTTGCTTCATTTATGAAATGTAGCTAAAGATTTATCTGGAAACTTCCATTATTCTTTATGATAAATCCTTTTTGTTAATTATTTTTTTATTTTTTATTTTCCAGTATTGCTGTTACATTCCACCTTGTATCTTCCTAAGTGGCCTTCCTTTCACATAGCAGTCAATTAAATATCAGACCAGAAATCCTATGCTCTTACTGGAGAGTATCAATGTCAAACCACTATCAAAGAAGTAAAAATAAACACACTAATATCATTTTGACAAAGTTGTCATTCCAAAGCACAGAAGTTCCCAATTCAAACTCACGCTAGCTTATACTTAACGTGAAGGTACTCATCTCCAGTATGTTGAGTTAAACCTAAGGTTGCTTAGATGCTCTTTACATTCAAGGCTTTTCATAATTTTGCTATATATTTGGTCAAGTTTCTCTCTCTCATCAGCCCCAGATTCTCAGTTTCCTCCAACACCAGCAGCTCCATCTACTGAAGATACAGTATTTCACAGTTAATTTCTACACCTTTTTCTAAGAAGTCTTAGAGCTTCCTTGGCATTGAACTCAGTTATGTCTTCAAGAATTTGCTGTGTTTATATATATAAATAAGCCAAAAATATTTCTGTCCCTTTATATAAGATGTAGTGATTCCAAGAGCAACTTGAAGATCTACATCTCCCTGAAACTATTCCATATAGAAAACATTAGAATGCATTTCCTTAAAGATGAAATGAAGGATATTGGAAAATATTAATTTCTTGATTTTGAATGGAAATGTTATATGCTGAGATACTACAGTCATATTCACCTAGTAAGGAACATCATATTAATCTTGTAAATTGGACTCAAAATTGATTAGAAATTACTCAAGCACTGTAATGCCTTCTGAAACATTATAAGTGTTTTATTTCAATTGTAATCAGAAAGATAATAACCAGCACAAGCATTTGAAGATGTAATGTGATAGAAAGAGTAACAAGAGCAGAGCAAGGTCTCGGGCTACAGTAAGTGAGGATTTGCTTTTATGTCATAGCAGTGGACACAGAAATAAGAGAAAGAAACTGCTTATCTTCAGAAGGCTTGTAAGGTCCTCAGGTAAGCAGAGATCTTCAGATGAGATGCCCTTTGCCATCACTACCAACCCTTAATTAAGTCTGGAAAGGGGTGAATACTGGTTCCACCCCTTCCAGTCAGGTGCACCAGAGGTCCCCTGGGTTGGTCCTGCCTTCCTAACAAGTGTTCAATCACTGGTTCAAGCTGTGACTTAACAGTTTTAGTAGAGATGGGAAACTGTTTCAAGACTGCAGTGCTTGAAAGTCCCAGTGTCTTTACATTATTGAAGTAGAGCAATATTTTTCTTTCACATGCCAATGGATGAAAGCCATTACTGGAAGGAATTGCATTTTGAACTGTCACAGTGTGAAATGAAAGACTTGAACATGACTCATGGTTGTGTGAAGACTCTGCCACGTGAAAATTTTTTGCTGACGGCTTTTCAACATAGAAGCTCTCTAGACATCCCCTTCAGTTCTATGGAAATTGTAGCTAAGGTTAAGCTTTCAGATTGTCATCACAAGGAAGCAAACATTTTGGATATACTAGCTCATATTTCTCAGCTTTTACTGTTTGCTTATTTACACACTCAACATTCTTATCTGCTTAATTCATGTAGGTCAGATACATTGCAAGACAAAGAATGAGATGAATCCTTTTCTCTAGTGTATGGCTGTATTAGTCAGCATTTAGGCACTTTTAGTGTCTCTGTAGTGGCTGGGAGCAGCACAAGGTCTATCTTTAGTTAGTTTGACAAATATAAAATCCAGTGCCGTAATTTTCAGATCACAATGAAAGAATTGCTGAAAACCAATTTCAAATATACTTACCTTCTGATGAAATTAATTATTAAAACCTTCAGTACCTAGCAGATTTCCAGTTCCCATGGTTACAGAGAAAATTAAATTTATAAGAAATTAGGTAAGAAAAGATTTGCTTCTGACATGTTCACATTTCCAATTATTAATAAAATAATTTAATTATTGCTAAACTACTGGAATGTTGACATTTCTGCACAGGCTAAAATTATGAGTTTCTAAGGGAAAAAAAAATTATTATTGTTTCTGTTGCTTATCCAACATTGTAGAAGTTTGGGGAACCAGCATTTGATTTGTGGCTCTCATCTCTCTCATCTTTACCTTGTATTTGAAGTATTAATTTCTTGACAAATATATATCTGAAGGCTTTAGCCATTTGAGAAAAAGAAATGGCATATTGCTTCACATTTCCAATTAAGCACAATAAACCAATTAAGAGTATCTTTTTATTTTAATAGTATATAAAACCATCAATTTCAGAGTTTAGCTTTTAGTGAAACAGAAAAATTAATTGCTGTGAAACAGCACTTTCAAAACATTTCTGGGGGATCGAGATTCATAGATTCATAGATACATTAGGTTGGAAAGGACCTACAAGATCATCTAGTCCAACCATCCTCACACCACCATCCCTACCAACCAAGCTACTAAATCAAATCCCTCAGCACCTCATCTAAACGCTTCTTGAACAGCACTAAGGGACGGTGCCTCAACCACCTCCCTAGGCAGGCCATTCCAGTGCCTGACCACTCTCTCAGAGAAAAAAATTTTCCTCAAGTCTAATCTAAATCTTCCCCGGCACAACTCGTGGCCATTCCCTCTCGTCCTGTCATTAGTTACCTGGGAGAAGAGGCTGACCCCCTCCTCACCACAGCCTCCCTTCAGGAAGTGGTAGAGTGCAATGAGGTCTCCTCTAAGCCTCCTTTTCCCCAAACTAAACAATCCCAGCTCCCTCAGCCGCTCCTCGTAAGACTTGTGCTCCAGACCCCTCACCAGTTTTGTTGCCCTTCTCTGAACACGCTCCAGGGCCTCGATGTCTTTCTTGTAGTGAGGGGCCCAAAACTGAACACAGTACTCGAGGTGCGGCCACACCAGAGCTGAGTACAGGGGGATGATCACCTCCCTGCTCCTGCTGGCCACACTATTCCTAATACAGGCTAGGATGCCATTGGCCTTCTTGGCCACCTGGGCACACTGCTGGCTCATGTTGAGCCGAGCATCAACCAACACCCCCAGGTCCTTTTCCTCTGTACAGTCTTCAAGCCATTCTGCCCCCAGCCTATAGCATTGCATGGGGTTATTGTGGCCAAAGTGCAGGACCCGGCACTTGGCCTTATTGAACCTCATCCCACTGACCTCAGCCCAACTGTCTAGCCTATCCAGATCCCGCTGAAGGGCCTCCCTACCCTCAGGCAGATCGACACATCCTCTCAACTTGGTGTCATCCGCAAACTTACTGAGGGTACACTCAATCCCCTCATCCAGGTCATCAATAAAGATATTAAACAAGATGGGCCCCAGTACCGACCCTTGGGGGACACCACTCGTGACAGGACGCCAGCTGGACTTAACTCCATTAACCACTACCTGCTGGGCACAGCCCTCTAGCCAGTTCTCAACCCAGAGAAGAGTGAACCTGTCCACACCATGGGCTGCCAGCTTCTGCAGGAGAATACTGTGGGAGACCGTGTCAAAGGCTTTGCTGAAGTCCAGGTAGACTACATCAACAGCCTTCCCCTCATCTACCAGTCTGGTCACCCAGTCGTAGAAGGAGATGAGGCTGGACAAGCACGAGCTGTCCTTTGTGAACCCATGCTGGCTGGGTCTGATCCCCTGATTGCCATGCACGTGCCGTGTGATCTCCCTCAAGATCAATTGCCCCATAACTTTCCCTGATACCGAGGTCAGGCTGACAGGCCTGTAGTTCCCCGGATCTTCCTTACGGCCTTTCTTGTAGATGGGAGTCACATCGGCAAGCCTCCAATCTTGTGGGACCTCTCCAGATGACCAGGAATGCTGATAGATGGCAGAGAGCGGCTTGGCAATCACCTCTGCCAGCTCTCTCAGCACCCTTGGGTGGATCCCATCTGGCCCCATGGACTTGTGGCAGTTCAGATGGAGGAGCAGATTCAGATGGAGGAGATGACATAGAACATGGGGGATCAAGATGACTTGAATTCTGCTTGCTTGTTTACCCACTGAATCCCTGCAGTACAGCCACAGTGCAGGACAGTGTCCTTATCTGAGAAGAGAAGCAATGACATTGGCTATGAAAACAGATCACTAAATATCTGAACAATATAAATCATTATTAATATCAGCATATCTTAAGGCAGATTAGAAGTGCCATTTTGCTACTACCCTTATTCCCTACTGCCACCTTCCATGGTGTTAATACCATTCAGTACTTCCAAAGGCTCATCTCTTCAAAACACCATTAAGTGATCTAGTTTTCTGACAGCAGGTAGAGGACATCTCTCAGTCATATGTCATAGATGTGGCAGGCAAGACTGATGCCAAGGAAATGGCAGTGAGAAGAGGCTGTCAAACCTTCACAGCAAGGTGGAAGGAGTTTGTCTTGCCTGACCTGCAGCCCCAGTTGAACTCAGGAGAGACTGGTTCAATGACAAACAATGGCTCTTGGTTTGCTGAACTCTATTTAAAGGTGACTGCTAAACAGAAAAGTAGATCTTCCTTTTGAGTTTCCTTAACCTGAAATAAATGCACATTTACTTGGGTAATAAAGAGCTTAGCTCCATTAATTTTTCACTGTCTTACTGTTATGGTTTTGTAATTTGTTATTGGTTATCAACATCCTAGCATTATACAGTACACTGGGAGTTCAAGGGTAAATGCTGCAGCTCCAGTCTCAAAAGAAAAGAATTAACCTCGATTCCCGAAAGACTTTGCTTTTTCATTTCTGTCTTTCAGGGAGAGGGAAATATAAAACTAACTGGAAGACACAAGACTATCTCTACTCCTTGGTAGTTTAGAGTAAGAACTTCAGTTTTCAGAAACTTCAGCTTCAATCCCAAATGTATTCTATTTCAATAATTAGTAAACTGAGTTTGCTTTCCTCATCAGGTTGTTGCTTCTTTATTTTTTTTCACTTTCTTTCCCCCTTTCCCCTTTTTGGACCAGTGTACTTGTGGGCACACTGTTCCTGTGCCACAGACACAGATCTAGAGATAAAACTGTCCTTATTTCACCTTCCTTAAATATTTTATTTACTCGTTAAACATTAAACCCACAATTTTTCTCACTTTTGCACTTCTGATTCCCTCTCCCATCTCACTGTAGGAAAACTACTGGACAGTCATCCTTCACAAGCTGTGAAAATGATATGAACACATACTTCCATACCTACATCCTGTCTCTTTCCTAGCTTTTTAAAGGTTCAGGCCTCCTGATAGTTCTTTCAATTTGTAGATCACAAAGATATGCTCCAACATGAGAAATAAGCTTAATGTAATTCAGATCAAGGCAGTCTTCTTTTCCAGTGCTAAATAAAATACGCACAATCAAATTTTCTTCACATGAAGGAACAACAAAAAAAGTAACTTAGCTATTATGATAGTAAATGTGATTGAATTGCTGGCAAAGAATCACTTGAGCTGTAGCCTTACAATCACTTCATTTAGTGACTTACATACCACATGGTAAATGTTCATGACTTTGAATGTTGTATGTCTTAAACTCATTATTAACTCTGTCACTCAAGCTGATACAACCTAGTTTGATACATTACCAATCATCTATGCATACTCATGTTATTTTATAGCTTAATGCCATTATAAACATTAACTTCATGTCACTCTTTCTTTCATTATACAGTTAGGGGGTGTAAAGCAAGCAAAGGCGGTGACAGAGCTATTATCTGAGGTAGAGGCACTACAGAAACAGATGTTAGAGATAAGGGGGATGAACTCACCCCTCCTGGTGACCGTTTAGGCTAAGGAATGCAGCCGCCTCTCGTTTGAATGCTGACGCGCTGGAAGGAAGAGAGCCAGGCCCCACCCTGGGCCTGGACTGGGGCAACCCGCGCAGGCTCTGAGCGTATCTGTGCTCCCAGAAGCACCACTGGAAGCACCACCGAGAGGGAGAGAGCGAGAGGTTGGGTGGACCTGGGCTCCTCCACTCCGGTCACTCAGATGCTCATTCACTGGTTCAGGCTGTGACCAGGCAATCCCACTACAGGTGGGTTGAGAACTGGCTGACTGACAGTGCTCAGAGGGTTGTGACTGGTGGCGCAGAGTCCAGTTGGTGGCCTGTACATAGCGGTGTTCCTCAGGAGTCAGTGGTGGGTCCGGTCCTGTTCAACATCTTCATCAATGACCTTAATGATGGGATAGAGTCCACCCTCAACAAGTCTGATGATGATATAAAGCTGGGAGGAATGGCTGACACACTGGGAGGCTGTGCTGCCATTCAGCGAGAACTGGACAGGCTGGAGAGTTGGGCAGAAAGGAACTAGATGAGCAAGTGTAGAGTGTTGCACCAAGGGAGGAATAACCACATGCACCGGTACAGGTTGGGGTATGACCTGCTGGAGAGGAGCTCTGAGGAGAGGGACCTGAGCGTCCTGGTGGATAGCAGGCTGGCCACGAGCCAGCAGTGTGCCGTGGTGGCCAAGAAGGCCAATGGGATGCATTAAAAAGAGCATGGCCAGCAGGTCAAGGGAGGTGATCCTCCCCCTCTCCGCTCCCCTGGTGAGGCCTCGCATGGAGTATTGTGCCAAGTTGTGGGCTCCTTGGTACAAAAAAGACAGGGATAACCTTGAAAGAATCCAGCAGAGAGCCATAAAGATGATAAAGGGCATGGAACACCTCCTTTATCAGGAAAGGCTGAGAGACCTGGGTTTGTTCAGCCTTGAAAAAAGAAGACTCAGAGGGAATCTGATCCACGTCTATAAATATCTAAGGAGCAGAAGGCAAAGGGACAAGGCTGGACTCTTCTCAGTAGTGTGTGGCAATAAGACAAGGGGAAATGGCCACAAACTGAAGCATAGGAAGTTCCACACAATGTGCATGGGAACTTCTTCACAGTGAAGATGACAGAGCACTGGAACAGGCTGCCCAGAGAGCTTGTGGAGTTTCCCTAGGAGATGATCCTGTGCAACCTGGTATAGGGAGCCTGCTTTGGCAGTGGGTTTGGATTCAAAGATCTCTAGAGGTCCCTTCCAACTTCTACAATTCTGTGAAAATGGTTGCCTCACTGATAAGCCCTTACTGGCTTGGATGATTCCGGCACAGGGTTTTCTAGTTTTCAGTCTCCTATTGATCTGTCCTGCTACTATGTTACTTGCCTTCCCAAGATTCAGGGTCATTAATATACTTTTTCCCAGTGAGACTAAATGTTTAGACAACTGCCTTTAAAATTTTACATTTGAAACAGAGAATAAAAGACCAAAGCATAATTCAAAGTACACAAATGTCTCATTATTTAAAATTTAGCTTTGCTTGACAGATTATTCTTTGTCACTATAATTCCCTTTGATGTATGTACTTAGGTACTATCTTCTATCTCAAGCCATGTGGAATTTGAAAGAGATTTCAAAGTAACACAATAGCCATGGGCAGAAGTAGTGTTCAGGAATAAATTTCACTCAATATCTAAGATAATGGAGCCAGTTTGTCATTTATTTGAATTCCCATGTTAAAACAAAGGTAACATGTATTTCTGAGATCACAAATTTGAGCATTATACACCATCAGTTTAACTGCAATGTTTCTAATTTTCATTATAACACAACAGCTACAATTTTAAGCAAGTACCCAGTACACACATACTTCATAAATGTATATTTAAAAACATCTGCCTGTTCGGTGAACTAAGGATTCAAGTGTTTTTGTTTGTTTGTTTGCACATTTCAAAGCAAGAACCAGAGTTTTCAATAATATTTAGGCAAATTAAAGGCTACAATGCTATGAAGATTAGTGCATTATGCCAAAATTAAGTTTAGCACTAATGTGACTTGCTAAAATACTCCTTCTTTTTGCACACACTTTGCAGCTATGAGCCAAACATTCAGATTCTACCAGAAAACTCATATAAACTTAGCTGAATACATACTTTTATATAAAGGTAGTATTCACCTGATCAATTCAATTAGTACTGATTAAGGAGCTGTCCATGCTCACCTGAACGTCACAGGAGCACCAAGTTCCCTCGCACAGTTTTAGCACTCAGGGCTCAGCTAACCAAATGTGCAGCAGGTTCAATAATGTTCACATTAGCTATTCACCTGCTGTCACTCTTGAAGTGATTGTTTCATCAGTTATTCAAGACCATCTACCTCTTTCTAAGGTGTATGAATAAGCAGTCTTACTGCAGTGGCAATCATAGGGTTGGCAACCTCCTGTTACTACAGCTAGGTTATCCAGCCATAAGAGAATAACAGCTTCTTCATGACACGTGTAGTAACTATATTATTTTCTTACAGTTTTCCTTATTGGATTTTCTCTGGAGACAGATGTCACCATTGTGAAGAAAACATCTGGAAAGTATTTTTTAATTACTGTTATTATTGAAGGTAATTTATAAGTAAAGGATCTTTACAAGGCTAGGTAGGGAGAGATGATGTGGTAAGACTAATAAATCAGGGGAAACATTTCAAACAAAAAAAAAAGTCTGATGGGTAAAAAAGGAGCATCAGAGCTACTGAGAAATCAGGGGCAGTTGTTGAAAGCTAACAGAGAAGTGTATGGAATATTTTAGCCCATGTGCACAGCAGAACCACTTCACAGTATCACTAGATCAATTTATTGTTAGAAAGTCTTTTCTCAGCACTTGCATTCTGGTTATTTTTTTGAGAATCTCTTGGTGCTGTGTCCCATTCACTGGTTTTGACCCTAACATTCAAACAGCATTGAACAACAGTCTTAAATTTAGCTGCCTTCAAAAGCATCTCTTTTATGGGATCAAAACCACTGGAAAATAAGACAATGTAAGTGGAGACAGTGTGAAAGACAGAAACTGTTTTCCTTTCTTTTGTCTCAAAGCTTGCTTCATAAGGCCTTTTCTGGTGACAAGACTCTGACTGATAACTGCCAGTTATCCAGATGGGTGTCATGGTGCCTCATTGACTCTGCTTATGGTTGTAAAGATAAGCAGAAATAGGGGCAAATAGTCTTTTCCCGGGGGTACGGCTTGGAGAAGCTGACCACCACAAAAAGACAATGCTCCTGCAATGGCAATGAAGGCAACATCCTCTACTGGCTTGTCTTTTGGGCCAGACATGTCACACAAACAAAGAGAAAAGAAAAAAAACACCTGAGAAATGGGAATAAAAGGCCTTCACTGAACCAAGGATTTTTGAGGAGAAGAACTCCCAAAGAAAAAAATCTTTGAGGAGAACTCCTGAAGAGAAAATGGAGAATTCCCTGAGGGGAGAAACTCTTAGGACGGACCCTGAGGCCTGCTTGCTGCCACCTCCCATCCCCTACAGTGACCAGACGAGTTCCTGAAACTACGAACCTCGTTGGATCCACGGTGGTGATTATATCTCTCTTGCCTTCTGCCAAGACTCCTTGCTTTTCATCTCTTTTCTATCACTCACCTTCCCTTCCCCATATCCCTAAGCAACTAGTATTTATAATAAACTGGTTGGGCTAACATTTGACCCACTGTGTCTTAATCTCACGCCGGGTATACACATAATCAAAGAACCTCATCTCCCACCTTTTTATATTGGAGCGTGACATTTTTAATGGCGTAGTCGGCAGGATACCTGACAATGAGAGTGTTGCCCTTCCAGGTATAGATTATGTGTGTACCTTCTGGAGTTGCCTGGAGTGACATTTATTTTTGATAATTTAGATGTGAGTGGCTCTCCAGAAAGATCACTCCACATATTTAAACTTAACTTTGTGAAATTTGAATCTCTTTCCTGTGTGTGCCTCCTGGATCTGTGAGGAGTGATAACTGTGATAATTTAGATGTGTGTACCTCTCCAGGAAGAATCACTCCGCATATTGAACCTTAGCTGCGTTTGCAGGAACTTTACGTAAAGTTGATCATTTTCCTGTGTGCACCTCCTGGAGTTGCAAGGAGTGATAATTTGATAATTTTAATGTGAGCACCACTCCAGGAAGATCACTCCACATACTGAAACTCAACTGTGTCTTTGGAACTGTTTATGTGTGTGCCTCTTGGGAACTTATTAAGTAATTTTGGGACCCGTGAAGATTATTGAGCATTCTTGAAATGTAAGAGTACCTCCTAACTTAGGTGTGAGGTTTGAAGTTTTTTTTTTCTCTGTGTGTGACTTCACAGGGAAGTGAGAAGTGATTTACGTATTAGCATTTCCCTTGATCTTCTTTGACTTTTGCATGCTCCTCTCAGTAAACAGAGGAGTGATTTGAGTATTTGCATTTGTTTTACTCGAACTTTTGGATACTGTACTCTTTCTCTTACTCCGTGTAGCTCTTTTTGCATATTGAGTGTCATAAATGCTTGGAGTCCAATCGGAGTTTTTGGAATATTTTATTGCAGTCAAAAGGTGAAAAGCAATAAGCAAGCTGCGCTGGGTGTGCTGGGGAGTCTCCACTCCACCAACGACACACACCAAAGAGAGAAATGAGTACCTATTTAAAGGTATAGCTCATGCATATTCATCACATTCCAAACTTTGGTTATCGAGGGGATTAAACCTAAGGGTCAATTTTGCTGTGAATCTTCAAACCTTGAAGGAGGAGCTCCTTCGCCATTCCAGTGTGTGTTTTGTTTAAGAGAGACAGGATGTCTGTCCTGCTTTCTTATTAACAAGTTTAGCTGCCTCCACATTCTTGTATTAATTTGATTTATGCCCACCCCCATTTCTCTGGCCCAACAGATAAATCAGCAGTTGCCACGCACAAGTATTATTGTACTTTGCAGTGATCAGCTTCTCCAAGCCATACACCAAAACAAGACTCCTTGCCCCTATTTCTGCTTATCTTTACAGCCATAAACAGAGACACTGAGGCGCCGCGACAGCCATCAATGATTTGCAGTTGTCCTTCCTGTGCAGAAGCCGTTCTCATGATTCAGTATCTTATTTAAAATTCCCTGAAGCCCCCTCCATCTTTTAACACCAACCCTATTCCTATTCTTAAATCTCACTTTAACCCTAATACAAATCCAAGTCTTCTTCCCTTCTCTCAGCCCAACACTCAAACTAACGCTTCCCCTAAGCATAAAACTAAATCTAATTCTAACCCTAAACTTAAACCTAACATTAATCCTAAACCTAATCCTAACCTTAACCCTAATTCTAACTCTACCCTAACTCTAACTAGGGCCCTAACACCAACACCAAGTTTAAGCCCAACTTTAAACCTAACACAAAGCATCAGATTACCACAACAGGAACCTAACTCTAATCCCAACCCCATCTCTAATACCAACCCTAATCTAATTGAAATACTAATGCTAATCCTATTCCTAAACTTGACCCAATCCCAAAACAAAACACAGGGCCTACCCCATCTATCAGCCAAATTCTCAAACGAACCCTAACTCTAACCCTAATCCTAACACCAACCCTATACCTAAACCAAACCCGAACCCTAACCCTAAACCTAACCCTAAACCAAACCTGAACCCTAACCCTAGCCCTAACCCTAACCATAATCTTTCCCTAACCCTAACTCCCAAACCTAACTCTTACCAAAACCTTATCCTAACCCTTAACCTAATCCTAACCATTACCCTAACCCTAGCCCTAACTCTGTCCCAAACTCCAACCCCGAGTTTTAAGCCCAAACCTCAAACCACCAAATTAACCCTACCTTTTTCACTAAACTTAAATCTTCACCAAAACCTAACCCTAAACCTAACACTTACCCTAACCTTAACTGAAACCCTAACACTAACCCTAGTACTAAACTTTACCTTACCCTAATTCTATTCCTAACTCCACCCCAAACAATAACCCTTACCCTAATACCAACCCTTACCCTAAACCTAAACCTAACTCTACCCTAACCCTAACCCAGCCCTTAATCTTACCCTAACACCAACTCCAAGTTTAAGCCCAACCCTAAATCTAACCCAAAGCATCAGATTTCCTCAACCCTAACCTAACTCTAACCCCAACTGTAATAGTATTTCTAATTGTGATTGAAACATTAACACTATTCCTACTCCTAAACCTTACCCAATTCCAAACCGAACCCAAAGCCTACCTCTTCTCCCATCCTGACACTCAAACGAACCCTATCCCTATACCTAACTCCAAATCGAACCCTAACCCCATTCCTTAAACCTAACCCAAAACCTAACCCTTACCCTAAATCTAAACTTAACCCTAACCCTAACTGTAACCTTAACCCTACCCAAACCCTATCCCTAACCATTGCCCTTATCGCGTCCCTATCCCTAACACTTACCTGAAACCTAATTCTAAACCTAACCCTATTTCTAACCGTAATACAAGGCCTAACCCTATGCTGACCCTTACACGCCATCTAACCCTACCCCTAACCCTATACACAAATCTAATCCTAAATCTAAACCTAACACTTATTCTAATCCTTACCCTAACCCTAACACTTACTGTAAACCTAACCCTAACCCTAACCCTGACCCTAGCCCAAGCTCTAACCATAACCCTAACTTTAATACTAACCCTAAAACCCTATCCTTAACACTTTACCTAACCTTAATCCTAACACTAACTCTCAAACTAACCCTTACCCTAAATCTAATCATAACAGTTTACCAAACCCTATCCCTAATCTGAACCCTAACCCTATCACTGTAACCCTAACACTTATCCTAGGTTGTGGGTTAGTTTCAGGGTAAGGTTAGGTTAAGAATTACTGTTAGGCTTAGAGTTAGGGTTAGTGTTAAGGATAAGGTTAGGGGTAAGCTTAGGTTTACTACTATGGTTAGGGTTAGTGTTAGGGTAAGTGCTTGTTTCATGGTAAGGATAAGGTTGAGGGTTAAGTCAGTTTGAGTGTTTGGGTCAGAGTACGATTAGGCTTTGGGTTAGGGTTAAGGTTAGGAATAAGGTTATGTTTAGAATTAGGTCTTGGGATAGTGTTAGGGATAGGGCTGAGATTAGCGTTGGGGTAAGGTTAGGGATAGGGTTTGGGTAGGGTTAGGATTAGGGTTAGGTTTAGTACTAGGTTTAGGGTTAGGTCTAGGGTTAGTTTTAGTACAAAGGTTAGCTTTAAGGTTAGAATTTGGGCAGAGTTAAGGATAGGGTTATGATTAACATTATGGTTAGCATTAGGAATAGGGTTAGGGTAATGGTTAGGGTTAGGGTTAGGTTTAGCGATAAGGATAGGGTAAGGGTTACTAAATATGAACTGTCCCTCTGTATTGTTATTTCTTCTGTTAAATTCTTCATTCTACAAATAAAGCTAGATAATTACATTTTCAGTGTAAAAGAAAGTAATTTGATCTATCTCCCAGTTACCGTAATAGTGATAGGACACATTTCCCCTCTCTAGTATATGAACTGAAAACTGAGCATTTACAAAATAGGTTTAATACATCAGGCTGGTGGCCAATCACACACGGGATTCCCCAGGGCCCCATTTCTGTGCATGCCATCTTTGGTGTTTTCAAAATATTCTGGATTCTGGACTCAAATGCATGTTAAGTATGTTTGCAGGTGGCACTAAATTGGGAGAAGCTCTTAATTCCCTCAGTGATAGAGAGGCTTCCCAGAGAGTTCTGGACAAAACAGAGGTCTAGAAAATTTCCAGCTACATGAGAAATGAAGTTGGTGAGAGACTAGTAGTCAGTGACTCAATGTTCAGACAGAGATCAGTGATGAGCAGTGGAGACAGGGACCTGTTGGAATGCAATCAGAGGATAGTCACAAAAATTCTCCCCTACAAGGATAGGTGGAAAGAGCTGGGGTTGTGAAACATGGAGAAAAGAAGGCTCTGTGGAGACCAGATAGGAGCATTTCAGTATCTAAAAAGGGACTATAAGAAAGAGGAGGATAGAAAGTAGAATAATGGGAAATGATTTCAAAATCAAAGAGAGGAGATTCAGTCTGTATGTAAGTAAAAATTTTCTTAAGCCAAGGGTGGTGTTGCTGTGGTCTGGAATGTGCTCCTGAGAGGGGCTCTCCATGGACTGCAGCCTCAGATGCACCTAGTCTAGTGTGGGCTCCTCCACAGGATGCAGACCACATATCTGCTCTGATGTCGTTACCAAGCCACTCTGTAAAATATTTGAAAAGTCACAGGTGACAGGTGAAGTCCCTGATGACTCAAAAAAGGGAAACATCACTCCCACTCCCATCTAAATGGTCCACAGCATTTTGTTATCAAGATACAGTAATCAGAAGAATTTTCCAAATTGTATTTAAAGTGTATTCCAGGACAAGGAAGATGTCACAAATCATAACAAATGTGTAGAGTGAAAGTATCTGCAGTCTGTGGAATGCAAGATGTTATTTTTTTCTGGCTTCTCTGAAAAACTTGTTTGGGTGTGGACATGTTGCTGATCTGCAAATTGGGGTATCATATAACATGTCATTTTTTTAATCCCCTTGAGATAAAGCTCTGCATAAGTGTTGCTGCTTTAAGCACACTTACAGTAAATCCCTACCTGAACTCATTTCTTTTGTTTTAAGAACTTCAACGGATCAGTAGAAGAAGAATAGCCTTCATGGAATATATTGCATGTTGAAAGAAAATTTAAAGTGCATAAGACAATGCAATTCTGCAATAGCTTATATATAGCTTACATTCTTCTAATAGAAGAATATATAGAGAGAAGTTTTATAGAATATATATATAGAAGTTTTAGGAAAGGATTCAGAAATGTCCGTGTGTATGGAGAACAAGAAACAAAGGAGAGACAGTAAATCAAGGAAGAAAGAAAAGGGAAATCAAGAAGAGTCAGAGAATGTCTATGAGAACATCCAGGCAAAACAACATCTGTTGCAGACATGCATTGCAGTGGGTAGGAGAGCAGAAAGAGAGCAGACGGGCTCTTCGGTGCAAGGTGGCAGGCTGATGCCCCCCTTTTTTCAGTGGCTGAAGCAGCAGAAGCCACGGTTGAGGCAGTTCAATCCAAATCTGCGGAGAAGAGTGATTTGAGCCAGTCATTTGCAGCTGAAATGACGCAGCTTCAGACAGGCACTTCTGCGATGCTCCGGGGGAACAGTTTGTTGGAGAACTTTTCAACTTGGTGTGACTGACTCCAGAAGATGCGAGAGGAGCCCGTTCCCTGCAGTTCTTGCCTCTTCATTGCTAAGCTCAAAAGAGCTTGCATTTTTAGGAAAGGACCAAGTACAGTCCGTGTGTCTGGAAAAGAACAGGAAACAATTGGAGAGACAGTGATTCATGGTTGAAAGAAAACGGACATTAAGAAGAGTCAGAGAAAGTCTGTGAAAACATTCACAGAAAAAAACATATGTTGAAGGAATTCATTACAGTGGGTTGCAGAGCAGAAAGAGAACAGAAAAGAATCTCTTCACTAAGATCGGGGCTGTCATGGTTTTATGATTTTTCTTATATTATTGATATTCCACATCATAACATCATGTAGTGAATGGGAGTTAAAGAGTTAATGCTCCAGCTCCGTGGATCATCGATTGTTATGGATATGCCTGTCTCAGAAGAGAAGAAGAACTACATCACCCAGAGGACTGTGCGATGCTTTGCATTTTTTAAGTGTTTCTGCTCAGAGGGAAAGATAAAAACCATCTGCAGTCATGGGACCACCTCTCTTCCCTTCAGGACTGAGCTCAGCAGTGGGTGTTTGTTGCAGCCGTCTGCCTTCAGCGTTAGTGTAAGGCCTTCAGTTTATCGTACACTCTCTGTCTTGCTCATTTTATTTGATTCATTAGCCTCAATTCCAATTATATTGTATTATTTTGTGTTATTTTGCTTTCTGATATCTTATTTAGTAAATTAGCTTTCCTCCTCAGATCGCTGCCGCTGTTTTATTCCTAGGGCCGTCTCCCTTTTTCCATTTTCACTTTCCCCTTTCCCCTTCCCTGGGGCATGGGCCCGTGGGTTCCCTGCCCAAATTGTCACGGTACTGGGTCAAACCGCTGACATTTTTGGCACCCAACATGGGGCAAGAGGCGCAGTTAGCTGCTTCACTTAGCTGCCTTACTTTTAGAGTGAATCTCTGTGCTCTCAGAGTTTTGTTAGAAAACTTATCAGTACTGCCAGACCTGTGCTCAAAAACACAGCCTTGAAGTCCAGGCATACTGCCAATTCTTCTGGGATATTTGTAAACTTTTTTGGGTGCCACCAGCTTGTCTTGGTAAAGAAAAAAAAAGTTTTTTTCTGTTTCTGTTAAAACTGCCCTTAGAGGGATTGTATTTCATCGCTTTTTCCCTTTTAATGCTCAAAACATACTGGAAGTTAATTAAGATTGCCAGTCTGATCCATGAAGCTTGGTGCCTATATGGTAAGGTAAAAACAGTGATGAAGACACCTGCCAGATACCTAGGCACTAATGTAACAAACAATACAATGTTACCAAACGATAGCAGGTTAACAAATCATAGGAAGTCTGAATGGGTGTCCAGGTTCCCCTCTCAGTTCCTTATGAATTTTCAAGATTACAGCTTAGGGATTGTGTTAACGATTGGGATATCAGTCTTCCATGTACTCTTTGCAATAGGATTTTACATCATGCGGAGGAAGCTTTTCCCAGAAACAGAGAATGGTGAATGGCAGGGAAAGTGGAGAGTTTTAGGAAAGAAATTAGAAGCATGGGGACCCCCGGTGCCATGGGATTTTACTCCTGAAGACTTGTGCAATCCTGAGGAGCTAGGCCTGTATCTGTGAGTAAGGGGTGGTGCGGCTTAAAAAGATCTGAGGTGGAACAGCTTATCGGGGGCTTGGCTTATGCTTACCAAGGTTTATATACTGTTCTGGCGAGAGAGAGTGTCCGAACTGAGGCCCAAACCAAAAAGGAAAACCTCCCAGTCAAACTTGATCAGCCACAGGAAGCACTGGTATCACTGTCAGTTGCCCCTGTGGAAGGCCAGAAATGGAAACGTGTGTCCTCATGCCTAGAATGTAAAGAAGAATAGGTGTCGAAAGAAGACAAAGATTCAGGCAAGGGGGACTCCTCAACCCCACCACCACTGATAAAGGCAACAGAGAAAAGTGAGAGACATGGAGGAGATACTGATGATGAGGATGATGAGGGAGTCACTGTTACCACGCTTCATCGACCCATGAAAATGACTGAGATCCAAGGCTCGAGAAAGGAGTTTATTTGGCATCCAGATGAGACTCTTGTCACTTGGCTGCTTCGGTGTTCGGACAATGGGGCCAACAGTGTGTCCCTCGATAGTTATGAAGCTTGCCAACTAGGAAACACTGCCCGAGATCTGGCTGTTGACAGGGGGATCAGCAGGTATATGGACAGAATCGCCAGCCTCTGGCAACAAGCTGTGACGGAAAGATATCTGTATAAGAGTGACCTGGAACCTAAAGAAAAAAGATGGAAAACTATTGAGGAAGGCATCCAGTATTTGAGGGAAATGGCTATGCTGTATGATCCCATGTTTGATCCCAACGATTGATACCATGATCTGGAGAAAGTAAGGAGTACACCCGAAATATGTTAGAAGGTTTCAAAAACAGCACCAGAAAGGTACGCTGGTACACTACTGACAACGTTCAATAGATATGAGGATCAAGACAGAAAATCTCCAATTTTTGAACTGAGTCTTACACTTCAAAACTTTGAACAAAAATTTCATCCATATCAAAGTTAGAAGGACAAATAGAAGACACATTGGGAAAATTATCATCATCTCCTCTTTGGGAGGAAGGGCAATGGCAAAAGTATAAATATGAGGAATTACAACGGTAAACGTTATGTGCTTACTATTGTCATAAATGCTCACAGTCCAATCGGAGTTTTTGAAATATTTTATTACAATCAAAAGCTGAAAAGCAATAAGCAAGCAGCGCTGGGTGTGCAGGGGAGTCTCCGCTCCACCAATGACACACACCAAGAAGATGGTTCCACCTTCTTTTATACAGTGTCTTATTTAAAATTTCTTGAAGTCCCCTCCTCCTCTTGGTCAATCATTTTGCTTGTGTAGCCAGTCGCTAGGGGGTCGTACATTCCTTCAGATGGTCTTTTGGATGAAGGCTGTTTGTCTTCCTTAATGCCCTCTGATTCATCCATCTGTGTATTCCAGGCCAGTCTTGCAAGGTCTGTGTTTGAAATGCTTCTCTCTGCCACCCTTTGGTTTGAGGAATGCGTCTTCTGGGCACCAAACTTGCAGGACTAGTGTTTGAGATGCAGATAGAGTTCTGTTCCTAGTTTATCCTTTCATGCCTTATAAGGAAATTCTACTCCTCTAGTCAATTTTATCTGCTGATTGGATTTAAAGGTATTGTATCTGTATCTTTGACTCTGTGTCCTTTGACACGAATCACATTCACATGTTTTACACTATGGTGGAGGCAACCACTGAGTGGCTTGAAATATATGCAGCACCCCATGCTACCGCTCGAAACATCATCTTAGGTTCTGGTAAAATTGAAAGATACAATGGGTTGTTGAAAACCATGTTGAAAGCAATGCGTGATGGAACGTTTAAGCTTTGGGAGAAACATTTGGCAGAAACCACCTGGTTGGTCAGCACTGTGTCAATCGAGATGGTCCTACACAATCCAGCTCCCTATATACTGTAGGGGGAGATAAGGTTCCTGTGGTACACAGAGAGTGAAAAAACATCTTCAGTGTCATTTGTCATCACTCAGAGAAAAACACTCTGCAAGCTGTTGACAACGAGTCAAGAGGATTTTATTCCTTCGGAATATTTCTTAAAAGTTGTAATTTCTCTAACTACTCTTGCTTACCACCAGAAATGGTATTGGTGGTTCATGTGTAACATGGAGTGCTGCTCAAGAAAAAAATGTTATCAGGACCCAACACTCTTTCTCTACTGCTGAGTAACGCATCTTATAATGAGTCTCCATAATTTAAGCATGTAGACAGATATTATACACTGCAAATAAAGATAGAAGAACACAGTATCATAATTTACATTTTGAAGCATTAAGAGAAAAGACTGAAATAGAAGAGAAGATTAGGGGAAGACAAAGGGTAGACACACCACACAGGGGGAAAATTTTCTGTACAGGAAAAAAAGACAGCAGAAGTTATGTTATTGAGTTAAGCCTTTGCCCTACTCTGGTAAGTCTGCTTTTAGGAAAAGAGTTAGACAATATCTTTCATATCCAGCCAGATCCATTAAAGGAACCTACATATTCAAGATACTTATATAAAAATAAAGATGTTGAAATGAAAAGATGGTATTAGGCAAAAAAACACTGAAGAATAAAATGCTGGGTAATTATGGAATTAAAGCCTTTAGGGAAGATGATAGCAGGGAAGAGACTATTAGCAGAAAAAATATAAAGTTCAGAACATTGTAAGTCAAGATATGAGAATAGAACAAACCAGAAATATGGAATTCTGATTTGTAAGAGAAAGAGCAAAATGAAAAAGACCACAAAAAATAATGGATTAAAAAAGAGACCAATATGTCAAGCTCATAAAGTGTAGATCAAAAACAAAAACTAGTTTAGGAGACCAGAAGTAGGACAAAGAAAGAACTGATGCTGAGAAGTTATTGGTAGGAAAAGCGGTGAGGTCTAACATTAATAAAAAGCTAGAGTTCACTATGTACAGAAATAGGTCAGAAATACCTACATTTCCTGCCCACGAATCTTGAAACCACTGAAAAAAAATAAGCCATTTTATTTCAAGCCTAAATTAAGAATAAATTACTTATTGCTAATGATCATTCTCAAGTGATGTAAAGAGCACAATCATCTGCAGATGCTCCTCCCCAGAATTTCTCCTGCCCATAATCTACAAACCATGCCAGTGACTAGGGATCCAGGATCCCTGCTTTGGTGGGTTGTTGTGGCCATAACTTTTCCCATTGCAGTGTCCGTTATCTGCAAAGCTGAGCACCTCTCTCAGTTATGCAGGCAAATAGACATATGATACCCATAAAACAGAAACATATGCACCAACTTGTCCTCTCTTCTTCCTCAGATGCCAGAGACAGCAGATTAATAATGCAGACATATGCACGGCACTCTCCAGGTTTACAGGCACACATTCATGGGTCACTCAGTCTGCCTAGCACCCTTGCTCAATTCCTAGGCCTCCTTATACATTTCACAGGTGTGTCACAAATACATTTTTTACATACTTTCAAGCAATTAAAATTTATACTTTTATGATGAATCACACAAGTATGTCTTATGACTTTTCAGTAACGCTTAATTGTTAGCAGATTTAACACAGTGGTTTAACTGAATATACTTCAGTTAGGAAAAAATGGCTCAATGATTCCAGAATGACAAACATCACTTGAGGCTTACTTAAGTAAGACATCAATATAGTTTCTAAACTCAGTAGCGTGCATGAGGACTCTCTCCACTCTAGTGAGACACTCCTCCCTTTTGTCAGCTCTCAGGGGATTGATTAGTGCATCTTCAGAAGTCTACTCTGAGAAGGATTCCAGCCCAGGAGAAAAACACTGATCACAGCTTTCTGTGTTCCTTGAGCATTCAAAGTGCTCCTAAACAGCAAGATTATTGTCTTTAGTCAGAGAACTCTCCATTCTGTCCAAAATTCAGCTGAGGTAATGCTGGAACTATTTTCCCAACTGTACTTTCAAGAGTGCCCCTCAGCAACACAGAGCTCTGGCTCTGCCAGACCACTCCACCATGTTCCCCCCAGATGACATGTAGCTGTGACTCAGTACCACAAAACTTCCCCTAGGAGATGCACAGCCTCCTAAGAAAAACCTGCTTTGTTTTCTGGTGATGCATACACACAGAAAATTCTAGAATCACCCAGTCATGACTGCCTCAGACAACCCTGCCATGTTTCTCCTCAGCAGCACAAAGCCATGGCTTCCTAAAATCAACCCACCATGTTCCCTCTCAGGGATGTGACATGCCATACTGCCATGGCCAACTCAGTTGTAACCCCATTCAGTTATGGTCATCATTTCTGGAGCCTGGATTCTGTGATTCTTCTAATCCATGAGTTCCTTCTAATACAAGATATACTAAGGCTGTTTTGACAGTTTGGGCTATTGGGTTCAGGTCTTTATAGGTTAATTTCCTAGCATGTTTGCTTGTTTGTATCAAGATAATTGTATGACATTGGTAATGATATTCAGAAATACAAACATCAAGGAGGTGATTTTCCAGATACACATGGCTGATTTTGTAGCAGATTGAAAAATCAGGCTGTAACAGCAGTAAGCCCCGTAGTAAGATGTAAGGGGCAGTGATGAGCCAAAACCACAGGCTCCAGTCTTGAATATGCCACACTGTGCTAGCCATCCACAATGTCATAGCTGGCAAAAAACTCCTGCTTACCATGACATGAGCACAGCATTCCCTGTGAGGCTGTTCACAAGGGCAACACAGTGGCACCATTTTGGACCTAAATGCCATGGCATTCATTTGTCACAGTAGCCATGAATCATGAATGCACAGTCCTGTCAGTGTGGTGGCTAAGAGGATATGGGTGCAGAGTGTGGGGTTACTGTGGTAACTGTGAGGACAGCAGCGCAAAGTGGTATCACTATGTTGCTGCAGTGGACACGGCGTGCAGTAACAGCAGTGTCAGCATGACCGGGAGATTTTGACAGCTCAGTCACTGTGGTCACACTCCCATCCCGTCCAGGGACCCAAAATGCCCCAGAAAGGCAGCCTACAAAACCAAAACATTAATTCTTTAACTCCCATTGTTTTTCTTGATGTTCTGATGTGGAATACTGACCAAAAAAAAAATCACAAAAACCACAACATTCCACCCCTTATACCACATCAACACATCATGCTCCACATATACCTATATACAAATAAAACAGGATTTAACATGCATTATATACACCCATTTCTATATACATATAAATATATATACATGGAATCTCTGTCTGCAATCTCTCAGCTTCAAATTGTCTTGTGGTACGCACTGGACATACCCATTTTTCTCCATCACCAACCAAATGGACACAGTAGGTATTTCTGACCTATTTCTGTACATAGTGAACTCTAGCTTTTTATTAATGTTAGACCTCACCGCTTTTCCTACCAATAACTTCTCAGCATCAGTTCTTTCTTTGTCCTACTTCTGGTCTCCTAAACTAGTTTTTGTTTTTGATCTACACTTTATGAGCTTGACATATTGGTCTCTTTTTTAATCCATTATTTTTTGTGGTCTTTTTCATTTTGCTCTTTCTCTTACAAATCAGAATTCCATATTTCTGGTTTGTTCTATTCTCATATCTTGACTTACAATGTTCTGAACTTTATATTTTTTCTGCTAATAGTCTCTTCCCTGCTATCATCTTCCCTAAAGGCTTTAATTCCATAATTACCCAGCATTTTATTCTTCAGTGTTTTTTTGCCTAATACCATCTTTTCATTTCAACATCTTTATTTTTATATAAGTATCTTGAATATGTAGGTTCCTTTAATGGATCTGGCTGGATATGAAAGATATTGTCTAACTCTTTTCCTAAAAGCAGACTTACCAGAGTAGGGCAAAGGCTTAACTCAATAACATAACTTCTGCTGTCTTTTTTTCCTGCACAGAAAATTTTCCCCCTGTGTGGTGTGTCTACCCTTTGTCTTCCCCTAATCTTCTCTTCTATTTCAGTCTTTTCTCTTAATGCTTCAAAATGTAAATTATGATACTGTGTTCTTCTATCTTTATTTGCAGTGTATAATATCTGTCTACATGCTTAAATTATGGAGACTCATTATAAGATGCGTTACTCAGCAGTAGAGAAAGAGTGTTGGGTCCTGATAACATTTTTTTCTTGAGCAGCACTCCATGTTACACATGAACCACCAATACCATTTCTGGTGGTAAGCAAGAGTAGTTAGAGAAATTACAACTTTTAAGAAATATTCCGAAGGAATAAAATCCTCTTGACTCGTTGTCAACAGCTTGCAGAGTGTTTTTCTCTGAGTGATGACAAATGACACTGAAGATGTTTTTTCACTCTCTGTGTACCACAGGAACCTTATCTCCCCCTACAGTATATAGGGAGCTGGATTGTGTAGGACCATCTCGATTGACACAGTGCTGACCAACCAGGTGGTTTCTGCCAAATGTTTCTCCCAAAGCTTAAACGTTCCATCACGCATTGCTTTCAACATGGTTTTCAACAACCCATTGTATCTTTCAATTTTACCAGAACCTAAGATGATGTTTCGAGCGGTAGCATGGGGTGCTGCATATATTTCAAGCCACTCAGTGGTTGCCTCCACCATAGTGTAAAACATGTGAATGTGATTCGTGTCAAAGGACACAGAGTCAAAGATACAGATACAATACCTTTAAATCCAATCAGCAGATAAAATTGACTAGAGGAGTAGAATTTCCTTATAAGGCATGAAAGGATAAACTAGGAACAGAACTCTATCTGCATCTCAAACACTAGTCCTGCAAGTTTGGTGCCCAGAAGACGCATTCCTCAAACCAAAGGGTGGCAGAGAGAAGCATTTCAAACACAGACCTTGCAAGACTGGCCTGGAATACACAGATGGATGAATCAGAGGGCATTAAGGAAGACAAACAGCCTTCATCCAAAAGACCATCTGAAGGAATGTACGACCCCCTAGCGACTGGCTACACAAGCAAAATGATTGACCAAGAGGAGGAGGGGACTTCAAGAAATTTTAAATAAGACACTGTATAAAAGAAGGTGGAACCATCTTCTTGGTGTGTGTCATTGGTGGAGCGGAGACTCCCCTGCACACCCAGCGCTGCTTGCTTATTGCTTTTCAGCTTTTGATTGTAATAAAATATTTCAAAAACTCCGATTGGACTGTGAGCATTTATGACAATAGTAAGCACATAACGTTTACCGTTGTAATTCCTCATATTTATACTTTTGCCATTGCCCTTCCTCCCAAAGAGGAGATGATGATAATTTTCCCAATGTGTCTTCTATTTGTCCTTCTAACTTTGATATGGATGAAATTTTTGTTCAAAGTTTTGAAGTGTAAGACTCAGTTCAAAAATTGGAGATTTTCTGTCTTGATCCTCATATCTATTGAACGTTGTCAGTAGTGTACCAGCGTACCTTTCTGGTGCTGTTTTTGAAACCTTCTAACATATTTCGGGTGTACTCCTTACTTTCTCCAGATCATGGTATCAATCGTTGGGATCAAACATGGGATCATACAGCATAGCCATTTCCCTCAAATACTGGATGCCTTCCTCAATAGTTTTCCATCTTTTTTCTTTAGGTTCCAGGTCACTCTTATACAGATATCTTTCCGTCACAGCTTGTTGCCAGAGGCTGGCGATTCTGTCCATATACCTGCTGATCCCCCTGTCAACAGCCAGATCTCGGGCAGTGTTTCCTAGTTGGCAAGCTTCATAACTATCGAGGGACACACTGTTGGCCCCATTGTCCGAACACCGAAGCAGCCAAGTGACAAGAGTCTCATCTGGATGCCAAATAAACTCCTTTCTCGAGCCTTGGATCTCAGTCATTTTCATGGGTCGATGAAGCGTGGTAACAGTGACTCCCTCATCATCCTCATCATCAGTATCTCCTCCATGTCTCTCACTTTTCTCTGTTGCCTTTATCAGTGGTGGTGGGGTTGAGGAGTCCCCCTTGCCTGAATCTTTGTCTTCTTTCGACACCTATTCTTCTTTACATTCTAGGCATGAGGACACACGTTTCCATTTCTGGCCTTCCACAGGGGCAACTGACAGTGATACCAGTGCTTCCTGTGGCTGATCAAGTTTGACTGGGAGGTTTTCCTTTTTGGTTTGGGCCTCAGTTCGGACACTCTCTCTCGCCAGAACAGTATATAAACCTTGGTAAGCATAAGCCAAGCCCCCGATAAGCTGTTCCACCTCAGATCTTTTTAAGCCGCACCACCCCTTACTCACAGATACAGGCCTAGCTCCTCAGGATTGCACAAGTCTTCAGGAGTAAAATCCCATGGCACCGGGGGTCCCCATGCTTCTAATTTCTTTCCTAAAACTCTCCACTTTCCCTGCCATTCACCATTCTCTGTTTCTGGGAAAAGCTTCCTCCGCATGATGTAAAATCCTATTGCAAAGAGTACATGGAAGACTGATATCCCAATCGTTAACACAATCCCTAAGCTGTAATCTTGAAAATTCATAAGGAACTGAGAGGGGAACCTGGACACCCATTCAGACTTCCTATGATTTGTTAACCTGCTATCGTTTGGTAACATTGTATTGTTTGTTACATTAGTGCCTAGGTATCTGGCAGGTGTCTTCATCACTGTTTTTACCTTACCATATAGGCACCAAGCTTCATGGATCAGACTGGCAATCTTAATTAACTTCCAGTATGTTTTGAGCATTAAAAGGGAAAAAGCGATGAAATACAATCCCTCTAAGGGCAGTTTTAACAGAAACAGAAAAAAACTTTTTTTTTCTTTACCAAGACAAGCTGGTGGCACCCAAAAAAGTTTACAAATATCCCAGAAGAATTGGCAGTATGCCTGGACTTCAAGGCTGTGTTTTTGAGCACAGGTCTGGCAGTACTGATAAGTTTTCTAACAAAACTCTGAGAGCACAGAGATTCACTCTAAAAGTAAGGCAGCTAAGTGAAGCAGCTAACTGCGCCTCTTGCCCCATGTTGGGTGCCAAAAATGTCAGCGGTTTGACCCAGTACCGTGACAATTTGGGCAGGGAACCCACGGGCCCATGCCCCAGGGAAGGGGAAAGGGGAAAGTGAAAATGGAAAAAGGGAGACGGCCCTAGGAATAAAACAGCGGCAGCGATCTGAGGAGGAAAGCTAATTTACTAAATAAGATATCAGAAAGCAAAATAACACAAAATAATACAATATAATTGGAATTGAGGCTAATGAATCAAATAAAATGAGCAAGACAGAGAGTGTACGATAAACTGAAGGCCTTACACTAACGCTGAAGGCAGACGGCTGCAACAAACACCCACTGCTGAGCTCAGTCCTGAAGGGAAGAGAGGTGGTCCCATGACTGCAGATGGTTTTTATCTTTCCCTCTGAGCAGAAACACTTAAAAAATGCAAAGCATCGCACAGTCCTCTGGGTGATGTAGTTCTTCTTCTCTTCTGAGACAGGCATATCCATAACAATCGATGATCCACGGAGCTGGAGCATTAACTCTTTAACTCCCATTCACTACATGATGTTATGATGTGGAATATCAATAATATAAGAAAAATCATAAAACCATGACAGCCCCGATCTTAGTGAAGAGATTCTTTTCTGTTCTCTTTCTGCTCTGCAACCCACTGTAATGAATTCCTTCAACATATGTTTTTTTCTGTGAATGTTTTCACAGACTTTCTCTGACTCTTCTTAATGTCCGTTTTCTTTCAACCATGAATCACTGTCTCTCCAATTGTTTCCTGTTCTTTTCCAGACACACGGACTGTACTTGGTCCTTTCCTAAAAATGCAAGCTCTTTTGAGCTTAGCAATGAAGAGGCAAGAACTGCAGGGAACGGGCTCCTCTCGCATCTTCTGGAGTCAGTCACACCAAGTTGAAAAGTTCTCCAACAAACTGTTCCCCCGGAGCATCGCAGAAGTGCCTGTCTGAAGCTGCGTCATTTCAGCTGCAAATGACTGGCTCAAATCACTCTTCTCCGCAGATTTGGATTGAACTGCCTCAACCGTGGCTTCTGCTGCTTCAGCCACTGAAAAAAGGGGGGCATCAGCCTGCCACCTTGCACCGAAGAGCCCGTCTGCTCTCTTTCTGCTCTCCTACCCACTGCAATGCATGTCTGCAACAGATGTTGTTTTGCCTGGATGTTCTCATAGACATTCTCTGACTCTTCTTGATTTCCCTTTTCTTTCTTCCTTGATTTACTGTCTCTCCTTTGTTTCTTGTTCTCCATACACACGGACATTTCTGAATCCTTTCCTAAAACTTCTATATATATATTCTATAAAACTTCTCTCTATATATTCTTCTATTAGAAGAATGTAAGCTATATATAAGCTATTGCAGAATTGCATTGTCTTATGCACTTTAAATTTTCTTTCAACATGCAATATATTCCATGAAGGCTATTCTTCTTCTACTGATCCGTTGAAGTTCTTAAAACAAAAGAAATGAGTTCAGGTAGGGATTTACTGTAAGTGTGCTTAAAGCAGCAACACTTATGCAGAGCTTTATCTCAAGGGGATTAAAAAAATGACATGTTATATGATACCCCAATTTGCAGATCAGCAACATGTCCACACCCAAACAAGTTTTTCAGAGAAGCCAGAAAAAAATAACATCTTGCATTCCACAGACTGCAGATACTTTCACTCTACACATTTGTTATGATTTGTGACATCTTCCTTGTCCTGGAATACACTTTAAATACAATTTGGAAAATTCTTCTGATTACTGTATCTTGATAACAAAATGCTGTGGACCATTTAGATGGGAGTGGGAGTGATGTTTCCCTTTTTTGAGTCATCAGGGACTTCACCTGTCACCTGTGACTTTTCAAATATTTTACAGAGTGGCTTGGTAACGACATCAGAGCAGATATGTGGTCTGCATCCTGTGGAGGAGCCCACACTAGACTAGGTGCATCTGAGGCTGCAGTCCATGGAGAGCCCCTCTCAGGAGCACATTCCAGACCACAGCAACACCACCCTTGGCTTAAGAAAATTTTTACTTACATACAGACTGAATCTCCTCTCTTTGATTTTGAAATCATTTCCCATTATTCTACTTTCTATCCTCCTCTTTCTTATAGTCCCTTTTTAGATACTGAAATGCTCCTATCTGGTCTCCACAGAGCCTTCTTTTCTCCATGTTTCACAACCCCAGCTCTTTCCACCTATCCTTGTAGGGGAGAATTTTTGTGACTATCCTCTGATTGCATTCCAACAGGTCCCTGTCTCCACTGCTCATCACTGATCTCTGTCTGAACATTGAGTCACTGACTACTAGTCTCTCACCAACTTCATTTCTCATGTAGCTGGAAATTTTCTAGACCTCTGTTTTGTCCAGAACTCTCTGGGAAGCCTCTCTATCACTGAGGGAATTAAGAGCTTCTCCCAATTTAGTGCCACCTGCAAACATACTTAACATGCATTTGAGTCCAGAATCCAGAATATTTTGAAAACACCAAAGATGGCATGCACAGAAATGGGGCCCTGGGGAATCCCGTGTGTGATTGGCCACCAGCCTGATGTATTAAACCTATTTTGTAAATGCTCAGTTTTCAGTTCATATACTAGAGAGGGGAAATGTGTCCTATCACTATTACGGTAACTGGGAGATAGATCAAATTACTTTCTTTTACACTGAAAATGTAATTATCTAGCTTTATTTGTAGAATGAAGAATTTAACAGAAGAAATAACAATACAGAGGGACAGTTCATATTTAGTAACCCTTACCCTATCCTTATCGCTAAACCTAACCCTAACCCTAACCATTACCCTAACCCTATTCCTAATGCTAACCATAATGTTAATCATAACCCTATCCTTAACTCTGCCCAAATTCTAACCTTAAAGCTAACCTTTGTACTAAAACTAACCCTAGACCTAACCCTAAACCTAGTACTAAACCTAACCCTAATCCTAACCCTACCCAAACCCTATCCCTAACCTTACCCCAACGCTAATCTCAGCCCTATCCCTAACACTATCCCAAGACCTAATTCTAAACATAACCTTATTCCTAACCTTAACCCTAACCCAAGGCCTAATCGTACTCTGACCCAAACACTCAAACTGACTTAACCCTCAACCTTATCCTTACCATGAAACAAGCACTTACCCTAACACTAACCCTAACCATAGTAGTAAACCTAAGCTTACCCCTAACCTTATCCTTAACACTAACCCTAACTCTAAGCCTAACAGTAATTCTTAACCTAACCTTACCCTGAAACTAACCCACAACCTAGGATAAGTGTTAGGGTTACAGTGATAGGGTTAGGGTTCAGATTAGGGATAGGGTTTGGTAAACTGTTATGATTAGATTTAGGGTAAGGGTTAGTTTGAG
This sequence comes from Callipepla californica brunnescens, assembly GCA_023055505.1. NCBI lineage: Eukaryota > Metazoa > Chordata > Aves > Galliformes > Odontophoridae > Callipepla > Callipepla californica. The sequence goes on along the minus strand of JALIRH010000053.1, from coordinate 114,527 downwards.
AGTTAGTGTTAGGATTAAGGTTAGGTAAAGTGTTAAGGATAGGGTTTTAGGGTTAGTATTAAAGTTAGGGTTATGGTTAGAGCTTGGGCTAGGGTCAGGGTTAGGGTTAGGGTTAGGTTTACAGTAAGTGTTAGGGTTAGGGTAAGGATTAGAATAAGTGTTAGGTTTAGATTTAGGATTAGATTTGTGTATAGGGTTAGGGGTAGGGTTAGATGGCGTGTAAGGGTCAGCATAGGGTTAGGCCTTGTATTACGGTTAGAAATAGGGTTAGGTTTAGAATTAGGTTTCAGGTAAGTGTTAGGGATAGGGACGCGATAAGGGCAATGGTTAGGGATAGGGTTTGGGTAGGGTTAAGGTTACAGTTAGGGTTAGGGTTAAGTTTAGATTTAGGGTAAGGGTTAGGTTTTGGGTTAGGTTTAAGGAATGGGGTTAGGGTTCGATTTGGAGTTAGGTATAGGGATAGGGTTCGTTTGAGTGTCAGGATGGGAGAAGAGGTAGGCTTTGGGTTCGGTTTGGAATTGGGTAAGGTTTAGGAGTAGGAATAGTGTTAATGTTTCAATCACAATTAGAAATACTATTACAGTTGGGGTTAGAGTTAGGTTAGGGTTGAGGAAATCTGATGCTTTGGGTTAGATTTAGGGTTGGGCTTAAACTTGGAGTTGGTGTTAGGGTAAGATTAAGGGCTGGGTTAGGGTTAGGGTAGAGTTAGGTTTAGGTTTAGGGTAAGGGTTGGTATTAGGGTAAGGGTTATTGTTTGGGGTGGAGTTAGGAATAGAATTAGGGTAAGGTAAAGTTTAGTACTAGGGTTAGTGTTAGGGTTTCAGTTAAGGTTAGGGTAAGTGTTAGGTTTAGGGTTAGGTTTTGGTGAAGATTTAAGTTTAGTGAAAAAGGTAGGGTTAATTTGGTGGTTTGAGGTTTGGGCTTAAAACTCGGGGTTGGAGTTTGGGACAGAGTTAGGGCTAGGGTTAGGGTAATGGTTAGGATTAGGTTAAGGGTTAGGATAAGGTTTTGGTAAGAGTTAGGTTTGGGAGTTAGGGTTAGGGAAAGATTATGGTTAGGGTTAGGGCTAGGGTTAGGGTTCAGGTTTGGTTTAGGGTTAGGTTTAGGGTTAGGGTTCGGGTTTGGTTTAGGTATAGGGTTGGTGTTAGGATTAGGGTTAGAGTTAGGGTTCGTTTGAGAATTTGGCTGATAGATGGGGTAGGCCCTGTGTTTTGTTTTGGGATTGGGTCAAGTTTAGGAATAGGATTAGCATTAGTATTTCAATTAGATTAGGGTTGGTATTAGAGATGGGGTTGGGATTAGAGTTAGGTTCCTGTTGTGGTAATCTGATGCTTTGTGTTAGGTTTAAAGTTGGGCTTAAACTTGGTGTTGGTGTTAGGGCCCTAGTTAGAGTTAGGGTAGAGTTAGAATTAGGGTTAAGGTTAGGATTAGGTTTAGGATTAATGTTAGGTTTAAGTTTAGGGTTAGAATTAGATTTAGTTTTATGCTTAGGGGAAGCGTTAGTTTGAGTGTTGGGCTGAGAGAAGGGAAGAAGCCTTGGATTTGTATTAGGGTTAAAGTGAGATTTAAGAATAGGAATAGGGTTGGTGTTTGAATTCTGATTAGTGTTAGTATTAGGGATAGGTTTGAGGCTAGAGTTAGGTTCGTAATTTGGTAAACTAATGCATTGTGTTAGGTTTAGGTTGAGCTTAAAATTGGGGTTGGTGTCAAAGTCAGAGTTAGGGCAGGGTTAGTGTCAGGATTAGGGTAATGATTGAGATTAGATTTAGGCATAGGGTATGGTTTTGGTAAAAGTTAGGGTTGGGCTTGGGCTAGAGTTAGATTTAGGATTAAGTTTAGATTTAGGGTTTTGGTTACCGTTTGTGTTATGTTTATGGTTTGTGTTATGTTTAGGGTTAGGTTAAGGTTAGGCTTAAGTTTAGAATTAGGTTCAGGTTCAGGGTTGTGGTTAGGATTTGGCTTAGGGTTAGGGTAAGAATTAAGTTTTGGGTTAGGGTTTTGTTTAGAGTTATGGTTTGGGTTGTGTTTAGGTTTAGGGTTGGTGTTAGGGTTAAGGGTAGGATTATGGCTTGGGTTAGGTATAGGTTTTTGGTTAGGGTTAGTGTTACGGATAGGATAGGGTAGGGTTTGGGTTAGGGCAAGGGTAAGGGTAGAGTTAGTGGTAGTTCCAGGTTGATGATAGCCTTAGGGTTAGACTTAGGTTTAGGGTTACGTTTAGAGTATGGATTAGGTTTAGGGTTACGGTTAGGGTTTTTGCAAGTGTTAGGGTAAGAGTTAAGGTAAGGGATAGGGTTAGGCTTAGGATTAGTGTTAGGTTTAGGCTTAGGCTTTGTGTTAGGGTTAGGAATAGGTTCAGGTTTAGGGTAGCTGTTAGGGTTAGTGTTATAGGTGTGAAGAACGATACACACCCATTGTTGCCAATAATAAGGAATTTATTGAGTAAGCAATAAACGAGCAAAACAGCGCTGGGCAGCCGGGAGTCTCCGCTCCACCAAAGGTGTGCACTGGGGGCCTCCTGACCCCTCTTCTTATTGTTTTTTATCTCTGCATTCGTGTTTTGTCTTTTCTTCCTGGGCTGCACCAGCTGGTATCTGGGAGTCGTTCTCTGTCTCCTTGCAGAGAAAAGATGAAGACTGCAGTACTCTTCAGCTCCAATCATGTGCACTTAAGAGAAGAATTCCACTTATTTTTCCTTTTTCAGTTCCTTAGAAGGTCACTGCTATCTGTTGTTCATCGTCCAGGTGTTAGAACGAGACGCTGTGGCTCCAACTTACAAAAACATTTATGTATTTATTTAAAGACTTCTACAAACTACATAGTTCCAAGAAAAAAAAAACACACACTGAAAAACACTGACACATCTGCCTTAAGTCGGTTTGATTAAAAAGTATAGAAAATACAGAACTCATTTTCTATCACGTTAGGGCTAGGGTTAATGATAAGTTTAGGGTTAGAGTTAGGGATACGGTTAGGGTAGGATTATGGTGAGTGCAAGGTTTAGTGTTAGGGTAGGGTTAGGTTTATATTTAGGGTTAGTGTTAGGGTTTGGTTAAGGTTATTGAAAGGGTAGGGATTTGTTTAGGGTAATGTTAGGGTTAGGTTTAGATTTGCACTTAAGGTTAGAGTTAGGGTAAGGGTTAGGGAAAAGTTAGTAGTAGCCTTAGCTTAAGGTTTGGGAAAGTATAGTGTTAGTTTTAGCTTAAGGTTAGTGATGAGGGCGAGGGTTTGGGTTAGTGTTAGGTTAAGTTTTGGAATAGTGTAGTGTTAGGTTTAGCTTAAGGTTAGGATTATGGTAGGGTTAGGGTTTGGTTAAGGTTAGGGTTGGATTATGGTTAATGTTAAGTTTAGTGTTAGGGTTAGGTTTAGGGTTAGGGTTTGGATAAGGTTATGGATATGGTAGGGATATGTTTAGGTTAATATTAGGGTTAGGCGTAGGCTTAGGGTTAGCTTTAGGGTTAGGGTAAGGTTTAAGGAAGGGTTAGTGGTAGCATTAGGGTTAGTGTTAGGGTTTTGTTTAGGTATAGGGTTAGGGTTTGGTTAGGCCTATTTTATCCTTAACCCTAACCCTAAATCTAATCCTACACCTAAAAATATCCCAAACCCTTTCCCTGTCCCTGACCAAATAAACTAATCAAAATATCAAATTTTTACAATCCCTTACCAAAAAAACTAAATCTACACAAAAACCTATCCCTAACACTAAACCTAACACTAATTCGTATCCTAACCATAACCTACAAAGCCTTACCTTGCCCCTAATTCTACTCCAAACCCTATCCTGAAACCTAACACTTACCCTAATACCAACCCTTTCCCTAACCGTAAACCTATTCCTACTATAAGCGTAACCCTAGCAAAAAAAAAAAAAAAAAAAAAAAAAACCTACTTCAACACCAACCTCAAGTTTATGCCCAAGCCTAAACCTGACACATAGCATCAGATTACCACAACCCTCACCTAACTCTAATCCCAACGCTAATACTAACCCGAATCCTAGTCCACATACCCTATTTGAATTCCTAAACCCAACGCAAACACCGCATCAAAAGTAATGTCTACAATTTTCTAAACCTGAAACTCAAAAGTAAACCTAAACCTTATTCTAACTCTAAATCAAATCCTAACCATTACCCTAATTGTAACTCTAACTCTACCTTGAATCTAAATCTGACCCTAAAACTTAAAGCCCAACCCTTAACCTAAACCAAAACATCAGATTACCACAGATCTTACTGAACACTAACCCCAAACCTATCCCTAGTTCTAACCACAAACCCAATCCAAACACCAAAACTATACCAAACCTAACACTAACCCAAAACTAAACCCAAGCCCTATCCCTTCTCTCAGCCTAACACTCAAACTAACCTATACCTGAACCAAACCCTAAATCAAATCCTAACCCTCACCCTTACCGTATCCTGTACCTAAGCAAGGCGTAACCCTTCTCTGATCCTAAAACTAAAGATAACCCCACCCCTTATACTAAACCTTAATCTACACCAAAGCCTGACTCAACTCGCAGCCTGTTCCTAACGCTAACTGACTCGCAGCTCGGAGGGAGACAAACACACAACCAATTTGATCAATGTGTCTCTACATTAATCAGAAAGCTGTGTACATTTATGTTAGCGGTAATGAGGTTCATACATATTGCAAAACCCGAGCTCCTCATAGGTTAGTGATATAAGTGAGCAAAAGTTTTTATTGTTCATTCTTGTGGTTAAGCAGAAGTTTCATTGGTCACTGCTTTCTAAATCTTTACTCCTACCTCCTTCAAGTGGCAGCAAGGTTATCCTGCCCTTGTCTAAGACTGGATGGTGCCTCATCATGTTTTTGCTTGAGCTGCTGCAGCTGGTCCCCGTGGCCTTTCTCTGCAAGCCAGGTTTCAACTATGCCCTGAACGCTAACCGACTCGCAGCCCCCCCGTTGCGAACGCTAACCGACTCGCAGCCCCCCCGTTGCGAACGCTAACTCTAAACCTAAATCTAGCCCTTCGCTGATCCTAAAACTAAAGATAACCCTGCCCCTTGCACTAAGTCTTAATCTACACCAAAACCTAACCCTAACCCTATTGCTAACCGTACCCTTAAACCTAACCCTAATCCTTACTTAAGAACAAACCTTATCTAACACCTAACCTCATTCCTAACCTAAGCCCAAAACATAATCCTTACCCTAACACCAACCCTTACCCTAAACTTTAACCTCACACTACCTGTAGGGCAAATAATCCCCAAGAACAGCACCCAAAAGAAACAGTATAGAAGATGGTATATTTTAGATAGGCTATAGTAGATAGCATACAGACAATTAGTAAGAAAAGAAGGGCTCACTTTTGAAGATGGTTGAGGCTTACCAATAACTCCACCAGGGAGGGGTCGTGGTCAGCCCTTAAATGGGGTCTGGGAGAGGTGGAGCCAGACTCCACCCCTTCCAATCACACAGGTATATTACCTTCACCTGTGCCCCTGTGGCTGACTCAGTGCTCGCCTCAGGTGATCAATCAGTGGTTCAGGCTGTGATTCAACAGTTCCAATACACTCCACCCCTAACCCTAATACTAACTGTAGCCCTAAACCTTACCTTAACACCAAACCCCTGTTTAAGCCCAACCCTAAACCTAATCCAAAGTATCAGATTACCACAACCCTAACCTGACACTTAAACACACCCTTACCCTTATTCTAAACACAAGTCAAATCTTAAACATAAACTTAGCAATAAACATAATCCTTGTTATAGGTGTGAAGACAATGATACACACCAATTGTTGCCAATAGTAAGGAACTTATTGTGCAAGCAATAAACAAGCGAAACAGCGCTGGGCGGCTGGGAGTCTCCACTCCACCAAAGGCGTGCAACAGGGGCCCCACAACCCGTCTTTTTATTGTCTTTTATCTCCACATTCATGTCTTGTCTTTCTCTTTCCAGGCTGCGCCTGCTGTTACTAGGGGATCGTTCTCTGCCTCCTGGTGATCGAGATGATGAAGGCCGTAGTCTTCCTCCACTCCAATCATGCGCACTTGAGAGGAGATTTTCACTTATTTGTCTTTTACAGTTTCTCAGGAGGTCACTGCTATCTGTTGTTCATTGTCCAGGTGTTAGAACTAAGCGCTGTGGCTCCAATTTACACAAACTACAAAGTTGTTAGACAAAACATCTATAGATCTATTTTGAGACTTCTAGTAACTACGTAGTTCTCAGAAAAAAAAAAAAAAAACAACAACACTGAAAAACACTGAAAAACACTGACACATCTGTCTCAAAACGGTTTGGTTAACAAGTACAGAACTTATTTTTACCACAATCCCCCCTTCTCCTCATCTTGTTCATCAAACCGTATCACTGCATCTTGGGCTAAAACACGATCTTTTCCTTTTAATTGTTCCAGGCAGTGTTTCATTGCTGAATTTATCTTATTCAGGATATAGAGACCAGAAGCCATCATTAGGATTAGTAGGACTAGGGGATCATCTATAGTGTAGAATAAAGTCATGAGCCAAATAGAATAGCTGAACCAATTTTCATGCCAATTTTGCTGGGTCCCATTTTCTTGTTTCCTTTTTTCAAGCTCTTATCCTAGTTTAGCCATAATGTCCCTAACTACCGTTGTATGATCAACATAGGAACAACACTCCTCCCCCATTGCTACATGTCGTCCCCTTTGTTGTAATAATACAAGATCTAATCCTCGTCTATTCTGTAAGACTACCTCCAATAGGAATGTTAGGGATTTTTCCAGAGCGGTTATTGATTTTTCCATGTGGTCCAGATCTTCTGCAACAGCTATTCTCAGCGAAGTAAACTGTTCATCTAATTGGTGGGGGTTGTTGTCCGTTCTCACCAATATTGTTACTATTGTTGGTGCACTCATTTTCCAAAATGAATACCTTCAAGTTGTTATTTCTTAGCTCACCCCCCCCTCTTTATTTTTATTTTTATTTTTTCCAATGCCAATCTAAATTAATACAGTGAGCACTTTCAGTATAGCTTCGTGAGGCCTTCCAGATTAGGAGACAAAGGTCAAGGTGACTTCACCTCAGAGGTTATTCTCATAGCCCCACTGCTTTATGCCTCTGCCTCCCTTGCCTACTCTTTCGCTTAGAGCAGCGGGGTGTATGATCTTCTCTGCAGCAGTCGTATTCTTCAGGGGAACCTCCTCTTTCCTTGCCTTATAAGTCTCCCCAGTCTCTATATGTAGTTCCTTTTTGGATTTTAGCCTCTTGATTGCTCACAAAACTGTATCTCCCAATTATCTTAAAAGGTATTCATAGGAAGAGTGAGTTCACCAATGTTCATCATATACAATGCACAATACATATACAATATACATACAAAGCATACAATGAAATGACGGACTTTTCTTGTCTGTTAAAAAACAAAAAAAAAAGCCAAAAAAAACCAACAAAAAAAACCAAACAGCTTTTCTGCAGTATCTCACATGCATTCAATACACAGACGCAGAATGGTTTCAATGCGCTGCAGAAGGTTCCTCCAAGCTGGAAGAAGCCTTGATCAATTCAAAGCCTTCTCAACCAGCTGAGACACAGAACTGTGTCTTTCCCACTTTATAATTCTTCACTGAGTGCTCATACTGAAATTGTTTCATAAAAACATGAATTTGGAGTCTTCATTTTACCCTTGGAAGAAACGTAGTCTGGCATGGTGATAAGTATAGCAGTGTGTAAAAGCACAATTACCATATGCTCCCACCCCATTCTTTTTACATTTCTAAGGAAGCCCTGAGATTTCAGAGTGATTGTTTTCACTTCAGAGCCAGCAGCACACAGTCCCTTCACATCATTGGCTGGGCATGGGCATTTTCAAGTTTTGGGCAAATGATTTTTTTTATTTGTATAACCAGCTTTTCATTTCAAAATCTGAATTTGTTTATACATAAACAAGAAGGACCCCAAAGAATTAAGATCAAACATAAATTTTCAATAGGATTGGGTTAGAAGATGTCAGAAGATGCTGAAGTACCTGGTTTGCCAAGTACTTTGAGATCCTGACTTCTCAATTCACCGTGGCAAGAGAAAGATGGGTAAAAAGAAAGTGGTTGCCAACACCTCATACTCATCTCTCAGCAGTGCAATTTCTACCAACTTTTCTATCTTTTTGACTTTCCAAAGGCAATTTTGTTCAAGTGGAGTAAAATGTAAGTGCTCTCAGAATACTGCCCTTCTATCTGTCTGAGCTATTGTGTGGTGGCCAGAGTGGTGGATGAAATGGTTAGTTTCTGAATGAAGGAGCCTTTTTAGTAGTTTAAGGATGGCAGTGAGGCAGAGCCTATCTGTGCTGAACCTGAAAGGTTCACCAAACCACTGCTATGAACATGGCTCCCTGGTGACTCTGGTTTACTGTCACTTGCATTCAAGTGACACCACGTGGAACGTCTCACTTGCAGTTCACTTTGGTCCCAATGACAGCAGGCCTTCCCAGCTCTGTGTCACCATTCAATATATCTAAGCAACGGTCTCTTCTCCCTTTCTTCACCCCTGTACTTCCCTTTCTTGGCAGCTGCGTGCAGATATCTCACTAACAGCTGGTGGCAGCACAGGCCAGAAGTGCTTTCAGGCCCTAATAGTCTTGAGTCAAAACTCAATTCCAGAGCTCATCTGTCTTAAATTCCCCTGAAGTTTTTTTGTTTTAGATACCATCAGGCTTGCCACTTCCAGGGGAGAATAATCTAAGCTGATATCAAGCAGACTGCTACTTCAGAACTGCCTCTGCCTGGATCATGGATGGCACAAAGCACCAGGCAGGTTTCAGACTTCCAGCAGTGGTCAATACCACTACATGTGCTTTTCCCTTTCCACCAACACCATAAAAGCATTCTGCCAGGCACAATCATACGCAACCAGCCTGGCAACTTAGAAGCTACCCTAAGCACATGGTCTGAAGAGCCTGGCTGTTAAAAGAGGAACAGCCAGCTGCAGGAATGGATAAAATTGCACTGAAAAGTAGAACAAAGCAACACCATGCTAAGACTTGGAAAACTCTTTTTCACAAGCACACAGCCAGCTCTGCGCAGGGCTTAAGGACCATTCAGATAAATAAATAGATATGTAAAAGTATTTCACCACTCCTAACAGTCACATTAGTCACAAATTTAAAGCAATGCATGCTGATACCCACAGGAAAGGGAAGGGAGATGGAGTAGGTTTTATGTCATGAGGTTTTGTTCTGTTTTTTGTTTTTCTTTTAATTGATTGTTCACTTTTGATGAAGTTATACTGAAACACACTCAAGATCTGCAGTGGTTTGCCCCTATGGTTTGCAGACCAAATAGCAGCACACTTCATTCTGCATGTAGCATAAGAAATGAGAGGGTAAGAGCACGGCATGGTTTTACAAGATGTGGAGGGGCACTTACGGCCCATACAGCCCCTGTTTGTCTGCCTAAAGCCTCCTCTGGTCATGAAGTAATGTAGAAGGCTTGTAATGACAGCTGGTGACCAATACGTTCCCCTTGTACAAACGTTTTGCGTGCGTCACCAAAACCACTGCTGAGAGACAGCTCTGCTATACCACAGTTTTTGTTAACTCAAAACCGCACCATTACAAGGCACTACTTGCCAGGTATTGTTAAATTATGATGAGAGCCTACAACCTGTGCTAAGATGGAAAAAGATCGGCCACAAGAGGAGCCTTCAGAATACCAAGGTATATAAAGCATCTCAAGAAGAAAAAAGGGATGAGAACAGTCTGTCCTTACACTGATAGGAATCAAACTTCCAAAGGAAATGCTTTCCATCTGTAAAAGGCAAATAACCTCCCTGCTCTATGATGGCAAGGCCTCACCTGGAGTACTGCATCTACATGTGGAGTCCTCAGTACAGGAGAGACACAGAGCTGTTGCAGTATGTCCAGAGGAGGGCCACAAAAATGACCCCAGGAATCGGACACAGACTGACAGAGCTGGGGCTGTGCAGCCTGGAGAAGAGAAGCGGTGAGGTGACCTGATAGCCACCATCCAGATCCAGCAACAGTCCCATTGCACGCTGCTCCGATGGTCCGAGGGATAAGAGCAGGGGGGAGAGCAGCAGCAGCGATGGCTGGCCTTGGGCAGCAAGTAGTTATCAGGAAGAAGCAGCGAGGTACAGGAGAAAACAGCAGGTCCCAGGGATCAGCTCTTAAGGGCCTTTATTAAAAACAGGGCCTTTATTAAGGGAGACAAAAAAGTTGTCTGAGCCTTTAGTCAAACTCTTATCATTATCATCCTGCAGTAGTTGAAAAGAAAATCAGGATAAGCAAGACTATAAAAAGGTTTGGTGAGAATCAACTTCTGTGCGGCCTGTATCATTGAAGATGAGCAGACAGGGCAGAACCTGAGCTAACACTACATCAAGGCGTAACAAAAACTTTCACCTGGTGTTTTACATTGATGGATGTGTGGTGGATGCTCTGTCCCTGGGGACTTTCAAGGCGAGGCTGGATCAGGCCCCGGGGAATCTGATGGAGCTGTGGCATCCCTGTTCATTGAGAGGAGGTGGACTAAATGGCCTTCAGAGGTCCCTTCCAACTCTGAGGACTCTGCGATTCAATGGTGTGCAACAACAGGACCAGGGGGAAACGGTACAAACCCCAACACACAAAGTTCCATACAAACACAAGGAAGAACTCTACTGTGAGAGCGCCGGAGCCCCGGAAGAGGCTGCCCAGAGAGCTCGCGGCGTCTCCTTCACCGGAGACAGCCCAGAGCCGTCCGCTCGCCAACTGCAACCTCCAGCAAAGGGTGGAACTCGCCGATCTCTGGAAAGAAGGCCGACGCTGCCGGAAAACGCCCCTGCTCCGCGGAAAGCAGAGAGGAGCGTTCCGCGCGGGCATACCGAGAATTGCCGTCCAGCGCCGCGCAGGAGCGGAAGTGCGGCGCTGAGTGCGACCCCGCGCCGCTCCCAGCAGTCGCTGCTGCTGGTGGGCTGCACCCCCCGGCGGGGAGCCGGGCCGGGCCGAGCCGAGCAGCACAGCAGAAATGAACGTGGTGCTCGCTGTAAAGTAGTACGTGTCGAAAATGATCGAGGACAGCGGGCCAGGCATGAAGGAGCTCCGGACGGATCGGGGCGCGGCGCGGCGCGGCGCCGCGCCATTATTCAGCTCCCCGCAGCCCGGCGCGGTCAGCATGGCGTACGCACAGCCCGAGATCCTGCAGAAGCAGGTGTACCTCTGTGAGCGTATCGAGTCCCCCGGCAGGGAGCCCGGGAAGCACCTGAAGGCCGTCTGCTTCCTGCAGCCCACCAGGTGAGAGCCCTCCCCGCGGGGATGGGGCTGAGCCCGTCTCATTGCCGCGCTGTTGCTATGTGTACCTTGAGGAGAACGTGGACTGCCTCATTCGGGAGCTGCTGAGGCCAAAGTACAGCATCTATTGTATCTGTAAGGATGTTCTGCTCAGAGCTTCTCACGTTCTGTGAAGTACTGATGGGAGACACTGACCAACCCCATGGGCAGAGTGCCGCTGAGATGGTCTGAATTGGATGCTTTACATTGTTTCCATCTCCCTTTAACTTCTTTATTGATGGCACAGACAGTGGGTTCGAGTGCTCCCTCGGCACTTCGCTGATGGCAAATGATCTGAAGTGGTCTCTAGGTGTTCCTGTTGCCCCGCAGTGCTGGAGGAGCAGCTCTGCGGTGCAGGGTGCAGGGTTTGCCAAAGGTGGTGGTGACCTACTGACACAGTGATGCTGAGAAGCTCCAGCTTGTGTTAAGCTGGCCACAGTGTTAAACTGTTTGATATTGCTCATCCTTTACCTTTATAAATCTATAAAGGTGTAGCTGCATATGGTGTTACCTATTTGAGCATATACTGAGCAGGGTGAGGTAAGGGAGAGTACCTGCATAGTAATAATGGGTGTGAAGGCAAATGGTCTCTGTTGCAATCCATTCCTGCTCCAGGAGAGAATCGGGTTGTACTGTGCTGTGGTGTTCTGTGTCACTCACAGAGCCCAACTGTTCTTTTGCTGTTGTTTTCTTTCAGATTTCAGTAATGTGATCAGTAAGAGCGATATCAAGGCATTAGCTGAGGCCAATGAGCAGGAAGTTGTGGCAGAAGTTCAGATGAATTTTGAGTCTTTACGTAGATTTCTTAATCCAGAAGTGCTAGGAGGTGAACGTACAAGCTAGCAAAGACACTTATGGCAATGGGAGGACTCTGTAGATCTTGAACAGTATGCAGCAACACTGTAGAAAACCCACGTGTTCTGTTTCTCCCTGCCCTCCAGTTGCTGGAGCCACTGCTGGTACTGCTGGCATCTACATTTCACAAGGCTGCTATATGTTGTCTGTGGCATCAACAGAGAGCTACGTGCATGAAAAGTACAAGAGAAACTGACAGTGAAGGTGTCAGCAAAAGTGTTTGGATTTTGAGTATGTAGGCATGGAGGCAGGAGAAATGTTCAGAGTTGATGTGTGCACCGCTTAGGATTTTAATGTTGCCAATACATGTGCTCTTGTAGGCTGAATAGGGCTTGTCAGGGCATTAACTGTGTTTGCTTTCACTTGTTGTCAGGAGTTCTATGGAGATTACACTGCAGTGAATCCACACGTTTTTTCTCTCTTCCTCTTGGGCTGCTGCCAGTTAGGATAAAAGCCAATGCTCTTCCCGGGCTTTGTTTTGTGGTTAACAGAGAACCCAGTGGCCACAGCAAACTGGGTTCAGTGGTGGTAGTTGCCCAGCAGGTAGAGTGCTGTGTCCAGCCCAGAAGGGGTAGCTGGTCCATAACAGGTACTGGCGTTCTGGATTGTGGCCTTTTGTATAGCTGCTCCTTTAGTCAAAATATAGTCCCCTTGGGGGGAAATGCAGCTTTATGGGAGAAGGGGTTTGGGGATGGCGTATCCATCTCACACACAACCTTTCCTTCTAGGGTCACAACTAGAATCTGGCCCAGCTGTCCAGAACAACTCAAAGGCTGACTGCTCCGCTTTTGTCCCTGAAGAAGTGCCCCATGATTTGGTACCAACTTTCTTCTGAGCTGGCAGAGAGGCTTGCTGAATGTGTGAAGGTACAGTGAACAGTGTTAAGGGAGTTTGGCAACTTTGTTTAATTGTTGCTTAACGTTTTTTCTTAATGTTCTTAGAATCATAGAATCATAGGGGTTGAAGGGGACCTCAGGAGATCATCGAGTCCAACCCTCCTGCCAAAGCAGGTTCCCTACAGCAGGTCGCACAGGTAGGCATGCAGGTGGGTGTTGAATATCTTCAGAGAAGGAGATTCCACAACCCCCCTTGGCAGCCTGTTCTAGTGCTTCGTCGCCCTCACTGTAAAGAAGTTCTTGCGCACATTTTTGTGGAACCTCCTGTGCTGCAGCTTCTGTCTGTTTCCCCTTGTCCTGTCTCCACACACTACTGAAAAGAGTCTGGCCTCACCACTTTGGCCCCCACACCTAAGATATTTATAAACCTGGATCAGGTCCCCTCTCAGTCTTCTTTTCTCAAGGCTAAACAGACCCAGTTCCCTTAGCCTTTCTTCATAGGGGAGATCCTCCAGGCCCTTCACCATCACTGTGGCCGTGTGCTGGACTCTTTCCAAGAGATCCTTGTTTTTTATAATGGGGAGCCCAGAACTGGACACGGTACTCCAGATGAGGCCTCACCAGGGCAGAGTAGAAGGGGAGGATCACCTCCCTTGACCTGCTGGCCACGTTCTTTTTAATGCATCCCAGAATACCATTGGCCCTCTTGGCCACGAGGACACCCAGGTCCCTCTCTACAGAGCTCCTCTCCAGCAGGTCATCCCCCAGCCTGTGCTGGTGCATGCAATTATTCCTCCCTAGGTGCAAGACTCTACACTTGCTTTTGTTAAATTTCATTGGTTTCTGACTACCCAGCTCTCCAGCCTGTCCAGGTCTTGCTGAATGGCAGCACAGCCTTCAGGTGTGTCGGCCAATCCTCCCAACTTCGTATCATCAGCAAACTTGCTGAGGGTGGCCACTATCCCCTCATCAAGGTCATTGATGAAGATGTTGAGCAAGACTGGACCCAGCACGGACCCCTGTGGGACACTGCTGGTCACAGGCCTCCAACCGGACTCTGCACCGCCAACAACAACCCTCTGCGCTCTGCCAGTCAGCCAGTTCTCAACACACTTCACTGTCCACTGTTCTTCAGCCAGTTCTTATAAGTTCTTCCAGTTATATGTTATGTGGCAGGTCACATCCCTCATTTCTGCCTCCCCCCCAACCTATAAAAGAAGTGAAGATCCTTATTTCTCACAAGTCCCAGAAACTGCAGTACGTTACCCGATGCCTTTTAAGAGCAGGTGTTGTTTTCTCAATAGCAGCATAGAGTAAGATAGCAGCACAACTTGTTTTTCTCCAGCTTTTCACTTTTTATTCAGTTGTTAAAAATGTAAGAGGGAACTTTTTCCAGGTATGCATATAATCAGGTGTTGTTTTGGTTGGTTTTCTTCTCCTTTTCTCAACAGCAGACACTCACTAAAGAGTACGAGCTGTTTGACTTTGATTGCAGTGAGGTTTCTCGTTTACTCCTTACTATGGGCTGCTCAGACGATGTGATCACCCCACTTCTGAACCAGGTGAATCATCTCACAGTTGTTCAAGGGCTGAGATAAGAGTGCGAGTTCTGGAAGTGCACAGAACATTGTGGCAGTAGCTTACAACCTGACAGGGCATGGTTTGCATTTAAGGGTAACAAGTGTTGCCTGTGTTCTTTTTGAGATCCTTTTATGTTGTGACTCGATTTTTCAGACTGCTGAGCATGGATTGTGCACGTTGGCTTCAGAGGCAGAGGTGGCCAAAAATAAGACCGCATATACTTTCCTAAGATACGCTTTGCACTTATCGTCCTGGTGTCTCAGCAGTGTTATTTTAAATGGTGTATTTGTGCAGGCTGCTTGGTGGCATGTGAACATATTTATCTAGTGACCTTGTTCTGATGTGTTTCTCTCTCTTTGTTATTGATGGGTGGCAGCATTTACTGTGATTTGTTTCTTTGCTGCATTGTAGTTGTGTGGCAGAACCTGACGTTGGTGTTTCTCTCCTTTCTGTGGGGTAGGCTCTGAGCTCAAGTCGCCCTGGGCTATCCCAACTGCAGGCAGTGCTTCAGGAAAGTGGTGGTGTAGGAGCTGGTGGTGATCCTTGAGCAGTCTGATAGCCAGCAACCGAGCTCACCTGTGGCTTGTAGAGTTGAGGACTGCACTCAGCACAGGGCACCAGAAGTGTTATCTGCTGCATGGAGATTTTCTGTCCAGAAGAGAGAGAGAGGTGAACGTAAATGTAGCGTCAGGCATGTCAGCACTCTGGTTTTCAGTTTTCTCTCTAAATTAAAGTTAGTCTTCCCAGGATAAATATAGTAACTCACTGATGCACATGATCACACTCTCCTGTTGCTGTAGAAGAAGCACAGGAGCACGTAGGAAATTACAATTTAACTGCAGAACTGCTGCAGCCAAAACTACATGCCCGTTCACAGGAGGGGGAGATAATGGTGGCAAATGGAGCTGCTGGAACAGGAATCTTAATCCCAATTGTTCTGCTTTTAGGGTCATTTCCCTTGAATATACCTGCAGTATGCACCCTCAGATGGGGGTGGTTTTCCTGTATGTTTGCATCAGCACCTCTCACAGTGCGATGCCCTTGTGATGGTAACAGAATTTATTTTGATTGTAATGTTCTGACAGAAGTTTGAGGAGCAGACTCTGAATGCACTGTGTCACTAAAGGAATGGAAAATGAGCTTGTTTGAGTTTGACCTGAAATCTTTTTCAGTGCTGAGTGATACCATACTAAAGTCAGTACTCGCCTTTCTCTTTCCCCATCCGTGTTGGTGGACGTACCGGGCTCTGGTTTATGAATTGCTGGGGATCAACAACAACCACGTTGACCTCTCGTGTGTAACAGGCATCAGCAAGGATCTCTGAGAAGTGGTCCTGTCTGCCAGGAACGATGAGTTCCATGCCAGTGTAGGTGGCTGTGTCTTCTGGTGGGGATCCCCATGCTGAATGCTGGAATCAGGTTCCGTTATTGGAACCTTTCAATCTTTCAGTTACTTTGAGTGTTAAAGTGGGGAAAATTAGTGGAGGGTGAAAGTCATTGTGTCACACAAGCAACATCTGATGTGTAATAACGCTGCTTTTTGGTAGTCTTAAATAAAACCTGGACCAATCACAAAGCTGCTTGGTCAAGTTTGAATGTCAGACAGATGATCTGCAATGGTACTTAAGTGTTTTGGGTGCAGAGGGCCTCTGTGTTTTGGCTCTATCAGGGCTCGCGTTCACGTGATTTTCTCTCAGATCCCCTCCTATTTCCATGCAGAACATGTTACTGCCAATCTCTGCAAAGTTCGGGTACATCAGGAATCTTACGGGGAATTTGCAGAAGAGGAAACCTAAGGAGCAGCAGAAGCTAGAATCCATAGCAGATATGAAGGTACAGATAGGACTTGTTAAAGCCTATCTGTTGCAGGATAGTGCAGGCCACTGCTGACTGTATGCTGATGGTCCACTTCACTTCAGACCTCTGCAGTGAGTGATTTGTGGGGGCACGAACCGCTGCCCTGTGTTCAGCACAGTATTTTTTTTACTGGGAGTCAGACCCTGTGGTAGGCCATTCTGCACGACTGCAGCACAGCCTACAAGCCTGCTCATTCCGACTGCTCCCTGAGCTGCTGTTTAGAGCCTGCTGAATTCCAGAAGCCCTGCAGTTGAATCAAGTTCATCCACCAAGTGATAACATCAGCTCTCTGAACACTGTCGTCTATTACCAAATCCTGAGCTGATGTGCATCAGTATAGACCTGTTGAAGTCACCACAGCTCTATAGATCTGTGAGCAGATATATGTGATTTAGTAGCTTAGATTTCGTAGAATTTTGGTGACCAGGTACTGAAGTGGGATTGTAACTATATAATGCTTTTGCTGAGCACAACCTCTGATGTTCTCTTTCTGCATCGTCGTTTCTGGGTCAGGCTTGTGCTGCAGGTTCAAAGTCAAATGTTTGACTTCTAATCTGTCAGCACATCATGTCTGTGCTGCGATCTTTGTTTCTGATGTTACAAGCAGATACTCTTGGAGGAGAGGAAGATTTGGAAGCAGCTCACCATTATAAATGTGACACACATCTGAAGGAATGGGTGAGATATCTCCATAGGCAGCAAGTATAAAATCTCCTTTTTTGGAAGCATCAGCTTGCAGCATGTGATGTGGCACCATTTAGCTGTGTGCTTTTTCATCTGAGCTCACACAGTGCTGCCCTAAAGGTGAGGGAAAGTAGTACTATCGCTAAATCATATCTTGGGTTTAGTATGACTGGTGTTTTGTGGGTTTTTTTTTCAAGCCAAAACTCTGACCGTGTCCTTGTTTGTTCAAAGCAGTTGCTTTATCCTGCTCTGTGAAATGCTCAAGCATTTAGCTGTTAAATTGGCAGTTAACCCAAGGAAATACATAGCCATATCCACAAATTGAAGCTGAGGAGCACAGCAGCTGGAGGTAGTGTTCCTGTAGATTGTTTTCACACTGATCCTAGAACAGCCTAAAACTGCCTTGTGGTTTCTTCCTGTTCCAGAATTGCTTGTTGTTTGTCCATGCTAGAAATAGTAATTCCCTAGGCAGTCCATGAGAACACCAAATTCCTTTTGTTCTTCCTGTAGCGTGTATGTGTGTGTGTATATATATATATGTATATGTATTTTATTTTCCTTGCTGCTGATGTGTGTAAATATATATATGTGTGTATATGTATAAAACCCACCCTAAACCTCTATCTATAGTGTTTCTTAGTTCAGCCTCTCTTAGCAGTGCTGCATGAAGTGTGGCTGTTCCTGGCAGTCTGCTCCTGCTGTCATTTAACCTTTAATTTAAGGTGGTAGAGGAGTTATACAGACAGGAATGATCTCATTATTTGCTGCTTCTTTTCCTGTGTGTACTTAGTTCCTCTTTAACCTGATGTGGTTTGAAGCAGACTTCATTGTTTTCAAACCTATTTTAACACACTTGTAAATGCCTTTGTAAGATACTTGTCTGTTCTTGACCCTGAGGTTGAAAAACTATCGGATCATCCCTCCTGTGTATTTGGGCTTTGCATAAGCAAGAAACAGTTTCCCTTCCTCAGTCAAGCCTTGTGTCTGTGAAGTGACTGGGCTGGTAATGCACAGCCACCTCATTTGTGGAGGTCCAACATCTTGTTAGACCAGTTCCTGTAACCCCAAGTCCTAGGGAGAATCTATAATGCTGGGACTTGGGACTGTTCTCTGTGATGAGAATGAGCAGGGGAGGTGTGTTAGTGACAGTGAAAGATGATGGCAGATTCAAGGACTGGTTCATGTAGAGTTGATGGGTTGATGGTTAGGATGCATTGGTAGTTGGACTTATTAATCTCAGTGGTCTTTTCCAGTCCTAATGATTCTATGTTTCTACAAGTGGGCACGGTGGGGATGGGTTAGCGCTGAACTTGCTCTTAGTGGTCTTTTTCAACATTTATGATTCTGTGATATTCCAGAGGAGCACATGGGAGCTGGCCACACAACTTCTCCATTGAAATCCTTAGGTCTCTTTCAGTTCCAACCTAAAATGCATAAATGATGGTGTTGGAGGTTGATGCTGTGGACTTCAGTCTGCTGATAAGCTGCCTTCTTCGTTTCCCCGTTGTTCCTGTGATCCAATTAGTAAAGATATGTTAACCTGGAAGATCCACATACCCACAGGGCTTTGGGAGCTGTAGCTTCCATCACCTGAAAGGTATTCTCCCTAAGAGCTGTGGTATGGCCTACTTAGCACTCACTCATCTCGTGACACATATATAACACTTACTCATATCGTGATAAAAATGGGTTTGTAAGGATTTTCAGTATGCTTTTTTTCTGACCATCTACAGCTGCTTATTAGATCACTTCTTTGCTATGCCTTTCCTTCCCTTTAATTTCCATTCCCGAGAGACTTGGGCACATTTGCATCTAGTTTTCAAAACAGCGTGCCTGAAAGCAGGCATGAAGACAAGGTACAGCACTGCTCTGTCCTGTGGGGCTGCTCAGTGACTCGTGCTGTCACTATGAGGAAAAAACCCTTTGTCTGCCTGAGGGAGATGTTTGAACCTGCACACCCTGGGTGTGCGGTTGCTATGTATAACCTGCTTATCGTCAGGCTGCAGTGCAGATTGCACAGCCTGTTCCTGCACAGGAGGTGCAGAGTTGTTCTGCAGGAAGACGAGTGCACTGAATCGCAGTCTTTGCAAGGGAAGCTGATGCAGCACAGACTGAAATCCTGTCCCGTGCTCCTGGCTGCAAGGGGCTAAGCCATGCACAAGAGAACACTTGCCGCTGCGTCCAGAGAGTGCAGGCGTAAAGCGTCTGATAGAGCATGTTGTAGTTATGCTGACTTCTCTGCAGAGGATTCCCTTCTAACTCTTGTTCTTTCCAAGGAAGCTCTGCAGTAAGTTGCTCACTGGTTGCAGGCACCGAGGCTGCAGTTCTCCCTCTCTGCCCCACAATAGCGGTCTGCCTGCATGTCCTAAAGTATCCTAAGTATGTTTTTTTTGTCTGTTCAGGGCATATGATGCTGATCTAAGGTAAGCTTCCAGAAAACACCCATGCCTTGGATGATTATTGGTAACAACAGTCATTTTGAGGAGGGATTTTTCTTACCTTTCTGCATCCTTTCCAGGGGCAAAGAAGTGATAGTGTGCACCTGATGGCTGATGCGCTTGTTCTGAGCCAGCATCTCATTCTGATGGCAGAAGCAGTTTTGCTCTTTGTGGAGTTCTCTTATCATTGATACCTCTCCTGAGATGAATGCTGCTGCTCCTCTGGACATTAAGAGGTGCCGAGGGCTTTCCAGGATGTCTTCTTAGCAAGGAGTAACCAAAGACAGCATCGAGGTGCGTCCTCGAAGTCATCCCTGTCTCATGCTTCATTTGATTTGTCACTGATCCAGAGCTTGTGCAGACAGCAGATGAATGCGTGCTGCTTTTCACCACGGCAGCAAACAGCTTGGTTCTAATAGAAGTAGCTGCTTGGAAAGCAGAGAGTAGTTTTGAGACTACAACATGAAGTTAACTGTGTTGAGACTTTATTGTTCTTCAGAGCAGGGGATGGTATGGAGCTGGTGGGATGTCCACTACAGATTCTGCGGAAATCCTTCTTTCAGCTTCTAGGCGGTGGCAAAAGCTGATTTCTGGGTGGCAAGCACATTGTGCTATCACTGAGAGCGGAAAACTTAAGGAACTGGGGAGAGCGGTGCAGGGAAGGTCCAGCTTTCCCTTGAAAGCAGAATGTGCAGGGAATGTGCCTGGTTTTGCATTTTGCTAGATGCAGACACTTCCCTTCTCCCTTTCTCCTTTTCCCTCTGTAAAATCCTGTATTTCAGGGCTACTTTGGGAATGTAACCTCAGAGGTAAACTGAAGCATAAATCCCCTGTTCTGCACTCATCCAGCAAAACTGTGGCTGGCCTGTGTCCTTCCAGCCAAGCCCGAGAGCTCTGAAGCCCCACTGTTGCTCTCGTTTGACTCCATATTGATCTGGGTTGAACAGCTGCAGCAGCATCTCCATCATGCATTAAACACTGATGATGTGTCATGGTGGAGCTCCACAGGGATATGGTGTGTTGAGGAGGCTGTTAGGACCATGAACATGGTGTGTAAATGTTTAGGAGAGACAGCGTTTTAAAGACGATTTCCTGGGCTGTGTGTTTTTGTTGGTCTTCATCCCAGTGCATCACAGAAATGAAATGTGATGTGGGGAGATAAACCAGCAGGATTGCTGCCTCCATGCCCATGACTGCTGCAGGATTGTTCCAGTTTTGTATTTGTGTCTTTATTGCAGGCCCCAGGATACTGTTGTCTGCGTCATTGGAGGGGCAACTTACAAGGAGGCACTGACCGTGTACAACCTGAACCGCTCCAGCCCGGGTGTCTGGGTAGTCCTGGGCAGGACCAGCATCCACAATACCAGGAGGTAACAGCCTTATTGCCAGGCATTCTGCGTGCATAAAACTGCTGACACAAATGTGAACTGGCGATGCTTAGGGATCTTCATTGCTCAGTAAAACACAGAAATGTGTCTGAGTGATCTGAGTCCCGCGCTGCTCATTATGGCTGAGGGATGTATGATCACGCTGAAGGTTTAATGTGTGCTTTGTTGAATGCAAGGGCAAGGAAGTAGGTTGGTGTAGGTCTTCCTGCTTATAGTTCACCGTACAGTGTACTATGAATGAAAAGCCAATGCAGCATGCAGGGATTCAGAGCTGACTGTGGTCTCACTGCTTCCGTTGAAATCTGGAGCAGTTGGCATTCAATAGCAGTGAAGTTAACGTACCTAGGATTAGAATGGAGTTCTGTGATCATGCTGCTTGCAGGCTCTCTGCCACCCACAAGCCTGCAGAGCACTGACTGTGCCTTTTGCATTTCTCCCTGGAGAAAAGAGTGTTCTTTATTGATTTGTTTTGCACTCCAAGCTGTCTGGGAGACCTGACAGTTGTGAGGGCTCAGAGCTGCAGGACCAACCAGGGTCAGGGAGCACTGAGCACACTGAGTTTCACAGATTTTCTGGGCATTGTCTGAGACGTTCTAGCAGCTGGCTGAAAAGGTAGATCACACTGGGGATTGTTTTCAGTCAGCACAGCTTGCTGCTAGCCAAGCAGAGGCAATTGTGGTACGTATTAGAGGTAGTTTGCTTTGAAAGTGCTTCTGCTCCCTGACTGATGTGCCTTTGTCTCTTGCATCCACTGAACAACATCTGAGAGAAAGAATGTCCTCTGTTATAGAATCGCTCCCTGTCATCTTATTCCAGAAGAATGATTTTTGTTCTTTCAGGAAGCAATCCCCTGTCTTGTCCATGTGAGGTCAGGACACCAGTGGTCAGTGAGTGGAACAGCCTCCGTAGGACAGCGCTCTCAGAAGGAGAGAGTGTGACAGGTGACACATCTCTCCCACTTGTTGCAGCAGGAAGTGTGGTGAAATTTAGTCACGGGACAGCCCCTAGGTTGGCAGCAGCTGCTTGGAGCTGAAAGGGAGCACCAAGCTGGGAGGGAAGGGCAGCTCCAGCAAGACCAAAGGAAGCACCAACAGCATGGTGCTGCACAGGAAGAAGTGGTGCTTCTCAGCATTCTGGATAGCATTTTCAGAGCTGACCAACCACTCTGGGTACCTCAGCAGTGCTCTGGAGCTCAGGAGGCACACAGTGTTAATGCCATAGGCTTTGTATGTCAGAAATACAGTTGCCAAGCGCTTCCTTGATCTCAGTTACTGAGAGGTGAGTGCAGGAATGGTGCATGAGCTGAAATATGGTTTTGGTTTTAGGCCATATCTGCACTGTTGCAGCGTTAGAGTGCAGTGTGATGTTTTTAACACTCCTGCACTTTTGCCCTTCCTTTTCACTTCTTCAGGCTCCAAAGCTGCCTACCCAAAGCAGTAACAACTCTTAAGCAAAGTGTTCCAGTGGTTCCCATCATAACTTTGCTAAGAAAAAAATACCCAAACCCACTAAATTCCCTCTCCAAAATGTCGCCCTTTCTTTTGTTTTATATCAACTGATGAGAAAGCTTCTGAGCTGGTGATAGCCCAGAAGCAAAATACTGTCATGTGCTGGGTTACAGAGGCAAGTCTGTATTAGCCCTCACGTCAGCCAGTACCTGTCCAAATTACCAGGCTTCCTTGACCTTCTGCTTTCCAGAGTGGCCTTTGAACTACATCCTGTGCTAGCCAGACCTGGAAATAGTAAGAGAAAGAGATCAGCAGATAGACCAGCTGCTCTTTACTTAGGAAAAGAAAGAAATGAATTGTCCTCTTGTAATGATGCAGAAGAACTGGTTCATGTTCAGCCTGACATCCAGTCCAACCGCTCAGTCTGCCATTACATTCTGTGAGGCTGATTTTGACATCTGCCAGCAGCCTGCATCAAACCTTGACCAGTGTCTGTGCTGAAAACCTGGATGATGCTGTCATTGCACCACGCTAAATACAAAAAAACAGAGCGAGTCTAGGAAGATGGCACAGTTTTTCACTCCAAACTGGGGGCTGAACTGCCCTGGAAGGGTATGGGTGCAGCACATTCAGCAAAAACTGTCAGTGGGGGAGTGGGAATGGAGGAAACCTCCTGGCAGCGTTTGATCTAGAAAGAAAACAAACAGGACAGGCAGGAAGGGATGGTGTTAGTTTTAGGTTCCCACCCCAGTTTTGCTGCTGACCTGTTAGGTGCCAGCAGGCAACTTTCTGCTTTGTCTGTTTGTCTCAGAAGGTCTCTGAGCTTTGTGACATTCAAGATTTGCAACTATGCTCCTTAGATTTGGGTTGTAAGGAGTAACATTAGCTAGGTGGGGCTTCTACTGTGACTGAGTTTTGACACAGCCTCTGAATTATTTACAGAAAAATTAGAATATTGTATCAGAATGTGCATTTCAGGGAATGAAGTGAAATAAATAAATAAATAAATAAAAAGGCTGTAGCTTTGTAGCGGCTGAATGCTATGGGGTCCTATCTGGGAACACTAAGATAAGGGTTCTCAGGAGTCCTGCTCTGGAAATAACCCTGTCCCAGAGAATTGCTTTTCCCTCTTGGCTTGAATAAATTTTCCTGAATGATGAAAGGCCACACTGGTAGTAACAGTAGAGCTTCCAAGACAAAGATCTTGGTGATTTTCAGGGGCTGGCTGACACTCTGCAGGAGGAGGAGCAGCATGCAGAGTAGAGCGAGCCAGCTGCCACCAGGTGCCTGAGAAAAGGAGGAAAGTTTCCTGTCCGCAGCAGTCATAGCAGAGCACGTGAGGATTTTGGCTGTATCAGCAAATACACCAGTATGTGAGCAAACCATGATTTGATGGTCTTCTAACTCCCCCAGTAACCCACCAGCATTCCTTTGATGAACCACTGCTTATTTCTGCTGGATTAGGGCTGATAGGTCACAGTAAACAAGGAGAGTTTAATATTAATGCAGGGAGCAGCCCGTGTAAGCACACTAATCCTTGCTTTCATTGTTCTTACAGCCCAACTTAAACTATGATCAACATCTGTGTTTATGGAGTGGGGGACTGCTTTGGGATCCACTTCTTCTCAAGGCACAGCACAAACAAGCCCTTGGAGCTGGCTGTGTTACAGCTGTACACTGGTGAGAAGCTAATTTGTGAAAGAGACCATCTGTATTGTCCAATGGGATGCTTAAAAATTGTAGGGGTGAAAATTCTCCTTTACACGCTGTTTTTGCAAAGGTCTCAAATTTGGCATAGGAAGGACCTTTTTGAAGTTCCCTTTTGCTGCATAATGATGTCAGGGAGAACGTGTCTGTGTTGATCTTTATGGATTTTTGTCCATATATATGCAAAATAAGAGCAGGTATTTAATAGCAACACTCATATTCTGAAGTGAAGCAAATAGAGGGGTTTCTGGTAAATAAATCAGGTTACAGGCTCTCTCGTTGGAGATTATTCCTCGATTTAAGAAACTAACAGGCAGCCCCTTGCCATTTGGTGTATGGGAGTACATCAGTACATATTGGAAATGCTGTGAGATCCTATGAGAAATGCCAGCAGGGTGGAAAAAATCAGTTATTGTCAGGTTTTTCATTGTTTTTATAATCAAACCAGGTTGGCTGCATATTACTTTGGAAATGTTGGCTGCCCTACTACAAACATTTCTGTTATTAGATGGTTTTGAGAACGATAAGGAAGGGCTTATCTGTATGATGAGCCCAGGCAGGGCACCCTGCAGAGCTGTGCCCCATGGAACAGATCCCAGATGTGCCCGCTGTATGCATCTCTTCTGCTCAGCGCTCTGGGGATGGAGGGTACAGCAAGGAATGCCAGGGCCATGCCCCAAGGCTGGATTCACAGGGTTTGCTTTTTTTTTTTTTTCCTTATCAATATTTCTGTTTTATTGCTTTTTTTTTTTTTCTCTCTTCCCAGTAATTTATGGAGGACTTCTTTATGATTTCTCATCAAGTTTTTTTCCTTTTTCTAGAAATTTTTCAGAAATGCATCGCTCTTTATCTCAAAAATTTTCACAGTCATCCCTTGTTTCACAAAGTTTCTTCCTGAGTTTTTCATTTTTTTGCAGATTGCTTTATTTCACAAATTTTACGACTATGTCACAGATTCTATCTTTTTCCCAACAGATGTGTCATTTTTTCATTTTGTTTGGACACACACGCCATAGAGGCCGGTGCAGCCACCAGCTTCAAGTCGTCTGCGCTTGGAGGGAGCTCTGGTTCCAGCGTAGGCGCAGCTGAGCTTGTCACACCAGACGGAAGGGACAGGAGGGGCAGCAAGTCAGGGCACAGTGGCAGGGTGTGGAAAAGTGTTCCCAGGTGCTGTCTGGGTCCCGCAGCAATTCTGCAGCTCTTCAGAAGAGCCTCTCCTCGGGACATTGTCTCTGTGGCTGCGGAAGGAGACTAGGACTTCATGGCTATCTTGCTCTTCTCCTCTGCTCCAGGTGACTACTGCATTGAGGCAGCCAACAGGCACTTTAAGTGCCCCTTGGTGCAGTCCATGGCCTTCTGGCGGGAGCCCCTCTGGACAGACTGCCCTCCAGGTACGCTGACCAAAGAAAGACAAAGGCGGACCCTTTGGCCTGAGCATCCTGCAGGGACAGCTGGGCTGCTGCTCAGCGCCAGTAGTGGGCCTACAGCACAGCCTGCGTGGCAGGAGGCGGTGCTGGGGCCACAGGCTTTCTTGGAGGACCATCTCCTCTCGGCCCACAGCAGCACCGGCTGCTCTGGATTGGAGCTGCTGGCACTTGCCTGGTGCCAGAGTTGAGGGAGGGACTGGCAGAGGGGCCAGGCCTCTCTCCCAGCAGTGGGCTGGGCAGGCTGTCCCTCTCTGCTGCTTCCATCTCCTCCAGCCCAGCCCCTCACGCACACACTCTCTGCTGCTGCTCCTCTTGCAGATCCTGGCACCTACACATTGCCCAGGCTGATGGGGCCCAACACAGCCTACACATCAACCAGCCGTTGCTACTCCTTGAGGGGAAGGAGCCAGCGCAGTTGCTTTGATGAGGACTTTGCCAAGGTGAGCTCTGCTGCTCCTCTTTTCCACGTTAACGTTGGGATCTGGGCTGCTCTCCGTGTGCCACAGGGGCTTCCAAGCCTGCTGTGCCTTTGCCTGACACAGGCTTGCAGGGAAAAAGAGAGCCTTGGGTGTGATGCCAGCCCTGTGCAGCCATGACTCTCTTGCAGACTCCAGGTCCTGCGGCGTTCCCCACAGTTGCTGTGGATGCCTACAGTACCAGGGCTCCTGTGTACACCATGGGAGCCCGACCGAAACCTGGAGCAGCCAAAGCTGCAAAGCCCGGGCTGGCAGACTACAGCGTAGGTTGGGTAAGGCAGCTGCTCAGCTCTGCCCTTCTGTTTCATAAGCACAGCCTTCATGCCTCTCCCCCTTCCCCTGAGGCTTCCTCCAGCCCAAGAGCTTCTGCCTGCAGGGACCAAGTGCTGGGACAGCAGGCCTGCTCCCTGCCATTGTCCCACCTCCGAGCAGAGGAAGGGACAGCAGCTTCCTGTTCCCTTTCCCTTCAATGGAATGCGCTGGTCCTTCAGAAGCTCTCTCGGGGGATGCAGCTCAGAAAGCATTCCAAGCAGCACGTCCCCAGAATAGGGGAGTTAGCTGCAAGGTGCTAGGTGTGCGCATCCAGCAGCCCTCTCCCAGACATGAGGTTACCGTGAGCGCATGTGTGAGGCCAGCCCACCTCCCTGAGCCAGCTGTGCGCCAGCAGGGAGCTGCAGCGGCACTGCACTGGCACTCAGCCCTGACCAGAGAGGCACCAGACAGTCGTCAGGGATTGGGAGGGGTGCGGGACAGCGGGCAGCCAGGGCAGCAGAGAAGAGAAGGGCCCTTGATGATCTGCCTTTCCTTCTTCCCCCTTCCAGGTGACGCTGATCAAGCCCCAGGCACCTGCATGCACTTTTGGAATCCGGCATTCCATCTACACAACCCCTCTCATTGCTGAATAAAGCAGCAATTTCTGAAAGGTCTTGTTTGCTTGCCTGGAAGGGAAGGGGACGTGAAGACACGCAAATCAACTGCTGCTTTCAGTTTGGTTCCATTTCTGTGTGTGGAGTTTGACATTAGTGACAGGAGAATATCATTAAAAAAAAAATTAATCACCTATGTGTATGCTTTCTTGTTATTCCTTTTTCCTTACCGCTGCATACAGAAACATGCCACAGCTTCATGAAGCCTTACAAACATCAGTGAATTGGAAAGCACTGATGCTTGACTTATCAGTAATGTGTTACTGATGTTGGCTGTGTGCTGAAGTAAAGCATAAAGAGAGCAAATAGCAAAGGGAGACCAGCCTTGGTCAGTGCTGTCAGAAATATGGGGAGGAGAAGGGAGGATGTTTAGAGTAGCCTTTCTCTTGCTGTGCTGCAGAAAACAGAGACTGCACTGTAGTAACTGAGGCACCTTCTGTTCCCTACATGTGCCTCAGTGAGTATGAGCTGGAAGGTTGTTGTATTGCAGTGTTGTCAGCAAACCTCCCCTCTTCTGTTTGATGAATCTTGTGGTCTCCTGTTTGTGTTTGGTGAGCACACACTTCGTTGTGTGCCCACCCACTCGCAGCATCATCTGTAGAAGCTGAGACAGCCTGTGCTCTCATTCCCATCCTCTGGGGCTGTATGAAGGGGGAGAAGTGAAATTGAAGGGAGAGAAGAGGAACCAAAGGTGCAAAACAAATCCTTTACTCACGTAAAGGTGACTGCTAAGATCTTCCTCAGAAAGACCGCTGAAAGATCTTGATAAGTGAAGCCTGTGAAAGGTGAGCATGTGATGGAAGGGCGAGGGGCACGGCAGGTGTCTCCCAGCCTTGGGAGCAAGCCCTGGGCTGTGGAAGTGGCTCTGCTGGCTGCCTGGCTGAGAACCTGGCCCTGTCTGGCACTTTGTTTTTCTAAATGTTGTGTTTAAATTTACAACTTGAAGTGCAGCAGGACAAGGCTCTCCTGGAATATAGTGCTCTTGATGAGATTGCCTGTCCTTGAGGGTGACCACTGATTTTTAGGAGGGGGGACTTTGGTTTTTGCGTGTGCGCCTTTTGTGGACCCGTTGTGTTGCCCTGGTTATCACTTCCAGGAGCCCCCTGCCCCAGGTCATTAAGCCAGAGCTTAATTTCTGATTCCTGTCCCTCCCCACTCCAGCCATGGGGATCCCTGCTCCTCAGCCAGCAGATCCAGGACAGCGTGCAGCTCTGTGTCTTGTTCCTGTGCCAGAGGCACAGATCTGTAGTGTGAAAAGCCAAAGTGATTACCTGCAGCAGTCAGATGGATGGATGGGTGCTACCTGCAGCAAGACAGCAACCAGGTAGGGGACTGCTGGGAGAGATGTCTGGTTGAGAGCAGGGAAAGGCCTCTAATGAATGTAGCAGGGCATCTGAGAGGATGGAGCAGAGGGGGGTGGAACTGAGCAGCACTACGTTTCCAGTCCCAGCTGCTGCTTCTGGATGACTTGTTCATCACTGAATTCTCCAGTGCATCCTGACTGATGTTTGAGCACAGGATCTAGCCAGGATCCAGCCAGATAATGCAAGAATTGGTGTTTTTTCTGTCTTGGCTTCCACTTTTAAGGTGCTGTTGTGTGATGTTTACAACTACTGTGAATATTCATGGGAATGGAAGAAAACTTGGTTGAGGCAAGCACCTTTCTATTATGTACTCACAAAAAAAAAAAAAAAAAAAAAGAGCAAAAATACCTGTAGCAGAACTAATCTAATTTGTTAAAAAGGAGATACAGTTGGACAGGCGGGCTTGAACTCCCTTTAAAATTATGAAAAGGAATTTCACTATGGAGTTTTTTGTTCACTTTAATTTGGTTTTCTATTTTTCCTCCCATTCAGCCACTTGAGGAGGGAACAAAACGATATAATGTGATACTAGCAATCTGTCTCATCAGGCAATAATAACCAAATCCAGCTACTTGGATGCAGTGAAAAATCCTCCTTTTTTTTTTTTTTTCCATTAAAATTGTAGGTCTGCTTCATGTACTTGGTTTGACTTCTGAACTACTCAGAAAACAAGCAAGGAGCTAAACTCACAGCAGTATTTTGGAACAAATTAACTCTGGTGTTTGTATAGTTTTTGCAGCAATTAAGTAGGCACTGGGCCTTGCTAGCCCTTACCCCAAGCCATTCTAGTCTGGCTGCCAATGTTTTCCATCCCCTGCTTTTCCTGACCACATCCTTGGGTAGATGTTCTGCAAGACGCTGATATCTCTGGCAAGACATTCACTGTCTTCCCAAAAACCATTCAGCCTTTGTGTCAGTCTCATCCAGCTTCCCTTTTCTTCCACCCTTCAATGCAGGCAGTCTTACAAGTAAGAAAGGGTTGTTTGGCAAGTTGAACTTGAAGCAGACATTAAACAGAGCTATGAATAAACAGAATATAAGCATAAGCATTTAGCACTTCATTTTTATAGCTCTCTAATGGCCTTGCCTTTGCAATTCAGCAGGTTTTCTACAAATCAGGTTGTGCACAGGAAAGTTAGGAGATAAATGCAAACACTTTGCTTGAAAAGTGGGGTTTCATGCTCTTAGGTGGATTCCCTACTGCATGCCCCCAGAGCTGAAGGCTGTCCCATTTCCTCAGATGACATTGTAACTTTCTGGTTTTGCACAGCTTGCAGTCAGCACGCAGCCCAGTGTAAGTTACTCGCAATGCATGTCGCAGCCCAATTCGGTAGGAGACCCATTCTAATTCACTGATGGATTTCATGTGTACAGTGGCTGTGGGTTTGAGCTCTACACTTCAAGGCGTCAATGCAGTGCCCTACCAGGGACTGCTTTCTCAGTTTTCCAGCTGTTAGGGAGGACAGTCACCAGCAGATTAGCAGTACCATCACGCCCACAGCCACGCAAGTTTGCTGTCCAGCACACTGAGTGTTTTTGGACTGGTTTTCTGGCACTTCAGTCTCATGAACCTACCCCCTTTTCTAGTTGGACCACTGTCAAATGTTTACGGGCTGGTTCAGCCCGGTTCCGTGACGATTGGTGTGGGGGACCCATGGACCCACACCCAGGAAAAGGGGAAGGGGGAAAGGGAGAAAGGGAGATGGGCCTAGAAATGAAACAGCGGTAATAATCTGAGGTGGAAAGCTAATCTACTAAATAAGATATTGGAAAGCAGAATAACCAATATAATACAATATAATTGGAATAGTGGCTAATGAATCAAATATCAATGAATCAAACCTTGTTTTCCACGCTAACACCTCAGTGCATCCTTTAGAAGGAGAGGAAGTGCATCCTTTAGAAGGAGAGGAAGTCTTCGTTAAAAAGTGTTTGTACATGAGCAAGGGAGAGTGTCCGATAAACCGAAAGCCTTATGCTAATGCTGAAGGTGAGATGGCAGTGAGCACCCACTGCTGAGTTGATCCCAAAGGAAAGAGCTGGTCCCGTGACTGCAGACAGTTTTTATTTTTCCCTCTGAGCGGAAATACATAAAAATACAAAGCAACACACAGTCCTCTGGGGAACACAGTTCTTCTCTTCTGAGACAAGTATACCCGTAATTATTGATGATCCATAGAGCTGGAGCATTAACTCTTTAACTCTTAATGCACTACATGATGTTATGGTGTGGAATACTGATACCAAAAATCATAAAACCATGACAACCATGAATGTTTGCAGTGCATCTCTTTCACTTGCTCCAGATCCTCTTTCTGAGATTGCTTTCTATACATCATATCTTTTATTTACGCGTAAGTGCACATCACAGACATCTTAGACTCCTTGATTAGCCTCTTCTTAATTACCTTTTCCATAGCACCCACTCACTAGCAAAGTAGGAAAAAAAAAAAAAAAAGGAAGATGCAAATATGTAACACTGGGCTCCACATCTGATCTCATAATTACAGAATCACAGAATCACAGAACTGTAGGGGTTGGAAGGGACCTCCAGAGATCGAGTCCAACCCCTAATTCATACCTCTAGACAGCTCTCCAGGCTTTGTATTCTTTGGAGAGTGAAATGCTTTCTTCTCAGTCTCACTTCTGATACTCTGATTCTTAAAAAAGAAATCCCACTTTTCTTTTAATTGACTTAGTTTTCTCTTCCACATTTCCCTCTGTATTATAAGATGAAGATCTTCAGTTCTGGAAAGGTTTAATGAAACCTCCCTAGGATCCCCAAAAGCCACACGTGCTTAAAAAAATAATCTTGAGGACTTGAGATATTGTAAGACAGGTTTGACAACTGTTAGATGACAGAGCCAGTCCTGCTTGAGTTAGGGAGAATTAGTTGACATATTAAAGTCTATTCCACCACAATCCTCTTATGAGTCCATTATTATATATAATTAAAGATGAGAAGAAAGCATATTTCTCCAGTGGCATTTCCCAGCTTTTAAGCATTTGCAGTTATAAGAATCTTCTTTCAAGGTTGTTTTCTCCTTTTTTTTTTTGCACATGTGGGTACGCTTAATGCACTAAAGGGATAAGTAAACTGAATACTGTCCTACAAGCATTCCTGCTGTGATGGAAGCACTAGTCCTAGATGCTATTGGCCACTGCGAGGAAAAAAAGGGGACTCACTACGCTTCTTGATTCCCAGTCCAGCAACCATACGCCATTGTGCACACATTGTACCACCTTTGGCAAGGAAGCAGTTAAGAAAACATTTTCATTCATGTGAAAATATAAAGCAGCTGCTTAGTTTTACACTTAGCAGAAGAAGGCAGCCCCCTCTGCACTCCTACTCTTCTGCTGCTCTTGGATCACTGCAGAGTAAATCAGTTGTTGCATTCCACATGCCAGCTATACCAGTTTGGAAAAGCAAGAACAGGGATGTTTTTATGGTTGTACAAAAGGAATGAGAATAATACACTGATTCTGTTGAATCAGAAGGGACAGTATTTACATAATAAACAGTTTTGAAACATAATGATCCCTGTGTCGTCAACATTTTGAAGTGGTTATCGTGCACATGAGAAGTGCACCAAATCCACATGCTCAATAGCAGCTAGTATGTTCCCAAAGCATCTGTTCAGTGCAGATCTGGCCATCTGCAAAGCCCTTCTGACAGAAGACCTCACAGAATAGAGTGGTCAAATATATGTATGCTTCTGAAAATATCATTGTGTACATAACATGCCTCATTTATGTCTGTGAAATTACAACTTGGAAGATTTTTTCCCCAAATTTTAAAATGACAGGCTAAACCAAACATTAAGGATTTATGGCAAAAAGAAGTCACGCTAGCTCTGTGCATACTTAGAGGGTTCTCAGGTATTAATTAGAATATGGTATTGACGCAGACACACTTGGAAACATGATGAGTTCATATTTGATCACACACTACACTGCCTCGTTCATTAACTGACGACAACTGTAAAGGTGATCAAGCCACATTCACCATTGCCAGGTGAATAGTGACACGCCAGGCCCACTCTCTCTCTTGGTGCTCTCTCGGCTGCCGTGGAGATTCAGCATGTGTGCTTCCCCTGCAGTTCTTCCCTAATGTAAGCTCATAGATTTGGTTTGGAAACTTTGTCTCTCTCAATTGTTCAATTTTATTAGATTTAGTAAAGTTACGGTTCTTTCTCTTTCTTATTTTTTGATCCATCTATTTTCCCCCTTCCCCTTCCCCCCCCCAACCCTGGAGCACACATCTCTGCTCAGGCACCCGCATGGCTGCCGATGGTGCAGTTATTTTTTCTCTCTCAATCACTCAATCTGTTTCCCTTGTGTCACTGTCACAGATAACACCGTGACAGGCGTGCAAACTGACTTCACAATCACTGTCAGATTGGGAATGCACTGACATGGCAAACATCGCTGGAGTGGGAGATTGTTGACATCACAGTCATTGCTGGAGTGGGCAGTTAATTGCATCACAATCATTGCTGGAGTGGATGTCCCTTGAAGTTTCAGTCCTTTTCAGGGCAGGCGTTCTGTGATATCCCAATCTTTTCCTCATTGGGTGATTGATTGTTGAAGCACAATAGCGGCCGTGGTGGGCTCTCCATGTTGTGATGGTCACTGATTCAGTGGGGGCTCAGTGACATGAAAGTTATTGCTGGGGAGAGCGATAGCTGATGTCAAAATTATCATTGTATTGTGCACATGATGACATCACAGTCATTGCTGTTGTGAGCTCAGACTGACAAGACAATCATTGCCACACTGGACATTCATGGGACAGCACTCGGTGTGATTACAGTCATTTCAGGGATGGCCAATTGGTGACGTCACTGTCATGGCCAGGGTGGGCACTCAGTGATGTTAGAATCATTGTTGTGATGGGAAGTCAGTGACATCACAGTCATTGCCTGGGTTTGCGATTGCTGATGGTCAGAATCATCGCTGGACCTGGTAATTACTGACACCATGATTTTATGATTTTTGTTAGATTATTGATATTCCACATCGTAACATTATGTAGTGTATTGGGAGATAAAAATTTAATGCTCTATCAGCGTGGATCTAAACCTAAACCTGATTTGGGTTAGGGTTACGAGTAAGTTTATTTTAGTACTCGGGTAAGGTTATGTTTAGGGTTAGGGTTAGGGTTAGGGTAGGATTTAGTTTTACAGTGTTAGGATAAGTTTTAGGTTATGGAATAGGATTAGGTGGAAGGTTGGGTTTAGTAATAGGGTTAGATTTAGATTTTGGGTTAGGGTTAGGGTTAGAGATAGGGAAAGGGTTTGGGATTGTTTTAGGTTTAGGATTAGATTTAGGATAAGGGTTAGGGAAAAAGTTTTTGTCAGTGTTATTATTATGTTTAGGGATAGATTTAGGTTAGGGTTAGGGTTAGGGTAAAG
The DNA here is from genome assembly GCA_023055505.1 of Callipepla californica brunnescens. Lineage (NCBI taxonomy): Eukaryota > Metazoa > Chordata > Aves > Galliformes > Odontophoridae > Callipepla > Callipepla californica. The sequence goes on along the minus strand of JALIRH010000053.1, from coordinate 80,847 downwards.
ATTGTGGTAAAAATAATTTCTGTACTTGTTAATCAAACCGACTCAAGACAGATGTGTCAGTGTTTTTCAGCGTTTTTTTTTTCTTTTTTTTTTTTTCTGAGAACTACGTAGTTTCTAGAAGTCTCAAAATAGATCTATAGATGTTTTGTCTAAAAACTTTGTAGTTTGTGCAAGTTGGAGCCACAGCGCTTAGTTCTAACACCTGGACAATGAACAACAGATAGCAGTGACCTTCTGAGAAACTGCAAAAGAAAAAGAAGTGAAAATCTCTTGAGCGCGCGTGATCGGAGCTGAGGAAAACTATGGCCTTCATCATCTCGATCACCAGGGGGCAGAGAACGACCCCAGATAACAGCCGGCACAGCCCAGGAAGAGAAAGATAAGACATGAATGCAGAGATAAGGGACAATAAAAAGAAGGGATGGGAGGCCACCGTTGTGCGCCTGTGGTGGAGCAGAGATTCCCGTCCACCCAGCGCTGTTTTGCTCATTTATTTCTTGCTCAAATAATTTCCTTACTATTGGCAACAATTGGTGTGTATCGTTCTCTTCACTCCTATAACAATTTGGTACTGTGACTCGGATCCAGGCAACTCTGCTGCGGAATTCCCACTCCAGGGGGGCCTTTGGACGGCCCCTGGGCTGGGTAATATCTGTGCAGAGACCTGTAGCTCCGAAGTCTAAATTCAGTAAATGAGAGAAATAAACTGCAGTACCCCATAATTTTTGTGCACAAAGACCTGAATGGAGACTCAGAATTGAGTAAGTATTTGCGTGAAATTGTTTGGTTGGGGTGGGTATCCCGGACCATGCTTGACTGAGACGTCCCGTAGGGGTGAAGCGAGTGCGAACTCTCTATCGTGCATTTCCCATTGCCCGTGAGGGCGTGGGTCACGACCGAGGGGTGCGAGTGTGTGTGTGTGTGAGTGCTCCAGAAGATGGGGCAGAGGCAGATTAAGCCCTCTGACCCCATGGGTGGCTCGCAGATAAAGCTACCAGACATACCACTAGAAAGCCCCTAGCTTTAATGTTAAAACATTGGGGTGATTTTCCCTCTAGACGAGGAAAGAGTGAGGTGAAGATGGTACATTATTGTATGGAGGTGTGGGGAGGAAAGCAGAGAAGGGCAGATCAGCTGTTCTGGCCAGTATTTGGGTCCTTCGAGGACCGGATCTGCCAGGCTCTAAATGCTTATGTGGATGAAAAACAGCCTTTTAATCTGGAAGATGGCGAGTATGCCAAATTATGGGTAGAATCCAATATTGGAACCTTTCTGTCCCCCCTAATTAAAAAAAGGAATACAACAGAGGAGGACATTATACACTATCCCCCCGCCTTATGCTCCCCCCGAACAGAATCCAGCGGCTCCTCCGGAGCAAGCTGAATCTGACTTAGGAGACAAACCCCTAGACTTCCCCAGGAGAAGGAAGGCAAGCTATGCAGGAGAGGGTCGAGGAAGAAACATTCTTCCTTTAAGAGAAATACCCGTAGCTACCGGAGGATCAAAGCCAGGAGTTGGATATGTTTCAGTTCCCTTAAATTCAGAAGATGTAAGGGAATTTAAAAAGGAGATGGGGAATTTGCTAGAGGATCCTTGAGGGGTCTCCGAGAGGCTAGATCAATCTTCAGGTCCCAGCCTTTATACCTGGGATGAAACACAGGCAATTTTGGGCATACTATTTACAGCAGAAGAAAAGGATATGATCAGGAGGGCAGGTACGTGAATCTGGGATCAGCAACACCCGGCTGGCCCAGGAGCAGATCTAAAGTGGCCCTTACAGCAGCCCAATTGGGATAATCAGAGCCAGGAACATGGTACTCACATGGCAGATTTGCGAGTTCTTATTATTCAAGGGACTAGAGAATCTGTCCCTCGGGGACAGAATATCAATAAGGTGAGCAACAGATAAACAGAAAAAAGATGAAACACCTACTGAGTGGTTAGAGAGACTATGCAAAAATTTAGTTATATTCAGGATTAGATCCTGCTACCCCCATGGGGTGAGCTCTCCTGAAAACACAGTTTTTGGCTAGGTCCTGGACAGATATTCGAAGGAAACTAGAGAAGTTGGAGGATTGGCAGGAGAGAGGATTAGACGAATTGCTAAGAGAGGCTCAGAAATTATACGTTAAGGAGAGAGGAGGAGATTCAGAAGAGGCAAGCTGGATTTCTGATAGTCACGGTAAGAGAAGGCAGAAGGGGTCGTTCCAGGCAAGGGGAAGAGGGAATATTCCTCAGGCAGACAACGCACTTCAACCTAACCAGACGAGACCCAGAGATATGAGGACAGTAGAATGCTTCTACTGTCAGAAAAAGGGACACATGAAGAAAGACTGTAGAAAGAGAATCGAGGACAAGAAAATGTTTCAGGAGGACTGAGGGGGTCAGGGGCTCTACATGCTGTGAACCCAGGACAGAAAAGAGCCCTTGATAAAATTGAAATTGGGTTCTCAGCGTCAGGAAATGGAATTTTTGGTAGAGTCTGGGGCAGAAAGATCGGCTGTTCAATATTTACTTCGAGGATGTTCTTTATCCTCGCAAAAGCTACAAGCAATTGTAGCAAAAGGGGAACCTTTTACAGTACCTGTTAAAAACCAGGTAGAAATAGAATCACCTAGAAGCAGAATATAATTTGCTAGGGAGAGATTTAATTGTGGAGTTAGGAATAAATTTGGAAGTAAAAGATAGAGAATTAACTGTTCAGCAGCGTACTCTAACGATAGAGGATGAGGCTAGAATTAACCAAGAAGTTTGGTATAGTCCAGAATCAGTAGGGAAGTTAGACATAGAACCCTTTGAAGTGATATCAGAGATCCTGAATAGGATATAACAATAGTCCATTTCACAGGAAGGTAAATCAGGACTGCAACCTGAAACTGAGACATTAATATGTAAAGGGCTATTAGAGCCCTGTATGTCTCTCTGTAATACTTCTATACTCCGTGAAAAAAAAACAACAAGATGACACACAGAGATTGGTCCACGACTTAAGGGAAATTAATAACAATTACCCATTTCCCAGTAGTGGCAAACCCCTATACCCTGTTCGGTCAATTGAACCCAGAATCTCAGTAGTATAGTGTAATTGATTTAAAGGATGCTTTTTGGACCTGCCCCCGGACGGCAGAATGCAGAGACTACTTTGACTTTGGGTGGGAAGATCCAAACACCCATAGAAAACAACAGCTCAGAGGGACAGTGGTCCCACAGGGATTCACAGAATCCCCTAACTTGTATGGACAAGCCTTTGAACAAGTACAAAAAATTAAATCTTTTTAATGTACCAGTGTTAAGCTTACCTGATATAAAAAGACCATTTTACCATTTTCTAAATACAGATGAAGGGACTGCTTTTTGAGTACTGACCCAGGAATGGGCAGGGAAGAAGAAACCAGCAGGATACTTTTCAAAACTCTTAGATCCTATTAGCCGTGGTTGGCCTACCTGTCTACAAGCAATAGTTGCTGTAGCTCTGTTAGTAGAAGAAGCAGGGAAGACGACTTTCGGGGGTGAATTTAAAGTTTATACTCCACATAACATGAGGGGAGTACTACAACATAAAGCAGAGAAGTGGATTACAGATGCTAGACTACTGAAGTATGAAGGAGTCCGAATCTATTCTCCTAAATTAGAAATACAAACTACAAGTTTGCAAAATCCTGCTCATTTTTTTTTATGGGGAACCAGATGAAGATTTAAGCCATGATTGTATTCAGTGTATAGAGTATCAGGCTATATATATATATAATCCGGGAGGACTTAGAAGAGGAGAAGTTATTAGAAGGGGGAAAATTATTTGTAGATGGCTTCTCCCGGGTGGTACAAGGAAAAGGAAAACCAGGGTATGTAAACGGGAAAACATTTCCAGTAATTGAATCCGGACCGTTGGACAAAACGTGGTGAGCTCAGGCCTGTGAGTTATATGCTGCCCTTATAGCCCTACAAATGTTAAAAGAAAAAATTGGGACCATCTCTACAGATTTTAGATATGCATATGGGGTAGCCCATACCTTGGGAAAAAGATGGGAGGAAAGAGGATTGGTAAACTCACGCGGGAAAGGGTTAATTCACCAGTCGTTAATAAGACAAACTCTGAGGGCAAGAAGAGAACCGGAGCAAATCGCAGTAGTACACGTAAAAGGCCTCCAGAGGGCGATGTCGGCTCAAAAAAGTGGAACTAATTTCACTGATGAAGAAGCGGAAAGAGTGGCCTTATTGATCCTAAAGGATTACAGGCTGATAGTACCCAAAATGAAACAAATGAGGCTAGAAGCTTTACTATACTAGAGAAAGAAAGGCTCCGACAAATGGAGGTTGTGGAAAAGGAGGGAAAATGGTTATTACCTGATGGAAGAGAGGTAATCCCTAAAGCTTGGAGAATATTAGGAGAATTTCATAAGCAGACTCATTGCGGGGTTCAGACCTTGGTGGATCAATTCACGATTAAATATATGTCTATAGGCATTTATAGTATAGCCAAAAGAATTGCACATAAATTTATGATTTGTAGGAAAGTAAATAAACAACAAGTGAGGGAAAGAATACAGGGAGGAAAGGAACTGGCTGTTAGACCATTTGCTAAAATACAGATAGAATTTGCAGATCACCCAAAAGTTGGAAGATATAATTACTTACTAGTAATAATAGACCATTTAACACATCTTGTGGAGGCCTACCCACCGCTAGGGCAACAGCCCAGACAGTAATTAATACACGCTTCAAACATATTTTTCCCAGATATGGGAACAATGAAGTTATAGATTCAGATAGAGACCCTCACTTTGTATCAATGGGAATATCACATTCCATGGCAACCACAGTGCTTCTACTTGTAACGCATCAATCGCGGATTCTGCTGCTTCTGCCGCTTAAAGCCTTGAATCAAATGACAACCGTGCACTAAAGAGTGGCTAAGGTCCGATTCCAACAAAGCAGTTTACCCGGATAAGAGACTCTATTCCTGGTGTTGAAAGAGAATATGCTGTGGACATCGATGTTATTGAGGGGGGAAGTTTCTGTTCTAGCTCGAAGCTTTCCTAACCACGGATACAACGTGCATCGCATCAATTGTGACTTCTGACGCTTTTGCCTCAGAAGAAAGACGCGAGTCAGAAGGCTGCAGTGCACTGAATATCGGCTTCTCTAATCAGCCGTCTTCAGAAAGATATCATCAACGCACTGTTTTCCAGCATAAGAGACTCCATTCCTGACGTTTTCAGAGAAGATGCATTTGATACCAATGTTAGTGAAAGGGGGAGTTTCAGTTCTCTTTCTGCTTTGCTACTGAATGCAACGAACGTCTGCATCAGTCGTTCATCTGCGTGCACATTTTCTTACTTTTTATCTCAACTTTCTTCATGTTTCTGGTGTTGTCTGAGAAAATGTGGTGGACCCCGATGATACGGAAGAGGGAAGTTTCAGTTCTCTTTCTGCTCTGCTACTGAACCTATAATAGTTAGGTGTTAGGTAAGGTTTAGTACGAGGGTTTCAGTTTGGGTTAGGTGAAGTGTTAGTTTTACAGTTAGAATAAGAGTTAGGGTTAGGGTTTGGTTTTGGTGTAGATTTAGGTTTAGGGTAAGGGTTAGGGATGTAGATGAAGGTTTAGTGGAAGGGGTAGGATTCTCTTTAGTTTTAGGATCAGGGAAGGGTTAAGCCTTGGATAAGGGTGAGTTTTAGTATTTGATTTAGCATTACGTTCAGGTCTAGGTTAGTTTGAGTGTTAGGCTGAGAGAAGGGGAGGGTCTTGGGTTTGGTTTTGGGTTAAGATAAGGTTTAGGAATAGGAGTAGGTTTGGGGTTTGGATTGGGTTTGGGGTTAGTCTTAGGGCTAGGTTTTGGGTTCGAGTTAGGTGAGGGTTGTGGTAATCTGATGCTTTGTTCAAGGTTTAGGGTTGGGTTAAATTTGGGTTTTGGATTAGGATCAGAGTTAGGGACAGCTTTAAGGTAGAGTTAGGATTTGGGTAATAGCTACGGTGATGCTTATGGATTGGGTAAAGGATAAGTTTTAGGCTTAGCTTTAGATTTAGATTTAGGTTTAGGTTTAGGATTAGAGTTGTGGTTTTGGTTGGGAGTAGGGTTAGTGCTAGGTTTGAGGTTGGGGTTAGGGTTAGGTTTAGAATTTAAAGTAAGGCTTAGGGTTATGGTTAGGTTGAGGTTTAGGGTTAGGTTGTGAGTTAGGGCAAAGATTGTGGATAGGGTAAACGTTGGACCTTGGATTAGGTTTCTGGTTAGCAATAGTATTAGGTGTCATTTCTCCTCTAGACAAATCAGCGATCAGCCCACTGCCGTGCACTGAGTAGCGGCTTTTCTAATCAGTGGGCAGCGGTCCTATTCCAACAATTCGCGGTTTACACGTGAAAGTGACTCTGTTTCTGGAGTTGTAAGTGAATGTAAACTGGAAACAAATGATAGTGAGGAGGAAAGTTTTTATTCTCTTTCTGCTCTGCTACTGAATGCAAAGTATTTCTGCATCAGTCGTTAATCTGCGTTCACGTTTTCCTACCTTTTCCTTTCTCTTTCTTGATATCCCTTCTTATTCCTTCGGGAAACGCTCTCCCATTCCTTTTCATGCACAGTGATCTTTATGATTCCTTCCTCAGCATCGTAAGTTCTACAAAGCTAAGCAATGTAGAGGCGTTAAATACGGGAAACTGTTTCCTCTACCAAACGCATGTGTCATTCCAATGGTTTCAAATGTTCCCCTTCGAACCTTTTCACCGGAGCATCGCCAAATCCCCCTTTAAAAGCAGAGAAAAAACCAGAAGCGAACTTTTTTTCCCACCGCTGTTAACCGCGGGTTCCAATTAAATCCCATCAGTTGCAGCTCCTGCTGCTTTTGAAGCTGAAGAAAGACGCAAATTGCTGGCTGCTGTGCACTGAATAGCGGCTTTTCTAATCAGTGGGCAGCGATCCTATTCAAACAATTCGCGGTTTACACGTAATGTTCAACGCACCTGGATTTCTTAGAGAATGTATGCTGGACCCCAGTGTCTGAGTAGGGGAATGTTTTTATTCTCTTTCTGCTCTGCTACTGAATGTAAAGTATTTCTACACCATTCGTTAATCTGCGAGCATGTTTTCATACTTTTCCCTCACCAGTGTTGTTAACCTTTTTAGTTCACCTATGTAACACCGTCACTCCTCATTTTCTTACCAAACACAGGGATCTTTCTGATTCCTAACAGAACGATGTGTTGTTCAGAGTTAAGTAAGCAATGTAGAGGCCTTAAGTACGGAAAACTATTTCCTCTACCAAATGCTTTCTCTATTCCACCACTTCTAAATGTTCCCCAATAAACCTTGTCACCGGAGCATCGCAAAGGCACCTTTGGCAACTTTGAATGAAACCTGCAGCGAGTTTTATGTTCGAACCGCGCTTAACTGCGGATTCCGATTCAATCGCATCAATCGCGGCTACTGCTGCTTTTGCCCCTGAAGAAAGACGTGAGTCAGCAGGCTGCAGTGCAATGAATAGCAGCTTCTCTAATCAGCCGGCAGCAGTCCTATTCCTACAATTCATGATTACATGTGAAAGAGACTCCGTTTCTGGAGTTGTAGTTGAATGTAAACTGGAACCCAATGTTAGTGAGGAGAAAGTTTTCATTCTCTTTCTTTTCAGCTAATAATGCAAAGTATTTCTGCACCAGTCGTTCATCTGCGTACACGTTTTCATACATTTTCCTTTATAATTCTTGATATTCTTTCTTATTCCTCTGTGAAACGCTCTCCCATTACTTTTCATACATAGTGATCTTTCAGATTCCTTCCTCAGCATCGTAAGTTCTACAGAGCTAAGCAATGTAGAGGCGTAAAGTACGGGAAACTGTTTCCACTACAAAATGCGTGTGTCATTCCAGCGGTTTCCAATATTCTCCCTAGGACCTTTTCACTGGAGCATTGCAAAAGGCCCTTTAACAAGCAGAGAAAAAACATCTGTGACCTAAACTCCCACCGCTCTTAACAGCGGATTCCGATTCAATCGCATCAATCGCGGACACTGCTGCTTTTGCCACTGAAGAAAGACGCGAGTCAGACGGCTGCCGTTCACTGAATAGAGTCTTTTCTAATCAGTGTGCAGCGATCCTATTCAAACAATTCACTGTTTACATGTGGAAGTGACTCCTGTTTCTGGAGCTGTAAGAGAATGCATGCTGGACTCCAACGTAAATGAGAGGGAAAGTTTTTATTCTCTTTCTGCTCTGCTACTGAATGCAAAGTATGTCTGCATCAGTCATTATTCTGAGTTTACGTTTTCATACTTTCCTCTGACCAGTGTTGTTAACCTTTTAGTTCCTCTTTGTAACACCGTCACTCCTCATTTCCTTTCCAAACAAAAGAATCATTCCGATTCTCCCACAGAACAGTATGTTATTCAGAGCTAAGTAAACATTGTAGAGCCGTTAAGTACGGAAAGCTGTTTCCTCTACCATATGCTTGCTCTATTCCACCGTTTCTAATTGTTCCATAATAAACCTTGTCACCGGAGCATTGCAAATGCACCTTTGGCAACTTTGAAAGAAGCCTGCAGCGAGTTTTATGTTCAAACCACACTTAACCGCGGATTCCGATTCAATCGCATCATTCGCGGCTACTGCTGCTTTTGCCGCTGAAGAAAGACGCCAGTCAGCCGGCTGCAGTGCAATGAATAGCGGCTTCCTAATCAACCGGCAGCGATCCTATTCCAACAATTCGTGGTTTACACGTGAAAGTGACTCCTGTTTCTGGAGTTGAAGAGAATGTATGGTGGATCCCAATGTTAGTGGGAGGGAAAGTTTTTATTCGCTTTCTGCTCTGCTACTGAATGCAAAGTATGTCTGCATCATTCATTCATCTGCGAGCACATTTTCATACTGTTCTCTGACCAGTGTTGTTAACCTTTTTACTTTCTTTATCTAACACATTCTCTCCAATTTTTTGAACTATATGCACGGATCTTTCTGATTCTCCCTCAGATCGGAAAGTCCTTCAGAACTATGTAAGCAATGTAGAGGCGTTAAGTACAGAAATCTTTTTCCTCTACCGAATGCATGTGTGATTCCACCGCTTCTAAATGCTCCCCAAAAAACTTGTCACCGGAGCATCGTAAAGGCCCCCTTTAAAAAGCAGAGCTAACCGACACAAGCTTATGCTCAAACCGCTGTTAACCGCGAATTCTGTTTAAATCACATCAATCGCGGCTACTGCTGCTTTTGCTGCTGAAGAAAGACGTGAGTCAGCCATGTGCTGTGCACTGAATAGCAGCTTTTCTAATCCGCCGGCAGCGGTCCTGTTCAACAATACGCGGTTTACACGTGAATGTGACTCCATTTCTGGAGTTGTAAGAGAATGTATGCTGGAACCCAATGTTAGTGGGAGGGAAAGTTTTTATTCTCTTTCTGCTCTGCTACTGAATGCAAAGTATTTCTGCACCAGTCGTTCATCTGTGAGCACGTTTTCATACTTTTCTCTCACCGGTGTTGTTATCATTTTAGTTTTTCTATGTAACACCGTCAAACCTCGTTTCCTTTCCAAACACCGGGATCTTTCTGATTCCTCGCAGAACAATGTGTTGTTCAGAGCTAAGTAAGCAATGTAGAGGCCTTAAGTACGGAAAGCTATTTCCTCTATCAAATGCATGTGTCATTCCACCGCTTCTAATTGTTCCCCAATAAACCCTTTCACCGGAGCATCACAAGCGCATCTTTAGCCACTTTTAGCGAAACCAACTACGAACTTTAAGCTTGAACCGAGCTTAACTGCGGATTCCGATTCAATCGCATCAATCGAGGCTCCTGCTGCTTTTGCCGCTGAAGAAAGACGCCAGTCAGCCGGCTGCCACGCACTGAATAGCGGCTTCTCTAATCAGCCGGCAGCAGTACTACTCCAACAATGCACTGTTTACACGTAAATGAGATGTCTTTCCTTGTGATCTCAAAGAAGATGCCTGGTACCTGAAGTTATTCTGTGGTGAAGTTTCAGGTCTTTTTAAGCTCTGCTGCTGAATGCAATGTGTGTCTGCATCAGTCTTTGATCTGCATTCTTCTTTTCGTATCTTTTCTTTTTTTTATATATCCTTTTTATTCCTTCATGAAACAATGTCTCTCTTCGTTTCCTTTTCATACACGCTTACATTTCTGATTTCTTCCCCAGGTTCGTAAGTTCTTCATAACTTAGCTATGGAGGGGCGTTAAGTACGTGTAGCTGTTTCCACTACCAAATGCATGTGTCATTCCACCGCTTCCATATGTTCCCCAATAAACCTTATCACCGGAGCATCGCAAAAGCAACTTTTAACAAGCAGAGCGAAAAAATAAACACTAAACCAAAACACTACACTTAAACCTTACCCTAACACTAACACATACGCTAAAACTAAACCTCACCCTACTCTCACCCTTACACACAAGCTAACCCTGCCTCAATCCCTACATACAGATCGAATCCAAAACCTAAACCTAACCCTAAACCTAAACTTCATGCTAACGTCAACACTCAACCTAATCCTATCCCTAAATAGAATCATCAAATTGAGAAACACTTTCTCCCTAACCCTAATCCTAAATCTAATCCAGAACCTAAAAGAATCCCAAACCCTTTCCATATCTCTAACGCAATGCTGAACCCTACCCTGACCCAAAGTCTCCAATTTTCGCTACCCCTTACCATAAAACTAAATCAACACCAAAACCCACCCCTGACACTAAACCTAACACTAATTCTTATTCTAACCGTAACCCAAACACTTACCCTCATCCGAACCAAAACCCAAACCCTAACCCGAGCACAGAGCCTTACCTTGCCCCTCATTCTATTCTGAACCCTAACCGGAAACCTAACACTTACCCTAATACCAACCCTTTCCCTAAACAGAAACCTATCCCTACCAGAAGAGGAACCCTAGCAAAAACTCCTACTTTAACACCAACCCCAAGTTGATGCCCAAGCCTAAACCTGACACATAGCATCAGATTACCACAACCCTCACCTAACTCTAACCCCAACCCTAACACTAAGACTTACCCTAGCTATGTGATGGTCCTCCTACCCTATTCCAATTCCTAAACCCAACGCAAACACCACACCAAAAGCAACGCCTACCATTTTCTAAACCTGAAACTTAAAGTCAACCTAAACCTTACTCTAACCGTATATCAAACCCTAACCATTAGCCTCATTGTAACTCTAAGTCTGCCTTGAATCGAAATCTGACCCTAAAACCAACCCCAACTCAAAGCCCAACCCTAAACCTCAAGCTAAACATCAGATTACCGCAGATCTCACCTAACCTATCTCTAGTTCTAACCCCAAACCCAATCCAAACACCAAACCTATTCCTAACCTAACACTAAGCCAGAACCGAACCCAAGGCCTACTCCTTCTCTCAGCCTAACACTCAAAGTAACCTAGACCCGAAACCAACCCTAAATCAAATCCTAATCCTCCCCTTACTCTATCCTGTACCCAAGCAAGGCGTAACCCTTCTCTGATCCTAAAACTAAAGAGAGCTCTACCCCATACTCTAAACCTTCATCTACGCCAAAACATAACCCTATCCCTAATCCAAAACCTAACCCTAAACCTAAACCTAACTCTAACCTTAATCCTAAACCTAAACCTTACCCTTACCCTAACCCTAATCCTAACCTTAACCCTAAGCCTTCTCTGAACCTCAAACTTAGGATAACCCTAGCCCTTGCACTAAACCTTCAGCTACACAAAAAACTAACCCTAACCTAAACCTAAAACAAACCCTAAACCTAACCCAAAGCATCAGATTACCGCAACCCTAACCTGACACACTCAAACACATCCTTCCCCTTATTTGAAACACAAGTGAAATCCTAAATGGAATTCATAGGAAGAGTGAGTTCACCAATCTTCATCGTATACAATGCGCAATACATATACAATATACATACAAAGCATACAATGAAATGACTGAGTTACCTCGTCTGTTAAAAAAAAAAAAAACACAGAAAAAAAAAAACAGTTTTACATTTTTCTTAGAGTGGTTTTTAGATTGTCGGAAGTCTTGGACACCTCCCACTGGGGGCCTGTGTCACGGATTGGTCCTGTCACTCGGCTTGCATGGATCCATCTACGTTCAGCTGTCCGGATCGCTGTTTCTGTTGTTAATAAAACAAGAAAAGGTCCTTCCCAGCGGGGAGTTAGAGATGACTCTTTCCACGTTTTAATTAAAACCTTGTCTCCTGGACTGATTCGATGTATTGTCGTTGGAGGCCGTTGGACCACCAGTCCTTCCATTCTTCATTCGTTCCTTCTCTTATTAATTTCAATTCAATATTCCTGTAGTCATTTTTCTTCTACCTTGGGATGTTCCGATGGGAGTTCTAAATCATATGGCATTCCATATCCCATTTCAAAAGGTGATATTCCAGTCTCTGTTCTTGGTTCTGTTCTTCAGTTAAGTAGTGCCAGGGGCAAACACTTCATCCAAGACATCTTCGTTTCAATCATTCATTTAGTAAGCCGCTTTTGAAGTTCCCCATTCAGCCTTTCTATTTTTCCAGAGCTCTGTGGGTGCCATGGGGTGTGATATTCCCATTTGGTCCCCATTGGAGCTAAAGCCTCTTACACTGCCTTTGATACAAAGTGAGGGTCTCTATCTGAATCTACAACTTCCATGTTCCCATATCTGGGGATAATATGTTTGAACAACGTCTTGATTACTATCTGGGCTGTTGCCCTAGCGGTGGGGTAGGCCTCCAGAAGATGTGTTCAATGGGCAATTATTACTAATAAGTATTTATATATTCCAACCTTTGGGACATCTGTAAAGTCTATCTGCATTTGAGCAAAAGGTCTGACAGCCCATTCCCTTCCTCCCTGTATTTTTTCCCTCAATTGTTGTTTATTTCCTTTCCTACAAATCATACAATGATCTACAATTCCTTTGGCTATGCTATAAATGCCTATACACATCTATTTAATTGTGAATTGGTCCACGAAGGCCTGGACCCCGCAATGAGTCTGCTTACGAAATTCTCGTAATATTCTCCAAGCTTTAGGGATTACCTCTCTTCCATCAGGTAATAACCATTTTCCCTCCTTTTCCTCAACCTCCATTTGTCGGAGCCTTTCTTTCTTGTCTAGGAAAGCTTTTGGCCTCATTTGTTTCTTTTTGGGGACTCTCAGCCTGGATTCCTTTAGGATCAATAAGGCTGCTCTTTTTGCTTCTTCATCAGCGAAATTAGTTCCCCTTATTTGAGCCGACATCGCCCTCTGGTGCCTTTACGTGTACTACTGCGGTTTTCTCTGGTTCTCTTCTTGCCCTCAGAGTTTGTCTTATTAACGACTCGTGAATTAACCCTTTCCTGCGTGAGTTTACCAATCCTCTTTCCTCCCATCTTTTTCCCAAGGTATGGGCTACCCAATACGCATCTCTAGAATCTGTAGAGATAGTCCCAATGTTTCCTTTCAACATTTGAAGGGCTCTAAGGACTGCATATAATTCACAGCCTGAGCTGACCACGTTCTGTCCGATGGTCCCGATTCAATTACTGGAAATGTTTTCCCGTTTACTAGAGCATACCCTGGTTTTCCTTTTCCTTGTACCACCCGGGAGAAGCCATCTACAAATAATTTTCCCCCTTCTAATAACTTCTCCTCTTCTAAGTCCTCCCCTCTTTTAGCCTGATACTCTATACACTGAATGCAATCATGGCTTAAATCTTCATCTGGTTCCCCATAGAAAAATTGAGCAGGATTTTGCAAACTTGTAGTTTCTAATTCTAATTGAGGAGAATGTATTAGGATTCCTTTCTATTTCAATAGTCTAGCATCTGTAATCCACTTCTCTGCTTTATGTTGTAGTACTCCCCTCATGTTATGTGGAGTATAAACTTTAAATTCACCCCCGAAAGTCGTCTTCCCTGCTTCTTCTACTAACAGAGCTACAGCAACTATTGCTTGTAGACAGGTAGGCCAACCACGGCTAATAGGATCTAAGAGTTTTGAAAAGTATCCTGCTGGTTTCTTCTTCCCTGCCCATTCCTGGGTCAGTACTCAAAAAGCAGTCCCTTCATCTGTATTTAGAAAATGGTAAAATGGTCTTTTTATATCAGGTAAGCTTAACACTGGTGCATGAACAAGATCTACCTTGAAGTCTTCTAATCTTTGCTCATCCTCCTGGCTCCACCTTACTCAGCCATCTTGTACTAGTTTCTGCTATAAAAGCTTTACCTTACTGCTATCATTCTCAATCCATTGTCGACGGCATCCTCGCAGCCGTAACATCTGCCTCACCTGCCTCTTGCCTCTTGGGGCTTTTAAAGATCAAATCCCATTTACCCGTTCTGGATCTAATGTCTCATTTCCCTTGCTTAACCAATGTCCCAAATATTTCACTTCCTCTTCTGCAAACTGTCATTTTGCCTTTGAAACTTGGAACCCCTTTGAACCAAAGAAATTCAATAGTTTAATGCTCTCCTGTCTAACCGTCTCCTCGCCTGTTCCAGCTAATAGTAAGTCATCTACATATTGCACTAAGGTTACCTGTGGGTTTGGTTAATCAGTTTTTAGTACTTGCTCAAGGGCTTGCCCAAACAAGTTAGGGGATTCTGTGAATTCCTGTGGGAGCACTGTCCCTCTGAGTTGTTGTTTTCTATGGGTGTTTGGATCTTCCCACTCGAAGGCAAAGTAGTCTCTGCATTCTGCTGTCAGGGGGCACGTCCAAAAAGCATCCTTTAAATCAATTACACTATACTACTGAGATTCTGGGTTCAATTGACCGAGCAGGGTATAGGGGTTTGCCACTACTGGGAAGCGGGGAATTGTTCTCTCCTTAATTTCCCTTGAGTCGTGGACCAATCTGTATGTGCCATAAGGTTTTTTTTTACAGGGAGTATTCTAGGGAGACATACAGGGCTCTAATAGCCCTTTAGATACTAATCTCTCCATTTCAGGTTGTAGCCCTGATTTACCTTCCTGTGAAATGGGATAGTGTTTTATCCGAATTGGGATGCCTGGGTCCTTTAGAATCACTTCAAAGGGTTCTATGTCTAACTTCCCTACTGATTCTGGACTATACCAAACTTCTGGGTTAATTCTAGCCTCATCTTCTATCGTTAGAGTACGTTGCTGAACAGTTAATTCTCTATCTTTTACTTCCAAATTTATTCCTAACTCCACAATTAAATCTCTCCCTAGCAAATTCTATTCTGCTTCAGGTACCAATAAAAAAGACTCAGTTCCATAGGTGCTAGGTGATTCTATTTCTACCTGCTTTTTAACAGGTACCATAAAAGGTTCCCCTTTTGCTACAATTGCTTGTAGCTTTTGCGAGGATAAAGAACATCCTCGAAGTAAATATTGAACAGCCGATCTTTCTGCCCCAGACTCTACCAAAAATTCCATTTCCTGACGCTGAGAACCCAATTTCAATTTTGTCAAGGGCTCTTTTCTGTCCTGGGTTCACAGCACATAGAGCCCCTGACCCCCTCAGTCCTCCTGAAACATTTTCTTGTCCTCGATTCTCTTTCTACAGTCTTTCTTCATGTGTCCCTTTTTCTGACAGTAGAAGCATTCTACTGTCCTCATATCTCTGGGTCTGTTCCGCTTGGGTTGAAGCTTGTTGTCTGCCTGAATAATATTCCCTCTTCTCCTTGCCTGGAACGTCCCCTTCTGTCCTTCCCTTACCGCGGCTATCAGAAATCCAGCTTGCCTCTTCTGAGTCTCCTCCTCTCTCCTTACGTATACTTTCTGAGCCTCTCTCAGCAATTCGTCTAATCCTCTCTCCTGCCAGTCCTCCAGCTTCTCTAGTTTCCTTCCAATATCTGTCCAGGACCTAGCTACAAACTGTGTTTTCAGGAGAGCTCGCCCCACGGGGTAGCAGGATCTAATCCTGAATAGAACTGTACATTTCTGCATAGTCTCTCTAACCGCTCAGTAGGAGTTTCATCTTTTTTCCATTGCTTGCTAAAAGCCTTATTGATATTCTGTCCCCGAGGGACAGATTCTCTAATCCCTTGAATAATAAGAACTCGCAAATCTGCCATGTGAGTACCATGTTCCTGGCTCTGATTATCCCAATTGGGCTGCTGTAAGGGCCACTTTAGATCTGCTCCTGGGCCAGCCGGGTGTTGCTGATCCCAGATTCACATACCTGTCCTCCTGATCATATCCTTTTCTTCTGCTGTAAATAGTATGCCCAAAATTGCCTGTGTTTCATCCCAGGTATAAAGGCTGGGACCTAAAAATTGATCTAGCCTCTCGGAGACCCCTAAAGGGTCCTCCAGCAAATTCCCCATCTCCTTTTTAAATTCCCTTATGCATCTCCTGAATTTAAGGGAACTGAAACATAGCCAGCACCTGGGTTTGATCCTCCGGTAGCTATGGGTATTTCTCTTAAAGGGAGAATATTTCTTCCTTGACCCCTCTCCTGCATAGCTTGCCTTCTAGTGATCCTTCTCCTAGGGAACTCTAGGGGTTCAGATTCAGGTTCGTCTCACAAGTCAGATTCAGCTTGCTCCGGCGGAGCCACTGGATTCTGTTCGGGGGGAGCAGAAGGCGGGGGGATAGTGTATAATGTCCTCCTCTGTTGTATTCCTTTTTTTAATTAGGGGGAACAGAAAGGTTCCAATATCGGATTCTACCCATCATTTGCATACTCACCATCTTCCAGATTAAAAGGCTGTTTTTCATTCGCATAAGCATTTAGAGCCTGGCAGATCCGGTCCTCAAAGAACCCAAATACTGGCCAGAACAGCCGATCTGCCCTTCTCTGCTTTCCTCCCCATACTTCCATACAATCATGTACCATCTTCACCTCACTCTTTCCTCGTCTAGAGGGAGAATCACCTCAATGTTTTAACATTAAACCTAAAGGGCTTTCTAGTGGTATGTCTGGTAGCTTTACCTGCAAGCTGTACCTAGAGTTCGGAGCTACAGGTCTCTGCACAGAAGTCACCCAGCCCAGGGGCCATCTGAGGACGGGGTGCTCCCCTGGAGTGGGAATTCCACAGCAGAGTCACCTGGATCCGAGTCACGGCACCAAAATTGTTATAGGTGTGAAGAGAACGATACGCACCAACTGTTGCCAACAGTAAGGAGTTTATTGAGCAAGCAATAAATGAGCGGAACAGTGCTGGGCGGCTGGGAGTCTCCTCTGCACCAGAGGTGCTCCACAGGGCCCCCCAACCCCTCTTTTCATTGTCCCTTATCTCTGCATTCATGTCTTATCTTTCTCTTCCTGGGCTGCGCTGGCTATTATCTGGGTGTCGTTCTCTGCCCCCTGGTGATCGAGATGATGAAGGCCATAGTTTTCCTCAGCTCCGATCACGCGCGCTCAAGAGGAGATTTTCACTTCTTTTTCTTTTGCAGTTTCTCAGAAGGTCACTGCTATCTGTTGTTCATTGTCCAGGTGTTAGAACTAAGCGCTGTGGCTCCAACTTGCACAAACTACAAAGTTTTTAGACAAAACCTCGATATATCTATTTTGAGACTTCTACAAACTACATAGTTCTCAGGAAAAAAAAAAAAAAAAAAACAACGCTGAAAAGCACTGACACATCTGTCTCAAGTCGGTTTGATTAACAAGTAGAGAACTCATTTTTACCACAATCCTTACCCTAAGCCTAACGCTCACCTTAAACCTAACCCTAACCCTGTACCTAGCCTGAACCCTAAATATAACCCTAAACCTATCCCTATTCCTATCCTCAACAGTAACCCAAACCCTAATCCTAACACTGACACTCAACCTAGTTCTAATGCTGTATCTAACCTTAGAACTCAAACAAACCCTATCCCTAAGCCTAATCCTAAATCTAATTCTAACCCTTACCTATACCCTATTCCTATCCCCAAAACCCTTTTCCTATACCTAACCCTAACCACAATACTTACCTTAACCTAGCCCTAACACCAATCCCAGGCCTAACCCTAACACTAACCTGAAACCTAATCCTATTCCTAACCTTAACCCTAACCAAAGGCCTAACCCTAATGTCACCCTTACACTCAAACTGACCCTGCCCCTAACCCTGAACACAGATTGCATCCTAAACCTAAACCTATACCTAAAACTTCCCCTAATGCTAACATGAACACCCAACCTAATCCTAGCTCTAAACACAATCATAAAACTGAGAAAAACTTTTTCCCCAACCCTGATCCTAAATCTAATCCGCAACCTAAAACAATCACAAACCCTTTCCCTATCTCTAACCCTGACCCAGAATCTAAACCTAACCCTATTACTAAACCCAACCTTACACCTAACCCTATTCCATAACCTAAACTTACCCTAACACTGTAAAACTAAATCTTACCCTAATCGTAACCCTAAACCTAAACATAACCTTACCCTAGTACCAAAATAAACTTACCCGTAACCCTAACCGAAAACCTAACAGAACCCTAGCCCTAACCATAATCCTAACCCTGACTCAAACCCTAAATCTAACACCAATCCTTACCCTAAACAGAACTCTAAGCATTTCCCAAATCCTAATTCTAACTCTACCCTAACCCTAACCCAAACTCAGACCCTACCACAAAACCCAAGTTTAAGCCCAACCCTAAACCTAACCAAAAGCATCAGAACACCACAACCCTCACCTAAATCTATCTCAAAACATGTTCCTAATATTAAACCAAATCCTAATCCAAACACTAACCCTACAACTATTCCTAAACCTTTACTTAACACAAAACCAAACCCGAGGCCTACCCCTTACCTCACCCTGACACTCAAACTAACCCTACCCCTAACCCTACATACAAATCGAATCCTAAATCTAACTCTAAACTTAATCCTAATGCTACTCCTAACATGAACAGTTCACCTACTTCTGTCCCTGATGCTAAAACTCAAATTATCCCTAAACCGAAATCTACACCAAAACCTAACCCTAACCTAAACCCTAACCCTAACCAGTCGCAAAAAAGGCCTGAATCCATACAGCCTTTTCACTGTGAAAATTTGGGAGAGAAAATCTGGCTTATCATTCAGATCTCAGCTTTAAAGAAATCTAAAAACAAAACAAAGCATGCAGTTCCCAGATTCCCAGCAAAATTTTTCCCCATACTTTCACCACCATAGATTGAGAAGACCATTTGCTGGACTTACACAGTGTCAGCAGGGTGAACCACATTTTGTCAGTGCACAACATTAATTACCACTTGCTCCACAGGCACAGGACAGACGGCCTCAACAGTTAAGCACCCGGCCACTACAGGGATACACTTTCTGATTCACACTGCTGCAAAACGGCACCCATCTATTGTGCAACTACCTGTTGTAAACCGTAACACAGAAACTCTAGCAGCTATGGAAATCAGGAAGGAAATACTTCAAGAACTAATCAATACTTCTACTCAAAGGACGCATGAATATACTTCAAGTATACTTCAGCTTCCAGGACCACGACATCCCAGGGTCCTGGAACAGAAAAACAACTCCTAATTTAATTCCAGAAATGTATCAAGAAATTAGGTCAGTGAGATTAAGACATTCACCCAGACAGCCACAGCTCATGAACCTCACCTTCATTTTCATACAGCAGAATAATGCTATGTAAACTACATAGCATAACACGCCCTGCCCCCTTTCTTGCAATATCCTGAATATAAAATCCCTTTTCTTTTTTTTCCATTATCCAAAATTTACATACAAATACCTTCTTGATCATATTTAACGTGCACTCAAAAACAGCATCAAAGATCTGAGGTATTTCAGCAGCGATGTGCCCACCCAGCTTCTTTACAGCCACAGCCACAGCACCCAGTACTGCAGGCTCTCTAGCAGCTGGAACATTTCTCTGGTAGTCAATGAGAGCGGCACCCAACAAGGGAGGAACAAAGTTTTCAGCAACCTAAATCAAAAGCAAGACATGGTTAGAGCAGTGCAGTTACCCAGCAAAGCCTCACACAATTACACAGCAGTTGGGAAAGAAGCTAAAAATGAACTTACACGCCCACATGCTTCCCACACACTGTGTTCATCCAGCAGTGCTTGCCTGAGGGCTCCCTTACACCTTCCTGCTTCCCCTTAGGACTGCTCTCAGCTGACACTACCTGAAACACTCAAAACACAGCTCAGGCCTACCCCTGTATGATCACAGCTTATCATCCTTCCTGCAGATACTGCAGTTCTGAAGCCACTTCCTGTGAACAGAACAGTGTTAACTGCACTGCAGCAAAAGAGCAGAGTTCCTCCTGAATGTGTCGTATCAACTCTTTGTATGCCGTATTTACTTACCATCTGAGGATCGTTGGACCTGCTCACCCAGCCAGAAATCAGTTCTAAACTTTCCCTTTTTACAGTCCTCATCCTTCTAACCAAGGGCTGCTTGATTTCCACTTTGCCTGAAAGGTAGCAAAGCTGCACTGAATCTGGGTTAAGATGCGTCAACAAACAGATTCCCTTCAACTCGTCCCAGAAGATTTAGAATGTTTCACTGTTATACCCAAATGACAAAGAAGGAAGATCTCTCATTCATATTATGCAGATTAAAACCATTTTCCCATTACTTCAGCTCCATGGATCCAAGTTGCAATTTAGTATTCCACTGCTACTGCTGACAGCACACTCTGCCAGCACAACTCAGAAACAATGCTGCAGCTTCTTTTTCAAGGAAGGGAATGTTCCTTCAGCTCTCAGGATCATGCTTACCTCTGGTTCTCGCTGCGTGATGACAAGAACCAACCTATACAGTGTTCCAAAGCACGCTCCTGATTTTGTCACAAACATAACTGTTCCAACTTGTCTTTACTACAAGGAGCCCAATTCTTACTTCATTTTCTCACGTCCAAGTCCATGTAAGTCTCGTCAGTAGAACTTGCCCTAACTGAGTGCACAGCCACACAATCATAACAGTACATCCAAGGAAAACTTCACCAGACTGCAGCCAGGGAAACAAAGGCAGAACTGCTCCTGCTGCCATCAGAGATAACAGCTGTGAGAACACACTCTGAGCCAAGTGCCATCTCAATGGCTGTTGCTCGAGTAAAATGTCACGACTACAAGTCCTAGCAACTGCTTCCTATTTCTGTCAGTGTGTTTTATTTTTGTTTTAAGCACCTTCTGGCAATTAGAGCTGCAGAATCAAAAGAATGCATTAAGTTCTGAGAAGCTACGTCAAGGTGTATTGATTGCATGGGTAAGAAAGTCTGTCATAACACTGCTCCAATAACCGAGTCACTTCATTCGTCAAGGGATGCTACAGCAGCACATTCTACTTCGATATCACAGACCCAATTTTTTCCAGGTAACAGTGGTTAGGTAACTCGGGTAGCTCCTAATTCCTCCTCAGTGATTACCAGTCTAGTTGATGACAAATCTGAGGCGCCTTCACTGAAGTTACACTTCTGCAATGAAGCTTTTTCAGTAGTAGAATATCACCAAACCAAAACTCTGCCAACGTCCTAGGGTCTTTTCTTATCTAGAACGATTAAGTCAGAACTTACAACTGTGTCTCCACAAGACTGCTATTAGTCACCAGTCTCCGGTACCCTTCCTAAACTCACACTTGAAGAGCTTTCCTCCTTCCGGAATCAGAGTTTCTTTGAACAAAACATCTGGCTAACAAAAACAAGAACCTAAGCAAGCACATTTTCAGGCATTCTCTTGCCCAAATGCACGCACAAAGAAACAACAAAAACCACCACCACCAACAGACACACAGTGAGATAAGCCCAGCAAATTCACAACCTGATTACGTGCACTGCCCATCCCGCTGTTAGGAAGAACGTGGAATTTCTTACCGTCAGCCTCAAGAGCTGCAGACATGTTTTCACTTGGGCACTTGGACACATTCAGCATATCTAAATCAATTCTTCCCAGCTGAATCACAAAGGGGCGGCCAGCTGCTTTCCATGCCCTTACGCTGCTTTTCAGAATGCTACCAAGCTGCGTAACGGCTTCAGGATCCTTCAGAACATCAACATTCTGTGGAAAAGAACTGAGCTAACACCATTCAGTCAATGAAAACGCCATTTATCTTCTAATACAAAAACGGTCACTTTCACGTGTTTATCTTACACGCTGGGTTAAAGCATGTTCTGTCAAGTTCTTCAACTGGATTTAAAACAGTCTCAATTGTTTAGGTCTCCTTCAACACTTCTACTGCCAGATCAACCATTGCTTTATAAAAGTTCAGCACAGCCAAGTTCACTTCATTCCACGGGTAAAAAAAAAAAAATGTAATAACAACAAACATTCAGCAGTTTTACTTTAGTTGAATACACAAAATGTATGGTCTGACTTCTGTTGCCTGCTGAATTCTGCAGTCCCATACTGGATTAGGGAGCTGCATGTGTTTTTCTATCAGATGCTCCTGTACAGTCCGGTCTGTCAGCGCCCCAACCACGTATCCTACTGCTCCATAGAACGGATGCACCTGATTGAAAAACAAGAAGTCAAACAGAAAGTTAAAGAAGACTCACCAAAAACGTACAGCGTTCAGAACTAGCAGGTAGTAGAAGTTCAAAATGGGTTTCCAATGACTAAATACCCACTTCCCACCTCAGTTCACAAGAGCCTTCTCCATCCTTTCCTTACTTACTCCACATATAAAGCAAGCCTCTGCTCCCCTCCAATACAGGCAGGAAGTTAGAAATGCAAAAGCCCAGCTCAAACTTAGACTGGCTACTGCAGTAAAGGAGAGCAAAAAATCCTTTTCCAAATATATTAACAGTAAAAGAACTAAGGAGCATTTCTCTCCTTTACTTGATGCGGCAGGGAATGGAACCACGGAGGATAAGGAAAAGGCTGAGGTTCTCAATGCCTTCTTCACATCTGTCTTTAATAGACAGATCAGTTAACCTCAGGATACTTTTCGCCCTGACCTGGAAGTCTGGGACGAAGCGCATCATACACCTCCTGTGATCCTAGCAGAGACAGTCAGAGACCTGCTCCTCCATCTGAACTGCTGCAAGTCCATGGGACCAGATGGGATCCACCCAAGGGTGCTGAGGGAGCTGGCAGAGGTGATTGCCAAGCTGCTTTCTGCCATCTAGCAGCATTCCTGGTCAC
This sequence comes from Callipepla californica brunnescens, assembly GCA_023055505.1. Taxonomy (NCBI): domain Eukaryota; kingdom Metazoa; phylum Chordata; class Aves; order Galliformes; family Odontophoridae; genus Callipepla; species Callipepla californica. Next base: position 57,873 of record JALIRH010000053.1, on the reverse strand, counting down.
CTGGAGAGGTCCCACAAGATTGGAGGCTTGCCGATGTGACTCCCATCTACAAGAAAGACCGTAAGGAAGATCCGGGGAACTACAGGCCTGTCAGCCTGACCTCGGTATCAGGGAAAGTTATGGAGCGGTTGATCTTGAGGGAGATCACACGGTACATGCATGGCAACCAGGAGATCAGACCCAGCCAGCACGGGTTCACAAAGGGCAGCTCGTGCTTGTCCAGCCTCATCTCCTTTTACGACTGGGTGACCAGACTGGTAGATGAGGGAAAGGCTGTTGATGTAGTCTACCTGGACTTCAGCAAAGCCTTTGACACGGTCTCCCACAGTATTCTCCGGGGGAAACAGGCAGCCCATGGTGTGGACAGGTTCACGAGAATTGGCTAGAGGGCCATGCCCAGTGGGTAGCGGTTAATGGAGTTAAGTCCAGCTGGTGTCCCGTTATGAATGGTGTCCCCCAAGGGTCGGTACTGGGGCCCATCTTGTTTAATATCTTTATTGATGACCTGGACGAGGGGATTGAGTGTACCCTCAGTAAGTTTGCGGATGACACCAAGCTGGGAGGATGTGTCGATGTGCCTGAGGGTAGGGAGGCCCTTCAGCGGGATCGGGATAGGCTGAACAGCTGGGCTGAGCTCAACGGGACGAGGTTCAAGAAGGCCAAGTACCGGGTGCTGCACTTCGGCCACGGTAACCCCATGCAATGCTATAGGCTTGGGGCAGAATGGCTTGAAGACTGTACAGAGGAAAAGAACCTGGGGGTGTTGGTTGATGCCCGGCTCAACATGAGCTGGCAGGGTGTCCAGGTGGGCAAGAAGGCCAATGGCATCCTGGCCTGTATTAGAAATAGTGTAGCCAGCAGGAGCAGGGAGGTGATCATCCCCTGGACTCAGCTCTGATGCGGCTGCACCTCGAGTACTGTGTTCAGTTTTGGGCCCCTCACAACAAGAAAGACATCGAGGGCCTGGAGCGTGTTCAGAGAAGGGCAACAAAACTGGTGAGGGGTCTGGAGCACAAGTCTTACGAGGAGCGGCTGACGGACCTGGGATTGTTTAGTCTGGAGAAAAGGAGGCTCAGAGGAGACCTCACTGCACTCTACCACTTCCTGAAGGGAGGCTGTGGTGAGGAGGGGTGTCACCGGTTTGTGGGCTGGTTCGGCCCAGTTCCGTGACAACTGAGGCTGGGGACCCACGGGCCCACACCCCAGACAAGGGGAAGGGGGAAAAGGAAAAGGGAGATGGGCCTAGGAACAAAACAGCAGCAACGATCCGAGGAGGAAAGTTAATTTACTAAATAAGATCTCAGAAAGTAAAGTGACACAATATAACAGGAATTGAGGCTAATGAATCAAACAAAATGAGCAAGAGAGAGTGTCCGATAAACTGAAGGCCTACGCTAATGCTGAAGGCGAGACGGCAGCGAGCACCCACTGCTGAGTCGATCCCAAAGGAAAGAGAGCATCCCGTGACTGCAGACAGTTTTTATCTTTTCCCTCTGAGCGGAAAACACGTAAAAATACAAAGCATCGTAAAGTCCTCTGGGGAATGGAGTTCCCCCTCTCTTCTGAGATAGGCATACCCATAACTATCGATGACCCACTGAGCTGTAGCATTAACACTCCAACTCCCAATACACCACACGATGTTATGACGTGGAATATCAACAATACAACAAAAATCATAAAACCATGTGTATGGGAACTGTTGAATCATGGCCTGAACCACTGATTGATCACCTGAGGCCAGCACTGAGTCAGCTGCAGGGGCACAAGTGAGTGTGTCTGGAAGGGGTGGAGTTTGACTCCACCTCTCCCAAGACCCCATTGAAGGGCTGACCACCACCAGGGAAGGATCTCTGGTTGGAGATCCCTCCCTAGTGCAGTTATCGGCAAGCCTCGACCATCTCCAAAGGTGAGCCACTCTTTCCTCATTATCTATCTGTATACCATCTACTTAAGCCCGTCGAAAATATACCATCTTTGGCACCATTTCTTTTGGATGCTATTCTTGGGGGTTATTTGCCCTACACCATGACAAGGGGGTCGGCCTCTTCTCCCAGATAACTAATGACAGAACGAGAGGGAATGGCCACAAGCTGTGCCGAGGAAGATTTAGATTAGATTTGAGGACCAATTTTTTCTTCAAAAGAGTGGTCAGGCACTGGAATGGCCTGCCTAGGGAGGGGGTTGAGGCACCATCCCCAGCGCTGTTCAAGAAGCGTTTAGATGAGGTGCTAAGGGGATTTGATTTAGTAGCTTAGTGGGTAGGGATGGTGGTAGGAGGACGGTTGGACTAGATGATCTTGGAGGTCCTTTCCAACCTCACGCATCTATGAATCTATGAATCCTACTGTGAATCCTACGTTCAAGAGACTTCCTTGCTTTTACCCCCATATCCTGAAGTAAGCCCTCTCAGGCACGTGCTTTCTCTTACAATAGCTCCATTTCTTTTTTTTTTTTTTACGGAACTTTGGGCTGACTCAAGTACAGGAAAAACAGAAGCTGGAACTCATTACCTCCTCTGCCCCACATTCCCAAGTTACTGCAATGCATCAGCCTACGCTGTGCGTGCACTGCACTCCATCAGAGCGCATTCCCCTGCAGGTACTCTCTTGCCCCTGCACATGCCAGACCCGTAAGTACACTACCACAGCAGAACATTCTCCTTCACTAATCAAGACCTCAAATTTACATTGACCATCTCATTTCAAAGCATTCTAGAAACAAGAATTTCAACTCAGCACTCTTTACATTATGAAGATCTCAATTAGAATTCTTGGAAGGAGAATGAATCTGACCGTACCACCTGTAACATAACGCTCTCACTGACACACACCGTGACTGAGAAACACAATTCAAGTCTTAAAGACTACTACCAATTCATTTTTGATGTGTCACGACGCTGATTGCCTTCACAAGTTTACTCACACTCCTGAATTCAATGTACCTGATGTGGCTGAAGGTCACAGATGACCGAATAATTATTAAGATTTCATCAATGCAAGGCATCACTTCTCCCACCCGAACCTGAACAAAATGTCAGCGGCACTTCTGTGCTATTTTTACCAAGGTATCACAAGCCGTATCTCACAAGCCATATCCTGGACTCCATCGTGGGTTTCTAAATTAAATCACATCAGTTACTGCTTTCTATTTCCCCCAGACATGCACATATACTGAGCATAATTTGTTTTTCATTCAGAAAGTCAGAACAGCAAGTGAAAGAGATGGTCACCATGCAGAAACTCAAACAACTTGCTGACTGCTGTCTTCAAAAGCTCCCAGTGAGCTCTCAAAAAACATGGGTATTGGCCTACTACGTACGTTCTGTTGGATGCAATAGTGGCGTTATTGTCTGTTCTTCTCTGTTGTTCACAGAGCCCTGGGGGATCCTACAATATAACATACGATTAGTTTTCTCCCAAGTTCACGGACCGGATGAGCAGTATAAAGGCTAAAATAACCGGCACTAACCATACAGGAAAGTAGTTGCTATTATCAAGCTCAAAGCCAAAATATTTTAAGAAAAAAAAGAAAATAACAAACGAACCAACTGGCCCAGTTTAGGATCAGGACAGTTCCATAAGTTTCAACCAAACCAAGAACACCGCATTTTCAGTCACGCGATTTAGGTGCAACTAATAACTGCTGCAGGGCAGACTGTAGCAACCCAAAGTGCTGAGTACTGAGCAACCAGCTGATAAACATACAGGTGTTACACAGCAAGCAGGGGAAACTAACTCCTCTCTGCCTATGGCATCACAGTGACACATTTCACTTCTGTAGGCAACGTCTTCTTCCCATGCTCTTTCCACACACACTTACTAAAACTTCAGCAGCAGAAGAGAAGGCGCTAGCTGGTTCAAAGCAACGCACGTTACTTTGCTTCGTTAAGGTTACTCTTACTTCATTAGTGCTTCCTTCCTGGGTCTGTGGCGTTCCTAAAGCAAAATCTTTCATCATAAGACAAGTTTTCTCTCCAAAATTTTCACAGTGAAAAGGCTGTATGGATTCAGGCCTTTTTTGTGACTGAGGAATTCATCAGCATAAAATTCAGAATATGACATTCCCCATTCAATTATTCTCATCAACGTTTGCTAGACAGGGCAGCTCACTGAAGAACACAGAGCAGGATCTTCTGAAGCTCAATTTCTTGAGCATGAATTACAAAGCTCAACAAAGCTGTCAGTCTTGTGCCATGATACCTTAATTCCTGTCACAAGGGATCTTTTTTCATCCTCTTCATGCATCGCCCGCTGACTGAGCCTATTGCCCAACAGAGCGCATTCAGGTTTCCCAGGAGCAGTCCGTCCCATGCACTTCTTTTGAAGCTTTTCAGCCATTACTCGTTCTGTGTCTGCACAGCCCAGATGTGTAAGATACACTGAAAGACAATTAACAGTAATGGTAAGCAGGCATACTTTTTTAAGCAACAAACTAGATCGCATCTCTATTAAGTTGAATTCTTCTAAGAGAGACAAAATCAAAATGCCAAACGCAACAGTTCTTCTGTGAACTTGTGACAGAGCAAGCTAAAGATTTAAACCCAGATCTGCTAGGATTGTATGACATCAGAGAGAATGACCTCGTGTATCAGACAGATCAGTAAAGTTACTACGTTCACTTAATAACGTGTACATATTCGTGAGCTGTTGGCAATATGGATCTGGCTAGCTCTGAGGGACATCACACTGCATTTAGCAATTTTCCTCTATTCGTTATTTCAGCGCCGTTACCTCTGCTGGTTTTAGGAAACCACCGTTACAATGGAGATGGTTCTCCTGAACGACACCAGGTGAGAAGTTTCAGCTTGAACAGCTCAGACAATTCCATCAGCCCCTGAAATGATTGGGGCCGCTAATGGAAGCCAAATTCAAAATCTCACCAAACTGAGAGCAGCATTAGGGTCAGATTCAGCAATGGATTTTTACAGTGCCACTTTTCCTGTCACTCCATACACTGGATCTGGAAACATCGCTAAGGCTGAGAATATGCTGAAGCAGTTTCAGTACAGTAAGGAGGAGATTTAACACTAAAAACATAGAGATCAGAATAAATCTACTGTTAACTATACTGCACAAGTACAGCAGTGAAAACACACGAGCACAGCAGTGAGAATACAAAAATGTGCGTTTTTCATTCATAAAGCCGTTAACAAACACTCAGTGCTTTCTTCCCCTGTTTGCGTTTAAAAGAAGAATGTTCTCACTGAAGTCTCATGAACTGACCCTACAGCTGAGAGATGCGATGACTTTCAGATTCCCCTTCTCCCCTGCCCCCCACGTAACCCTGCTGCACGCATGCTCCTGGTGCAGCCGCACGGACCTACAGGACAGCAGTTCTCGCCACTTACCCAATGCTTCTCTCATATTTCTGTAGAAGGTTATGGAATCTGTATCCTTCCTGAATTCTCGTACTACGTCCCCTTGACCATTTCCACCACGAGAACTCCTCAGGTTTAGCCATACTGCCAACCATCAGCGATCGAACCTAAACGTTACAAAGGGGAGCTCCAACTGGACTGCACTGTGACGTGAAAATAAAGGTGTGTGTCCTGCACTTCCTCAGGCCATCTCATACACAAGCAAATGGGAAGGACAAATTCTGAAGCGATACGCTAACTAAAAACCCATTCAGAGTACAGCTGATCTCTATCTCTGCAAGAATCAGAGTTATTTAAAACAAGTATCATACCGTCCAGAGCTTCAGAAGATGTATGTCTTAAAGATCTTTTCAACACAAGCACGTTTTCTCCTCAAACACCTGCCCTTTAATTGGCACTGCAGCTCTTCTACAACTGAGTCTGTAACAATGCATCTGTTTTTAATGCTACGGTAAACTGCCTGGTTTTTTAAGTCTCATTCCTGAGGAGAAAACACAACTCCTCCAGACCAAGTCATCGAATAAAATATCAAGTTATCCTCCTTCTCTGAACAGCAGTCAGCTCCATCTGCATGAACCCCGGTACGATCCACACTGGAAACCATTACTTACAGAAACTGCTAGCAAGATTTAGCAGATCTACTACACAAATCCTAGACAGCAATTCTATTACCAAGTTACCACGAAGCTTCTGAGCTGCTCACATGGGAGAAAATAGGTTTGGTACATTTAAATAAACCATACAGATGCGTATTCTTTTCTTTGATGTTTATAAGCGGGACTATTCATAGTGCGCTGAATCAATTCCCAATTACCCAAAGCAAGGGAAGCTCTCTCAAGTCATCCTTTACACAGAGAAGCCTCTGAATTTAGGAGCAGTGTCCAAACTTGCACAGTATTTGTACTGAAGCGTGGATTACCTTGGATAATACAGGCAAACAAAGCTGTCTCCTTGGAGGAACATCAAAGCGCTGACTTCCAGAAAGCAGTGAAGAAGCAGATGGTGAGAACGGACTTTCCCTGCAGAGCTCAGCAGTAGAGGATTCCAACGTTCAAGACAAATCTGGAAAACTTCAGTTTCTTCTACTTCCGATACCAATAACAGATCATGAAGAGCCTGGAAAAGTGTTTCAAGCATCTATTTACTAATCACTTTGAACACGGAAGTAGATTGAGAGCATATCACTTCGAGTTTTGCTATCCTAACACCGATAAAATGCTGAATGAGAGTAGAATCCATTCACAAGGTACAGTAACACTGCAGGGACGTTTACTGCTCAAAGTTACGAGCAACGGAGCACCTGAACAAAGCACAGCACCACGTCAGCCGATGTTCTTTGGAAAGTGAGCACCAAATCTTAAGCAGACTAGCCTAAAGATATCTAAAAAAGAAATCCAACAGCCAAATTCGTCCCTTTCTGTATGTCAACGGTTTACCGGGCTGGATCGGCCCGGTTCCGCGACAATTGGTGCGGGGGACCCACGGACCCACGGCCCAGGAAAGGGGAAGGGGGAAAGGGAAAAGGGAGATGGGCCTAGGAACCAAACAGCGGCAACGATCTGAGGAGGAAAGCTAATTTACTAAAGAAGATCTCAGAAAGCAAAATAACACAATAGAATGCAATATAATGTGGAATTGAAGCTAATGAATCAAACAAAATGAGCAAGAGAATGTCTGGTAAACAGAAAACCTTACGCTAACGCTGAAGGCGAGACGGCAGCGAGCACCCACTGCCGAGTGATCCCAAAGGAAAGAGAGCGTCCCGTGACCGCAGACAGTTTTGATCTTTCCCTCTGAGCGGAAACACGGAACAATGCAAAGCATCGCACAGTGCTCTGAGGAATGGAGTTCTTCTTCTCTTCTGAGACAGGCATACCCAGAACTATCAATGACCCACGGAGCTGGAGCATTAACTCTCCAACTCCCAGCGCACCACATGACGTCATGATGTGGAATACCAATACCAAAAATCACAAAGCCATGGCACTGTATTATCAGAATTGCACCCACCCTCTGAGCTTCTACAAGACGGTTTCTTTTAGATCCTTCCAAAGAAACAACCCTTAAATGCTCATTTTAAGGACTGCTATTCTCAATACTTACTGCTGCTCTGCTTTCCAAACCCTCTGGGAATCTGGAAGAAAACCTTCCAAAACCACACTGCTTATCTGCATCCAGTGCAAGACATCTACGAGAACATTTTCACTGTTCCCGACTGAACAGGCGCCGTGCAGACTGAGAAGTTCTGAGCCTGCCACGGAACCAAACAGAAACGGAGCGATCTATAAAGTACATTTTGCTTCCATAGCTAAGACACTCAGCAATTCAAAGCACTCCAGGCAGAAGGCAGATTGGACATCTCCAGCTCAGATCCCTCCCTGACAGGGATTCAAAACCACCTACACATTATTCCCACACACATCCACTTCTGTCAGCAGTTTCACTTTCAAGAGCTTCTCTAGCTTCTTCCACTAGTCTAGAAGACTGCAATGAACCCACACAGCAATCCCAGAAGATCAGCTACATGCAGAGTAGGAAAAGCCAGATCAGACCTGCACAGCTCCTTTGAGAAGGCTTTTTACCCACACTGTCATCTGTTACACTGGGAGTTACAGCAGTGACACGTGCAGCAATTGGAAGCCACTCTAAGAAATTCTGTGGAACATTTCAACATCCTAAATGGTTCAGAGCTGAGTTTTGCAGACGTCCATTTAAAGATGCCAGTTTTAACTATCTTGATGTAATAGAATTGTAATAGAGCTAGAATTTGCTATGTGCAAAGGGCTACCGGGAGAAGGAATGCGTTGCCAGCATCAGATGGAAAGCGACAAGAATCCAGATCCCTTACAAGTGTTAGGGGAAAAAAGAGAGCGCCTCGCGGCCCCGGAATCCTGCCCCGCCCCTCCCCTCCCCCGCTTCCCCTGCCCCTGCCCGGCCCCACGGCTCCACCCCCACAGCTCACAGTTCCGTCCGGTACAGCCGCCGCCAACGCCTCTGCCGCTGCTCCAAAGCGCGGATCCCGCGGTTCCCACGGCAACGGAGCCGCCGCTGTCGCCGCTGCCGCTCCAACTCGCGGTTTCCACGGTGCCGCCGCCGCCGCGGCCGCCACCACCATAGCACTCCACCGCTCCGTTTATTTCCGAGGGGGGGGGGACTTCCGTTTCCGGCTTCAGGGACCGGCGCACGCGTAGTGCTATTCCCAGAGCCGCGCGCAGTGGGGGTGGGGCTGTTCGGCCATGGCTTTGGCGGGGGGAGGTCGCGCAACGTGGAGCTCCTGGCGGAGCTACAGCGGCTGCTCGCGCACACGCAGGTGGGGGAGGGGAAAGGGGGGGGGGGAGTGGGGTGGCGGAGGGAGAAGGGGGGAATAGGGTGTGGGTGGGGTGGGGCGGAGTTGGGTGGGGGACGGGGATGTGGGGCAGGGGTTGGGGCTAATGGGGCTCGGTGCTCGGTTCTAAGTCCGGGTGCTCAGTTATGGGTCTGGGGGCTCTGTTATGGGGCTGGGGCTGCAGATGTGGGGTCGGGGTTGTGGCTTCGGGGCTGTCGATGTGGAGAGGGCGAATGGGGCTGAGGCCGCCACTCCCCCCGCAGGAGGAGCGCTCCAGCAGCGAGCACAAGCTCATCGACATCCAGAAAACCCACGGGAGGATGCAGCCCGAGAACAAGTCAGCGCGGGGACCCCGAAACAAGCGGGGGGGGCAAAAGGGGCGGTGTTACAATAAAATGGGCGGGGATCAGCCCATCCTCATTGGTGGGCTTCCATGAAGGGGCGGGGAATACAACAACAGGGGCGGGGGGAACCAGCTGCCCCACTGCCGCCCCACTGCCGCCCCATAGCTACCACACTGCTGCTCGATATCTGCCCCACTGCTGCCCCACTAGTTCCCCATAGCCGCCCCATAGATGCCCCATAGCCTTCTCATAGCCTTCTTATAGCTGCACCACTGCTGCCCCATAGCTGACCCACTACTGCCTCATAGGCGCCCTACTGCTGCCCCATAACCACCTCATAGCTTTCCCACAGCTGCCCCATAGCCTCCCCATAGCCTCCTAATAGCTGCCCCATAGCTGCCACATGTCTGCCTCATAGCAGCCCCATAGCTACCCCACTGCTGCCACATACCTGCCCCACTGCTGCTCCATAGATGACTTACTGCTGCCCTATAACTGCCCCATGGATGCCTCACTGCTGCCCCATAGATGCACCATAGTCTCCTTATAGTTTCCTAATAGCTACCTCACTGATGCGCCATAGCTGCATCACTGCTGCTACATAGCCACCCCATAGGTGACACACTGCGGCCCCATAGCTGCCCCATTGCCTCCTCACAACTACCCCACTGCTGCCTCACTGCTGCCCTATAACTGCCCCATGGCTTCCACACTGCTGCCCCTTAGCTGCCCCTTAGCTGCCCCATAGCCTCCCCATAGCCACCTCATAGCTGCACAACTTCTGTCCCGTAGCTTCCCCACTACTGCCTCATAGCCGCCCCACTGCTGCTCCACAGCCGCCTCATAGCTGCCCCACTGCTGCTCCACAGCCGCCTCATAGCTGCCCCACTGCTGCCCCATAGCTGCCCCACACTTTCCCCATAGCCACCCCATAGATGACCCATAGGCTCCTCGTAGCCTCCTCATAGCTGCCCCACTGCTGTCCCACTCTTTCCCCAGAGCTGCCCCAGAGCTGCCCCATAGCCTCCTCATATCCTCCTCATAGCTGCACCACTGCTGCCCCATAGCTGCCCCACTGCTGCCATATAGCCACCTCATAGCTGCCCCACTGCTGCCCCATAGCCTTCTACTAGCCTCCTAATAGCTGCCCCATGGCTGTTTCATAGCAGCCCCATAGCTGCCCCATGGCTGCCTCATAGCCGCCATATACCTGCCCCACTGCTTCCCCATACCTGCCCCACTGCTTCTCCATACCTGCCTCTGTGCTGCCTTGTAGCTGACTCAGTGCTCCCCCATAGCTGCCCCACTGCTGCCTCACTGTTGTCCCATAGCTGCCCCATTGCCTTCCCATAGCCTCCTCATAGCTGCCCCACTGCTGCCTCACAGCCGCTCCATAGCTGCCCCATAGCCTCCCTATAGGCTCCACAAAGCTGCCCCACTGCTACCCCATAGCTGCCCCGTAGCTGCCCCATAGCCGCCCCATACTCTCCTCTCAGCTGCCCCATAGCCGCCCCACTGCTGCCCCATAACCTCCTTATGGCCAACTCATAGCTGCCCAACTGCTGCCCCATAGCTGTCCAACTGCTGCCCCATAGCCTCCTCACTGCTGCCCCATAGCTACCTTATAGCCTCCACAAAACTCCTCATAGCTGCACCACTCTTGCCCCATAGCTGCCCCATTGCTGCCCCATTGCTGCCCCATAGCTGCCCCATTGCTGCCCCATAGCTGCCCCATAACTGCCCTACTGCTGCCCCATAACTTCCCCACTGCTGCCCCATTGCTGCTCCATGGCTTCCTCACTGCTGCCCCATAGCTACCTTATAGCCTCCACAAAACTCCTCATAGCTACCCCACCTCTGTCCCATAGCTGCCTCACTACTGCCCCATAGCTGCCCCTCTATTGCGCCATAGCTGCCCCATAGGCTTCTCTCTGCTGCCGCATACATGCCTCACTGCTGCCCCGTAGCTGCCCCATAGTCTCCTGATTGTTTCTTCATAGCTTCACCACTGCTGCCCCATAGCTACACCACTACTACCTCATTGCCGCCCCACTGCTGCCCCATAGCCAACTCATAGCTGCCCCACTTCTACCTCATGGCTGCCCCACTGCTGCCCCTTAGCCACATCATAGCTACCCCACTGATGGCCCATCACCTCCCCATAGCTTCCTCATAGCTGCCCCATAGCTTCCTCACTGCTGCCCCCTAACAGCCCCATGGCTACATCACTGCTGCCCTATAGCTGCCCCATAGCCTACCTATAGCCTCCTCATAGCTACGCCATTGGTGCCCCATGGCTAAATCCCTGCTGCCCCATAGCTACCACATAGCTGCCTCATATTTGCCCCACTGCTGCCCCATCACCTCCTCATAGCCACCTCATAGCTACCCTACTGCTACTCCATAGCTGCCCCACTCTTTCTCCATAGACGTCACATAGATGCCCCATAGCCTCCTCATTGCCTCCTCATAGCTGTACCACTGCAGCCCCATAGGTGACCCACTACTGCCTCATAGCCGCCCCACTGCTGCCCTATAGCCACCTCATAGCTGCCCCACTGCTGTCCCATAGTCTTCCGATCACCTCCTCATTGCTGCCCCATAGCTACCCCATTGCTTCCACACTGCTGCCCCACAGCTGCCCCATAGCCTGCCCATAGCTTCCTCATAACTGCCCCATGGCTTCCTCATAGTAGCCCCACTGCTGCCCCATACCTACCCCACTGCTGCCCCATACCTGCCCCACTGCTGCCTCACTGCTGCCCCATTGCTGCCCCACTGCTGCCCCAGAGCCTCCCCATAGTCACCCCATAGCTGACTCACGGCTGCCCCATAACTGCCCCATAGCTGCCACACTGCTACCCAATAGCTGCCCCATAGCTTCCCAATAGCCTGCTCATAGCTACCCCACTGCTGCCCCATAGCCGCCCCATACCTGCCTCAATGCTGCCCCGTAGCTGCCCATAGCCTCCCCAGAGCCAATTCAAAGCTGTACCACTGCTGCCCCATAGCTACCCACTGCTGCTGCATAGCCACCTCATAGCTGCCCCCCTGCTGCCCCATAGCTGCCCCACTCTTTCCCCATAGCCGCCCCATAGCTGACTCACGGCTGCCCCATAACTGCCCCATAGCTGCCACACTGCTACCCAATAGCTGCCCCATAGCTTCCCAATAGCCTGCTCATAGCTACCCCACTGCTGCCCCATAGCCGCCCCATACCTGCCTCAATGCTGCCCCGTAGCTGCCCATAGCCTCCCCAGAGCCAATTCAAAGCTGTACCACTGCTGCCCCATAGCTACCCACTGCTGCTGCATAGCCACCTCATAGCTGCCCCCCTGCTGCCCCATAGCTGCCCCACTCTTTCCCCATAGCCGCCCCGGAGCTGCCCCATAGCCTCCTCATAACCTCCTCATAGCTTCACCATTTCTGCCCCATAGCTGCCCCACTGCTACTTTATAGCCACCTCATAGCTGCCCCACTGCTGCACCATAGCCTTCCAATAGCCTCCTCATAGCTGCCCCAATAGCTGCCCTATGCCTGCCTCATGTCCCCCAATAGCTGCCCCACTGCTGCCCCATACATGCCCCACTGCTGCCCCATAGCTGCCTCACTGCTTCCCCATGGCTGCCCCATTGCTGCCTCACTGCTGTCCCATAGCTGCTCCATAGACACCCCATAGCGTCCACATAGCTGCCCCACTGCTGCCCCATTACTGCCCCATGTCTGCATCACTGCTGCCCCATAGCTGCCCTAGAGCCTCCAAATTGCCTCCTCATACCTGCCTTACTGCTTCCCCATACCTACCCCACTGCTGCCCCATACCTGCCTTACTGCTGCCCCATACCTGCCCCACTGCTGTCTCAGTGCTGTCCCATAGCTGCCCCATAGCCTCCCCATAGCTTCCTCATAGGTGCCCCACTGCTGCCCCATAGCAGCCCTACTGCTGCCCCATAGCCTTCCCATAGATTCCCCATCGCTGACTTACTGCTGCCCCATAACTGCCTCATGTCTACGGTACTGCTGCCCCATTGCTGCCCCATAGCCGCCCCATAGCCTCCCAATAGCCTCCTCATAGCTGCCACATAGCTGTATCACTGATGCCCCATTGCTGCCCATGGCTTCCACACTGCTGCCCCACAGCTGCCCCATAGTCTCCCCATAGCCTTCTCATAGCTGCCCCATTGCTGCCACATGGCTGCCTCATAGCTGCCTCACTTCTGCCCCATACCTGCACCACTACTGCCCCATACCTTCCCCACTGCTGCCCCATAGCTACCTCACTGCTGCCCCATAGCTGCCCTCTCTTTCCCCATAGCCTCCCCATAGATGCCCCATAGCCTCCTCATAGCCTCCTCATAGCTGCACCACTTCTGCCCCATAGCTGACCTACTACTGCCTCATAGCCGCCCCACTGCTGCCCCCTAACCTCCTCATAGCTGCCCCACTGTTAACCCATATCCTTCCAGTAGCCTCCTCATAGCTGCCCTATAGCTGCCTCACTGATGCCCCATAGCAGCTCCATGGCTTCCACACTGCTGACCCCAGCTGCCCAATAGCATCCCCATAGCCTCCTCATAGTTGCCCCATGGCTGCCCCACTGCTGCCCCATAGCTGGCCCACTGCTGCCACACTGCTATCTCATGGATGTCACATAGCTGCCTTTTAGCCTCTCCATAGCCTCCCCATAGCTGACTCACTGCTGCCCCATAACTGTGCCATGGCTGCCTCACTGCTTCCCCACAGCTGCCCCACTGCTGCCCCATTGCTGCTCAGCTGCTGCCCCATAGCAGCCCCATACCTGCCTCACTGCTGCCCCATAGGTTCCCCATAGCCAACTCAAAGCTGTACCACTGTTGCGCCATAGCTGCCCCACTACTGCCTCATAGTTGCCCCCCTGCTTCCCCATAGCTGCCCCACTCTTTCCCCACAGCTGCCCCATAGCCTCCCCATAGCCTCCTCATAGCTGCACCATAGCTGTCTCACTGATGCCCCATGGCTTCCACACTGCTGCCCCTCAGCTGCCCCATAGCCTCCCCATAGCCCCTCATAGCTGACCCATTGCTGCCCCATGGCTGCCTCATAGTAGCCCCATACCTGCCCCACTGCTGCCCCATACCTGCCCCACTGTTGCCCCATACCTGCCCTACTGAAGCCACATAGCTGCCTCATATCTGCCCCACTCCTGCCCCATAGCGGTCCCGTATCTGCCCCATAGGCTCCCCATTTCCTCCTCATAGCCGCCCCACTGCAGCCCAATAGCCGCCCCACTGCTGCCCCATAACCTTCCAATACCCTCCTCATAGCTGCCCCATAGCTGCCTCACTGATGCCCCATAGCTGCCCCATGGCTTCCACACTGCTGACCCACAGCTGCCCAATTACATCCCCATAGCGTCCTCATAGCTGCCCCATGGCTGCCCCACTGCTGCCCCATAGCTGCCCTAATGCTGCCCCATACCTTCCCCATGGCTGCCGCAGTGCTACCCCATAGCTATCAAATATCTGCCCCATAGCTTCTCCATAGCATCCCCATAGCTGACTCACTGCTGCCCCATAACTGTGCCATGGCTTCCTCACTGCTACCCCATAGCTGCCCATAGCCTCCCAATAGCCTCCTCATAGCTACCAGACTGCTGCCCCATAGAAGCCCCATATCTGCCTCAGTGCTGCCCCATAGGTGCCCTGTAGCCTCCCCATAGCCAACTCAAAGCTGTACCACTGCTGCGCCATAGCTGCCCCACTACTGCCTCGTAGCCACCCCACTGCTGCTCCATAGCCACCTCATAGCTGCCCCCCTGCTGCCCCATAGCTGCCCCGCTCCTTCCCCATACCCGCCCCAGAGCTGCCCCATAGCCTCCTCATAGCTGCACCATAGCTGTCTCACTGATGCCCCATTGCTTCCCCATGGCTTCCACACTGTTTCCCCACAGCTGCTCCATAGCCTCCCCATGGCTTCCTCATAGCTGCCCCATTGCTGCCCCATGGCTGCCTCATAGCAGCCCCATACCTGCCCCACTGCTGCTCCATCCATGCCCTACTGCTGCCCCATAGCTGCCCAACTGCTGCTCCATAGCCGCCCCATAACTGACTCACTGCCCCATAGCTACCCCATAGCCTCCTCGTATCTCCCTCACTGCTGCCCCATAGCTGCACCATGGCTGCATCATAGCCGCTCCATAGCTGCCCCATAGCCTCCCCATAGCCTCCTCACAACTGCCCCACTGCTGCCCCATGGCTGCCTCACTGCTGCCCCATAGCCGCCCCATAGGCTTCTCTCAGCTGCCCCATAGCTGCCTCACTGCTGCCCCATAGCAGCCCCACTACTGCCCCATTGCTGCCTCACTTCTGCCCCATAGCGGCCCCATAACCTCCTCATACCTGCTCATACCTGCCCCACTGCTGCCCCATGGCTGCCTCGTTGTCACCACATAGTTGCCCCATAGCCTCCCCATAGCCTGGTCATAGTATCAATTGAGGAATGTATATGTTTTAGCTTACCAAACTCTGGGTAATGTGTGACATCCATTTGCCATGGCTGGAGGCTCCGCAGATCTCTGGGGTTAACCCCCCCTGCTGTTGATGGGAAAGATTGCCTCTGGCAGTCGGGACATACCGCTATAATGTTTGATGCTTGTTGGGAGGTAAGCCCAAACTGTCGTGTAAGACCTCCAGCATTCTGATGAAAGAAGGAGTGGCTAAGTTTAGCTTGCGCTATTCGGTCTGGTAAAACATGGACTGACAGTGTCAACATATCAGCTTGAATTTCCCTTCTGCAGTGAAACCAGGTAAAGATGTGTGTGAGCGGATGTGCATTACAAAAGAAGGATGAGTGCGGGAGTCTAAAAGAAAAATAAGTTCCTGTAACAAAATAAACAATGAAGAGGGAGAAATATTGCGTAATACGGATGCTTCTGCTCGCTGAGCAATTCCTGCAACATAAGCTGAGTCGGTAATAAGATTGAAAGGCGTGGACCATTTCCGAAAAACTCGGACAACAGCAGCTGGTTCCACTGTTTGTGGAGAACCAGAAACAATTTCAATATCCGAATCCCATTGCTTCTGTTGATTATCCCACCATAAAATAACTGATTTGTGTGATCTTCCAGACCCATCCGTAAATCTGGTAAGGGCCTGCAGCGGCTGATCACTTCTTTTTGGTGTGGATGTGAAGTGAACATTGAGGTTCAATAGCTTGTGTGACGGTGCGTGGGAAGTAAGGCTGCCTGTATAGCCTGCCAATGCCATGCTAAAGGCATCTGCTTGCTGATCAAGCCATTGTAAATACACATTTGTCATGGGTAAACAAATCCAGGAAAAGTCTGCCCCTGATAACATCAGCAGGCGCTGCCTAGCTTTGATTCTCAGGGAAGCAAACATCTCATGCTGTGTCAGGATTGTCTTTGTCAACTGGTTTGGCAAAAAAATCCATTCAATAATGAATAGTGGGTCTGGCCTTTGAAAATCCCACTGAAAAATTAGCGCATGAGGTTGTCGAGCAGGGTTGAGGATAATTAGAAAAAAAGGTAACTCTGGGGCACACTGATGAGCTTGTCTGTTAGTGCTAGCTGCGGCAACTTTTTGCAAGGCACTAGCCGCTTCAGAGCCATGACTGCGGGGAGAGCGTAAATCAGAATCCCCTTTCAGTAGTTCCAAAAGAGGATACAAATCTGCATTAGAGATACCCAACAGCGCTCGGACCCAGTTAATTGATGCCAACAATTTTTGTACATCGTGTCAATTTTTCACATCAGTTTGTCTTTGTAAGGGCTAGGGAATGATAGTCTGGGCTGTGATGCGCCAGCCTAAATATTTCCATGGTGATGTTTTCTGAATTTTTTCAGGCGCAATACAGAAACCTGCCGAATTAACAGCAGTTGTAATGAGGGCTACTGCCTTCTCCACGATCTCGTGATGTTGTGCGGCCACTAAGATGTCGTCTATAGAATGATACGATAAAACATTTGGCATTGTGTCTCGAATGGGGCTAAGCACTTTAGCTACATACCACTGACAAATGGTGGGGCTATTTTTCATTCCTCGTGGCAGCACAACCCACTGGTATCTCTGCAACGGGGCTTGCATGTTGATGCTTGGAACTGAAAAAGCAAATGGAGGGGCATCCTCAGGGTGTAATGGACTATTAAAAAGCAGTCTTGAAGATCAGTGACAGTCAAATGCCAGTCTCAGGGAATCGTAGTGGGTGACAGGAGGCCTGGTTGAAGGGCTCCCATATTTTCCATAGCATCAATTTTTCTGAGGTCATGGAACAAGCGCCATTTACCAGTTTGTTTCTTAATGACAAATCCAGGTGAGTTCCAAGGACTAGTGGAGGGTACAATACGTCCTTTTGCTAATTGTTCCGCTACCAAGTCTTGGAGGGCGCCAAGTTTTTCTAGCGGAAGGGACCATTGATCCACCCATCTAGGGGTATCTGTTTTCCATATTCGCTTAAGGGTGTCGCACCTCTCAATGGCCCCTCCCGAAAATCTGACTTGATAGTGACTCCCCACCGAGCCATAACATCACGGCCCCATAAATATCATCGGAATTGGCAACACAGACGGTTTGATAGTAGCTACCCGATCTTCAGGTCCTCTGATTTGAATGAACTCAGCACTTTGCTGGCTGTTCCTTGCACCTCCCACCCCAGCTAATGTATGTGATGATTTGTATGACGTAACCCAAAACCAAAGCCAAGGCCTACCCCTTCTCTCACCCTGACACTCAAACCAAACCTCCGCCTAAACCTAACCCTAATATCTAAGCCTAAGCCTAACCCTTACAATTGCCCTAGCCCTAACACTAACCCTTTTCCTATACCTAACCCTGACCTCAACCCTGATCCTAACCTATCCCTAACCCTAACACCAACCCGTAACATCATTTGAATGTTAATCCTATTCCGAACCTTAACCCTATCCCAAGGCCTAACCCTACTGTGACCTTTACACTCAAACTAACCCTACCTCGATCAATAAATACAAATGGAATCCTAAACCTAAACCTAACCCTAAACCTACTGCTAACACCAAAAGTCAGCCTACTTTTCTCCCTAAATCTAATCATAAGTCTAAAAAAAATCTTTGTCCCTAACCCTAATCATAAATCCAATCCAAACTCTGAAACTTTCCCAAAACCTATCCCTATTCCTAACACTTACTCTTACCCTAAGTCTATCCCTAACACTAATCATTCTCCCAGACACAACCCTAAACCCAACACTAATCCTAACCTAATCTTTATCCTAATCCTAAACCTAATCCTAACTCTTACCCTAATTCTAACTCTACCCTAACCCTAACTCTGACCCTAAAAACCAAACCCACATTTAAGCACAACCCTAATCCCAACACCTAGCATCAGATTACCACAACCCTAACGGAACCCTAACCCTAACACTAATGCCATTGCAATCCCAAACCCTAACCCAAGTACTAGACCAAACCATACCCCTATCCCTCACCCTAAAACTAACAACCCTAACTAAGCTCTAACCATAACCCTATCCCTAGTACTAACACTGATCATCTTTTAAACACCAATGTTATTCCTATTCCTAAACCTTACTCAAACTCAAAATGAAATCCAAGGCCGGTGCCTTCTCACACCATAACGATCAAACCAAACCTACATCTAAACCTAACCCTAAATCCAATCTTTACCCTAAACCATACACTTGCCCTGGCCTTAACACTAGCCCTTTACCTATACCTAGCCCTAACCTCAACCCTTATCCTAACCCCAACCCTAACCCTAACCTTGACACTAATTTGAGGCCTATCCCTAACAGTAACCCAAAACCTAATTTGAATCTGAATCCTATTCTTAACCTTAACCCTAACACATGACCTAACTCTACTCTGACCCTAAAAGTCAAATTAACCCTACTCCTTACCCTAAACCTAAATCTAAACCTAAACCTAACCCTAAACCTAAACTTAACAAGAACACTCAACCTAATCCTAGCACTAACCTAAACTAAAACTAAAACAACTTTTTTGCTAACCCTAATCCTAAATCTAACCCTATCTCCAAAACTCCCCCAAACCTGACCCTAAACCTAATCCACCCCGAAACCCTAACCCTAACCCTAACCCCAAACACCCTAATACTAGAACTAAACCAATCCTTCACCCTGACCCTAAACCTAACAATTTAACTCTGACCCTAAAACTCAAACTAACCCTACATACACCTTATGCTACATAGGTTAGGGTCGGGCTCAATCTGGGTTTTGTGTTGGGGTCAAAGGGATAGGGTTAGGGTAGAGTTAGAGTTAGGATTAAGGTAATGCTTACCAAATATGTTTAGAGAATGGAACAGGGTTAGGGTTAAGGTTAGGGTAAGGTTTAAGGTAAGGCTTAGGGTCAGATTTAGGGCTAGGGTTCGGGTTCCTTTTAGATTTAGGGATAGGGTTAGAGGTACGGTTAGGTATTGTACAATGCTAAGTGTTAGATTCTGGGTAAGGGTTAGGGTTAGGGTAAGGGTTAGGGTTAGATTAGGGTTAGGGTTAGGGTTATGGGAAGGGTTAGCATTAGGGTTAGGGTTAGATTAGGGTTAGAGCTAAGGTTAGGGTAAGGGTTAGCGTTAGGGTTAGGGTTAGGGTTAAGTTTAGGGTAAGGGTTAGGGTTAGGGTTAGGGTTAGGTTTTGGTTAGGGTTACTCTTAGGGTTTGGGTTAGGGTTATGATTAGGATTAGGATATGGTAAGGTATAGGGTAGGGTATAGTTAGGGTTAGGTTTCTGCTTATGCTTTGGTGTAAAATTTAGGGTTTTATTGTAAAGTTTAGTAAGGGTTAGATTTAGTTTAGGTTTGGGTTAATGTTAGGGGTAGGGTTTGGTTTAGGTTTGGTAGGGTTGTTTTTAATTTTTGGAATCAAAAAATATTTAGCCTTTTGTAAGCGTGAGGGCTAGGATTTGATTTTCAGGTGTAGTTCCATATACCTGTTCAGTATATCTAGTTCATGTATAGTTTAGTTTGAGAGTTATGCTGAGAGAAAGGGTTGGCCTTGGTTTTGGTTCTGGCTTAGTATTAGGTTTAGGAATAGGTATAGTTTTGTTGTTTGAATTGGGTTTGGGGTTAGTACTGGGGATGTTATTGGGGTTAGTGTAAGGTGAGATCTGCTGTAATCTGATGCTTTGTTTTAGTCTTGGGGTTGAGCTTAGGGTTTTGGTTAGGGTACAGGTTAGAATTCTGGTTTGTTTTAGGAATAGGGTTATGGGTAAGGTATGGTTTAGTACTAGGTTTTCAGTTAGAGTAAGGTTAAGTGTTGGTGTTTGGATGAGAGTTAGGTTTTTTGTTTAGGCTTAGGTTTTTATGTAGATTATTTTTTGGGCAAGGGGTAGGTGTTAGAAAATATTAGACTTCTGATCACAGTAGGGTTAGGCCTTAGAAGATGGATAAGGGAAGGGTTAAAGTTAGGTTTAAATTTAGGGTTAGTTTTGGGTATAGGTTAGTTTGAGTGTTAGGCTGAGAGAAGGGGAGGGCCTTGGGTTTGGTTTAGGGTTAAGATAAGGTTTAGGAATAGGTTTGGTGTTTGGATTGGGTTTGGGGTTAGTATTAGGGCTAGGTTTTGGGTTCGAGTTAGGTGAGGGTTGTGGTAATCTGATGCTTTGTTTAAAGTTTAGGGTAAGTCTTAAACTTGTGGTTGGGTTTTAGGGTAGTATTTAGGGCAAGGATTAGGGTTAGAGTAGGGTTAGGTTTAGGTTTAATATTTAGGGTAAGGGTTGCGGTTAGGGTTCAGGTTAGTTTTAGGAATAAGACTAGGTGTTAAGTAAGTTTAAGTGCTAGGTTTTTGGATAGGCTTAGGTAAAGGGTTAGTGTTAAGGTTAGGATAAGTGTTAGGTTTAGGATTAGGGATAGCTTTTGGTGTAGATTTAGGTTAAGGTTCAGGGGTAGGGATAATTTGAGTTTAAGGTTCAGGGTATGGTTAGGCCTAGGGTTAGTGCTAGGGTACGGGCTTAGGGTTAGGATGAGATGTAGGTTTAGGTTTAGGTGTAGTTTTTTTTTTAATTGTTAAGGTGTGCAAAGTGAAGGTCTTTGGTTTTGTTTTAGGGTCAGATTTAGATTCAAGGTAGACTTAGAGTTACAGTTAGGGTAATGGTTAGGATATGTTGTAGGGTTAGAGTAAGGTTTAGGTTTACGTTGAGTTTCAGGTATAGAAAATGGTAGGCCTTGCTTTTGGTGTGGTGTTTGCGTTGGGTTTAGGAATTGGAATAGGGGATGTGGACTAGGATTAGGGTTAGTATTAGTGTCAGGGTTGGGGTTAGAGTTAGGTGAGGGTTGTGGTAAACTGATGCTATGTGTGTCAGGCTTAGGCTTGGGCATAAACTTGGGGTTGGTGTTAAAGTAGGATTTTTGCAAGGGTTATCTTCTGGTAGGGTTAGGTTTAGGTTTAGGGAAAAGGTCGGTATTAGGGTAAGTGTTAGATTTCAGGTTAGGGTTTGGAAGAGAATTAGGAGCTAGGGTTTGGGTTTTGGTTAGGATTAGGGGAAGTGTTAGGTTACGGTTAGGATAAAGAATTAGTGTTAGGTTTAGTGTTAAGGATAGGTATTTGTGTAGATTTAGTTGAGGGATAGTGGTAGTGAAACTTTGAGATTTACTATCAGGGTAGGGTTCGGCATTGCGTTAGAGATAGGGAAAGCGTTTGGGATTGTTTTAGGTTTCGGATTAGGTTTAGATTATGGTTAGGGATAAAATTTTTATCAATTTTATGGTTATAGTAATGGATAGGATTAGGTTGAGTGTTCATGCCAGGACTAGGTTTAGGTTTAGGGTTAGGTTTAGGATTCAATTTGTATTTATTCCATGGGTAGGCTTATTTTTGAGTGTAAGGGTCACAGTAGGGTTAGGCCTTTGGCTAGGGTTAAGTTTCGGAATAGGATAAGGTATCAATTTAGATTTGGGGTTATTGTTAGGGATAGGCCTGGGATTAGTGTTAGGGTTAGGGATAAAGTAGGATCAGGGTTGAGGTTAGGGATTGGTATAGGAAAAGGGCTAGCGTTAGGGCTAGGGCAATTGTAAGGGCTAGGGATAGGGTTAGGCTTATATTTCGGGTTAGGTTAAGGTTAGGGTTAGGGTATGGGTTAAGGGTAGGGTTAGGTTTAGGGTTATTGTTAGGGTTAGGGCTAGGGTTAGGGTTAGGGAAGGGTAGGGTTAGGGTTACGGTTAGGGTTAGGGTTAGTTTTAAATTTAGGGTTAGGGTTTAGGTTTAGGGTAAGGGTTAGGGTTAGGGTATGGTTAGGATTAGGGTTAGGGTTAGGGTTATTGTTAGGGTTAGGGTAAGGGTTAGGGTTAGGGTATGGTTAGGATTAGGGTTAGGGTTAGGGTTAGGGTAGGGTTAGGGTTAGGGATTTGGGTTAGGGTTAGGGTTAGGGTTAGGATAGGTTTAGAGTTCGGGTTTAGGTTTAGGGTTAGGGTTAGGGTAGGGATAGGATTAGGGTTAGGGTTAGGGTAGCGTTAGGGTTAGGGTTACTGTTAGGGTTAGGGTTAGGGATAGGGATTAGGGTTAGGGATAGGGTTAGGGTTAGGGATTAGGGATTAGGGTAGGGTTAGAGTTAGGGTTAGGGTTAGGGTTAGGGTTATGGTTAGGGTTAGGGTTAGATTTAGGGTAAGGGTAGGGTTAGGGTTAGGGTTAAGGTTAGGTTTAGGGTAAGGGTTAGGGTTAGGGTTAGGGTAAGGGTTAGGGTTAGGGTAAAGTTTAGGGTAAGTGTTAGGGTTAGGGTTAGGGTTAGTGTAGGGTTAGGGTTAGGTTTAGGGTTAGCGTACCCCGATTAGGGTTAGGGTTAGGGTTAGTGTTAGAGTTAGTGTAAGGTTAGGGTTAGGTTTAGTCTTAGGGTTAGGGTTAGTTTTAGGATAAGGGTAGGGTTAGTGTTAGGGTTACGGTTAGGGATTAGGATTAGGGTTAGGTTTATGGTAAGTGTTAGGGTTAGGGTTAAGTTTTGGGTTAGGCTTAGGGTTAGGCTTAGGGTTAGGATTAGGTTTTGGGTTAGGGTTAGGTTCGGGTTAGGGTTTAGTTTTAATGTTATGTTTTGTATAAGGATTTGGTTTAATATAAGGTTTAATGTTAGGTTTAGGGTTAGGGTTAAGGAAGGGTGTTAGGGTTGTGGATAGGGTTAGGGTTAGGGTAAGGGTTAGGGTTAGAGTAGGGTTATGGTTAGGGTTAGGGTTAGTGTTTACGGTTAGGGTTAGGGTTTGGGTCGGTTTAGGATTAGGGTTAGGGTTAGGGTATTGTTAGGGTTAGGGTTAGGGTAAGGGTTAGGGATAGGATAGGGTTAGGGTTAGGGTTAGGTTAGTTTCAGGGTTAGTGTTAGGGTTACGTTTACGGTTAGGGTTAGGGTTAGGGTTTCGGTTAGGGTTAGGGTTTGGGTATGGTTAGGGTTAGGGATACGGTTAGGGTTAGGATAGGGTTAGGGTTAGGGTTAGGGTTAGGGTTAG
This sequence comes from Callipepla californica brunnescens, assembly GCA_023055505.1. Taxonomy (NCBI): domain Eukaryota; kingdom Metazoa; phylum Chordata; class Aves; order Galliformes; family Odontophoridae; genus Callipepla; species Callipepla californica. The sequence goes on along the minus strand of JALIRH010000053.1, from coordinate 34,390 downwards.
GTTAGGTTCGGGGTTATGGTTAGAGTAAGGGTAGGGGTTGGGGTTGGGGTTGGGGTTGGGGTAGGGATATGGTTAGGGTTAGGGTTGTGGGTAGGGTTAGTGTTACGGTTAGGGTTAGGGTTACGGTTACGGTTTGGGTTACGTTTAGGTTTCGGGTTAGGGTAGGGTGAGGGTTAGGGTTAGGGTAAGGGTTACGGTTAGGGTAGTGTTAGTGTTAAATAAGGGTTAGGATAAGGGTTAGTGTTAGGGTTAGGGTTTGGGTTATGGTTACGGTAGTGTTATTGATAGGATTAGGGTTAGTTATAGTATTATGATTAGGGTTAGGGTTAGGCTTAGAGTAGGGTTAGGGTTAGGGTTGCGGTTAGGTTTCGGGTTAGGGTAGGGTGAGAGTTAGGGTTAGGGTTAGGGTTAGGGTTAGTGTTAGAGTTAGTGTAAGGTTAGGGTTAGGTTTAGTCTTAGGGTTCGGGTTAGTGTTAGGATAAGGGTAGGGTTAGTGTTAGGGTTACGGTTAGGGATTAGGATTAGGGTTAGGTTTAGGGTAAGTGTTAGGGTTAGGGTTAAGTTTTGGGTAACTGTTAGGGTTAGGGTTTGGGTTAGGGTATGTTTAGGGTTAGGGTTAGGGTATGGGTTAGTCTTAGGGTTAGGATTAGGTTTTGGGTTAGGTTTAGGTTTGGGTTAGGGTTTAGTTTTAATGTTATGTTTTGTATTAGGATTAGGTTTAAGATAAGGTTTAATATTAGGTTTAGGGTTAAGGTTAGGGTGAGGGTAAGGTTTATTGTTGGGTTAGGTTTTGGGTTAGGGTTAGTGTAGGGTTACGGTCAGGGTTGGGGTTAGGGATAGGATTAGGATTAGGGTAAGGGGTAGGGTTACGGTAGGGTTAGAGTTAGGTTTAGGGTTAGGATTAGGGTTAGGTTAAGGGTAAGTGTTAGGGTTAGGGATAGGGTAACGGTTAGGGTAGGGTTAGGGTTAGAGTTAGGGTAGGATTAGGGTTAGGTTTAGTCTTAGGGTAGGGTTAGGGTTAGGGTAGGATTAGGGTTAGGTTTAGTCTTAGGGTAGGGTTAGGGTTAGGGTTTGGGTTAGGGTTAGGGTTAGGGTTATGTTTTGGGTAAGTGTTATTGTTAGGGTTTGTGTTATGGTTAGGGTTTGTGTTAGGGTAAGTGTAGGGTTAGGGTTAGGGTAAGGGTAAGGGTTAGGGTTAGGGTTAGGGTAGGGTATGGGTTAGGGTTAGGGTTAGGTTAGGGTTAGCGTTAGCGTTAGGGTAGGGTTAGGGTTAGGGTTTGGTTTACGGTTACGGTTAGGGTTAGGGTTAGGTTAAGGGTTGGGGTTACGTTTAGGTTTCGGGTTAGGGTAGGGTGAGGGTTAGGGTTAGGGTTAGAGTAGGGTTAGGGTTCAGGGTTAGGTTTAGGGTTAGGGTTTAGGTTAGGGTTAGGGTTAGGTGTAGGGTTAGGGTTAGGGTTAGGGTAGGGTTAGGGTTAGGGTTAGGGTAGGGTTAGGGTTATGGTTAGGGTTAAGCTTAGGGTTAGGGTTAGGGTTAGGGAGTTAGAGAGTTAATGCTCCAGCTCCGTGGGTCATTGATTGTTCTGGGGATGCCTGTCTCAGAAGAGAAGAAGAACTCCATTCCTCAGAGCACTGTGCGATGCTTTGCATTGTTCCGTGTTTCCGCTCAGAGGGAAAGATAAAAACTGTCTGCGGTCACGGGACGCTCTCTTTCCTTTGGGATCACTCGGCAGTGGGTGCTCGCTGCCGTCTTGCCTTCAGCGTTAGCGTAAGGCCTTTGGTTTACCAGACATTCTCTTGCTCATTTTGTTTGATTCATTAGCTTCAATTCCAATTATATTGTATTCTATTGTGTTATTTTGCTTTCTGAGATCTTCTTTAGTAAATTAGCTTTCCTCCTCAGATCGTTGCCGCTGTTTTGTTCCTAGGCCCATCTCCCTTTTCCCTTTCCCCCTTCCCCTTTCCTGGGCCGTGGGTCTGTGGGTCCCCCGCACCAATTGTCGCGGAACCGGGCCGATCCAGCCCGGTAAACCGTTGACATACAGAAAAAGACGAATTTGGCTGTTGGATTTCTTTTTTAGATATCTTTAGGCTAGTCTGCTTAAGATTTGATGCTCACTTTCCAAAGAACATCGGCTGACGTGGTGCTGTGCTTTGTTCAGGTGCTCCGCTGCTCGTAACTTTGAGCAGTAAACGTCCCTGCAGTGTTACTGTACCTTGTGAATGGATTCTACTCTCATTCAGCATTTTATCGGTGTTAGGATAGCAAAACTCGAAGTGATATGCTCTCAATCTACTTCCGTGTTCAAAGTGATTAGTAAATAGATGCTTGAAACACTTTTCCAGGCTCTTCATGATCTGTTATTGGTATCGGAAGTAGAAGAAACTGAAGTTTTCCAGATTTGTCTTGAACATTGGAATCCTTTACTGCTGAGCTCTGCAGGGAAAGTCCAGAATTTGTCCTTCCCGTTTGCTTGTGTATGAGATGGCCTGAGGAAGTGCAGGACACACACCTTTATTTTCACGTCACGGTGCAGTCCAGTTGGAGCTCCCCTTTGTAACGTTTAGGTTCGATCGCTGATGGTTGGCAGTATGGCTAAACCTGAAGGAGTTCTTGTGGTGGAAATGATCAAGGGGACATAGTACGAGAATTCATGAAGGATACAGATTCCATAACCTTCCATAGAAATATGAGAGAAGCATTGGGTAAGTGGCAAGAACTGCTGTCCTGTAGGTCTGTGCGGCTGCACCAGGAGCATGCGTGCAGCAGGGTTACGTGGGGGGCAGGGGAGGAGGGGAATCCAAAAGTCATCGCATCTCTCAGCTGTAGGGTCAGTTCATGAGACTTCAGTGAGAACATTCTTCTTTTAAATGCAAACAGGGGAAGGGAGCACTGAGTGTTTGTTAACGGCTTTGTGAATGTAAAACGCACCTTTTTGTATTCTCACTGCTGTGCTCGTGCAGTATAGTTAACAGTAGATTTATTCTGATCTCTGTATTTTTAATATTAAATCTCCTCCTTACTGTACTGAAACTGCTTCAGCATATTCTGAGCCTTAGCGATGTTTCCAGATCCAGTGTATGGAGTGACAGTAAAAGTGGCACTGTAAAAATCCATTGCTGAATCTGACCCTAATGCTGCTCTCAGTTCGGTGAGATTTTGAATTTGGCTTCCATTAGCGGCCCCAGTCATTTCAGGGGCTGATGGAATTGTCTGAGCTGTTAAAGCTGAAACTTCTCACCTGGTGTCATTCAGGAGAACCATCTCCATTGTAACGGTGGTTTACTAAAACCAGCAGAGGTAACGGCGCTGAAATAACGAGAAGAGGAAAATTGCTAAATGCAGTGTGATGTCCCTCAGAGCTAGCCAGATCCATATTGCCAACAGCTCATGAATATGTACACGTTATTAATTGAACTTAGTAACTTTACTGATCTGTCTGATACACGAGGTCATTCTCTCTCATGTCATACAATCCTAGCAGATCTGGGTTTAAATCTTTAGCTTGCTCTGTCACAAGTTCACAAAAGAACCGTTGCGTTTGGCATTTTGATTTTGTCTCTCTTAGAAGAATTCAACTTCATAGAGATGCGATCCAGTTTGTTGCTTAAAAAAATGTGCCTGCTTACTGTTATTGTTAATTGTCTTTCAGTGTATCTTACACATCTGGGCTGTGCAGACACAGAACGAGTAATGGCTGAAAAGCTTCAAAAGAAGTGCATGGGACGGACTGCTCCTGGGAAACCTGAATGCGCTCTGTTGGGCAATAGGCTCAGTCAGCGGGCGATGCATGAAGAGGATGAAAAAGGATCCCTTGTGACAGGAATGAAGGTACCATGGCACAAGACTGACATCTTCGTTGAGCTTTGGCTCTGTGTTCTTCAGTGAGCTGCCCTGTCTAGCAAACGTTGATGAGAATAATTGAATGGGGAATGTCATATTCTGAATTTTATGCTGATGAATTCCTCAGTCACAAAAAAGGCCTGAATCCATACAGCCTTTTCACTGTGAAAATTTTGGAGAGAAAACTTGTCTTATGATGAAAGATTTTGCTTTACGAATGCCACAGACACAGGAAGGAAGCACTAATGAAGTAAGAGTAACCTTAACGAAGCAAAGTAACGTGTGTTGCTTTGAAGCAGCTAGCACCTTCTCTTCTGCCGCTGAAGTTTTAGTAAGTGTGTGTGGAAAGAGCGTGGGAAGAAGACGTTGCCTACAGAAGTGAAATGTGTCATTGTGATGCCATAGGCAGAGAGGAGTTAGTTTCCCCTGCTTGCTGTGTAACACCTGTATGTTTATCAGCTGGTTGCTCAGTACTCAGCACTTTGGGTTGCTGCAGTCTGCCCTGCAGCAGTTATTAGTTGCACCTAAATCGCGTGACTGAAAATGCGGTGTTCTTGGTTTGGTTGAAACTTATGGAACTGTCCTGATCCTAAACTGGGGCAGTTGGTTGGTTTGTTCTTTTTTTTTGTTTGTTTGTTTGTTTTTTCCTTAAAATATTTTGGCTTTGAGCTTGATAATGGCAACTACTTTCCTGTATGGTTACTGCCGCTTATTTTAGCCTTTATACTGCTCATCTGGTCCGTGAACTTGGGAGAAAACTAATCGTATGTTATATTGTAGGATCCCCCAGGGCTCTGTGAACAAAAGAGAGGAACAGACAATAAAGCCACTATTGCATCCAACAGAACGTACGTAGTAGGCCAATACCCACGTTTTTTGAGAGCTCACTGGGAGTTTTTGAAGACAGCAGTCAGCAAGTTGTTTGAGTTTCTGCATGGTGACCATCTCTTTCACTTGCTGTTCTGACTTTCTGAATGAAAAACAAATTATGCTCAGTATATGTGCATGTCTGGGGGAAATAGAAAGCAGTAACTGATGTGATTTAATTTAGAAACCCACGATGGAGTCCAGGATATGGCTTGTGAGATACAGCTTGTGATACCGTGATAAAAATAGCACAGAAGTGCCGCGGACATTTTGTTCAGGTTCGGGTGGGAGAAGCGATGCCTTGCATTGATGAAATCTTGAACAATATTAATCCGGTCATTTGTGACCTTCAGCCACATCAGGTACATTGAATTCAGGAGTGTGAGTAAACTTGTGAAGGCAATCAGCGTCGTGACACATCAAAAATGAATTGGTAGTAGTCTTTAAGACTTGAATTGTGTTTCTCAGTCACGGTGTGTGTCAGTGAGAGCGTTATGTTACAGGTGGTACGGTCAGATTCCTTCTCCTTCCAAGAATTCTAATTGAGATCTTCATAATGTAAAGAGTGCTGAGTTGAAATTCTTTATTTCTAGAATGCTTTGAAATGAGATGGTCAATGTAAATTTGAGGTCTTGATTAGCGAAGGAGAATGTTCTGCTGTGGTAGTGTACTTACGGGTCTGGCATGTGCAGGGGCAAGAGAGTACCTGCAGGGGAATGCGCTCTGATGGAGTGCAGTGCACGCACAGCGTAGGCTGATGCATTGCAGTAACTTGGGAATGTGGGGCAGAGGAGGTAATGAGTTCCAGTTTCTGTTTTTCCTGCACTTGAGTCAGCCCAAAGTTCCGTAAAAAAAAAAGAAATGGAGCTATTGTAAGAGAAAGCACGTGCCTGAGAGGGCTTACTTCAGGATATGGGGGTAAAACCAAGGAAGTCTCTGGAACGTACATAGTAGGATTCATAGATTCATAGATACGTGAGGTTGGAAAGGACCTCCAAGATCATCTAGTCCAACCGTCCTGCTACCACGATCCCTACCCACTAAGCTACTAAATCAAATCCCCTTAGCTCCTCATCTAAACGCTTCTTGAACAGCGCTGGGGATGGTGCCTCAACCCCCTCCCTAGGCAGGCCATTCCAGTGCCTGACCACTCTTTTGAAGAAAAAATTGGTCCTCAAATCTAATCTAAATCTTCCTCGGCACAGCTTGTGGCCATTCCCTCTCGTTCTGTCATTAGTTATCTGGGAGAAGAGGCCGACCCCCTTGTCATGGTGTAGGGCAAATAACCCCCAAGAATAGCATCCAAAAGAAATGGTGCCAAAGATGGTATATTTTCGATGGGCTTAAGTAGATGGTATACAGATTGTTAATGAGGAAAGAGTGGCTCACCTTTGGAGATGGTCGAGGCTTGCCAATAACTGCACAAGGGAGGGATCTCCAACCAGAGATCCTTCCCTGGTGGTGGTCAGCCCTTAGATGAGGTCTTGGGAGAGGTGGAGTCAAACTCCACCCCTTCCAATCACACTCAGATGTGCCCCTGCAGCTGACTCAGTGCTGGCCTCAGGTGATCAATCAGTGGTTCAGGCCGTGATTCAACAGTTCCCATACACATGGTTTTATGATTTTTGTTGTATTGTTGATATTCCACATCATAACATCATGTGGTGTATTGGGAGTTGGAGAGTTAATGCTACAGCTCTGTGGGTCATCGATAGTTATGGGTATGCCTGTCTCAGAAGAGAAGAAGAACTCCATTCCCCAGGGGACTTTAGGATGCTTTGTATTTTTACGTGTTTTCCGCTCAGAGGGAAAAGATAAAAACTGTCTGCAGTCACGGGATGCTCTCTTTCCTTTGGGATCGACTCAGCAGTGGGTGCTCGCTGCCGTCTCGCCTTCAGCATTAGCGTAAGGCCTTCAGTTTATCGGACACTCTCTCTTGCTCATTTTGTTTGATTCATTAGCCTCAATTCCTGTTATATTGTGTCATTTTACTTTCTGAGATCTTATTTAGTAAATTTGCTTTCTCCTCGGATCATTGCCGCTGTTTTGTTTCTAGGCCCATCTCCCTTTTCCTTTTCCCCCTTCCCCTTGTCCGGGGTGTGGGCCCGTGGGTCCCCTGCCTCAGTTGCCAATCCCTAAAGCTAAACCTAACCCTAGCCCTAACCCGAACCCGAAGCCTAGACTGACAAGTAACCGTAACCCTAACCGTAACCCTAACCCTAACCCTACCCTAAGCTAGACCTAAACCTAACCCTAATCCTATCCCTAACCCTAACCCTAACCCTACCCTAGCCCTAAACCTAACATTAACTCTAAGCTTAAAAGTAATGCTACTCCTAAACATAACCTTAAACATTATCCTAAACCTAACCCTACCCTAACCCAAACCCTAACCAAAACTCTTACCCTAACCGTAAACCTAACCCTAACACTAACCCAAACCTAACCCTAACACTAACACTAACCCTAACCAAAACCTAACCCTAACCCGAACCCAAACCCTAAACCTAACCCTAACCCTAACCCTAACCCTAACCCTTTCCCTAACTCAAAACCTAACCCTAAGTCTAACCATAACCCTAACCTTAATCCTAACATTAACCCTAACCCCAACCCAAACCCAAATCCTAACCCTAACCCTAACCCTAAGTCTACCCTAACCATAACCCTAATCCTAACCCTAAACCTAACCCTAACTATAAACATAACCCTAACCCTAATCCTAACATTAACCCTAACCCTAACCCTACCCTATACCTAACCCTAATCCTAACCCTAACCCTACTCTACCCTAACCCTAGCCCTAACCCTACCCCTAAACTTAAACCTAACACTAACTCTAATCCTAACCCTAAACCTAACCTATCCTAACCCTAGCCCAAAACCTAGCCCTAACTTTAACCCTAACCCTAACCCTACCCCTACCCTTACCCTAACCCTAACCCTAACCCTAATCCTAATCATAACCCTCACCCATACCCTAAGAGTAACCCTAACCAAAACGTAACCCTAACCCTAAACCAAACCCTAACCCAACACTAACCCTTACCCTAACACTTACCCTAACCCCAACCCTAATGTCACGCTCCAATATAAAGGAGAGAGACGAGGTTCTTTAAGATTATGTGTATACCCAGCGTGAGATTAAGAAGCAACGGTTCAAATGTTGGTCCGACCAGTTTATTGCCAATACTGACCAGGGACATGGGGAGGGGGAAGGCAGACACTGTTAAGGGTGATGGGGAAGGGAAGGCGAGCGATAGGAAAGATAGGAAAGAAGCAAGGGTTTGTGCAACGCAGGGAAAGTCACCAGCCAGGATCCTAGGGGCGGTCCGGTTGCAAACGGCTCTGACGGTCCGAGGCCGAAGAGCAGGGATGGTAGAAGCAGGGAGAGCAGCAGCAGCGATGGGCAGCCTTGAGCAGCAAGCAGTTGTCCGGAGAAGCAGCGAGGGGTCAGCACCAGGTCCGCACCGGAGGAGCAGTGAGGGAGGCAACCCCGAGAGGGGCAGCAGCGAACAGTGATCAGCTCGGGAGGTCTCTCCTAAGAGAAGGCCTCTCCAGGCAGCAGCAGTGATCCGCCCGGGTAGTCCCTCCGAAGAGAAACTCCAACTTCGAGAAAATCCCTCGCAGAGAAAATCGCTTATCTTCGTGGCTGCAGGACCCCAATTTTATCTTCCAGATTCCTCCAGTCTACGTGACAAATCCCGTGCTGCAAGCGTCTCATGAGATGGCTATCTCCCCAGAGATGAGTACCAAACAAAAGAGTGTTCATCAGCCATCGCTGCCCCCATGCTAGTGTGCCAGGCAAGCATCTCCTAAGATGGCTATCTCCCCACGGAGATGAGTACCAAACAAAAGACTGTTCAGCGGCCATTGAGCTGCCATTGAGCTGCAGCTGCCAGGAAATGCCCATCTGCTTGTCCCTTAGACAAAGGCTTTCATAACCCTTGCCCAGGACTTGCTTGGACATGTTTATCAACAAACTTTGAGTCAATACATATTAAAATAGTCTCTTACACCTAACCCTACCCTAACCCTAACCATAAACCTAAACCTAACTCTAAACCTACCCTAACCCTAACCCAAACCTTAACCCTAACCCTAACCCTTACCCTAAACTTAACCCTAAACTTAACCCTTACCCTAAAACTAACCCTAACCCTAACCCTAACCCTAATCCTAACCTAACACTTACCCTAACCCTAACCCTAACCCTAACCCTAACCCTACCCTAACAATAACCCTAACCCTAACCCTAACCCTAACCCTACCCTAACCCGAACCCGAACCCGAACCCTAACCCTAACCCTAACCCTAACCCAACCCTAACCCAACCCTAACCCTAAACCTAACCCTAACCCTAACCCTAACCCTTACCCTTACCCTTAACCTAACCCTAACCATAACCCCAACCGTAACCCTAACCCTGACCCTAACTATAACCCTAACCTTAACCCTAACCCTACCCTGACCCTAACCCAAGCCCGAACACTTACCCTAACCCTAACCCTATCCTAACCCTATCCTAACCCTATCCTAACCCTAACCCTAACCCTAAGCTTAACCCTAACCATAACCCTAACCCTACCCTAACCCTAACCCTAACCCTACCCTAACCCTACACCTAACCCTAACCCTACCCTAACCCTAACGCAAACCCTAACCCTAAACCTAACCCTGAACCCTAACCCTACTCTAACCCTAACCCTAACCCTAAACCTCACCCTACCCTAACCCGAAACCTAAACGTAACCCTAACCCTTAACCTAACCCTAACCGTAACTGTAAACCTAACCCTACCCTAACGCTAACGCTAACCCTAACCCATACCCTACCCTAACCCTAACTCTAACCCTTACCCTTACCCTAACCCTAACCCTACACTTACCCTAACACAAACCCTAACCATAACACAAACCCTAACCATAACACTTACCCAAAACTTAAACCTAACCCTAACCCTAATCGGGGTACCCTAACCCTAACCCTAACCCTAACCCTAACCCTAACCCTACCCTAACCGTTACCCTATCCCTAACCGTTACCCTATCCCTAACCCTAACACTTACCCTTAACCTAACCCTAATCCTAACCCTAAACCTAACCCTAAACCTAACTCTAACCCTACCGTAACCCTACCCCTAACCCTAATCCTAATCCTAACCCTAACCCTGACCCTAACCCTAACCCTAAACCTAACCCAACAATAAACCTTACCCTTACCCTAACCTTAACCCTAAACCTAACATTAAACCTTATCTTAAACCTAATCCTAATACAAAACATAACATTAAAACTAAACCCTAACCCGAACCTAACCCTAACCCAAAACCTAATCCTAACCCTAAGCCTAACCCAAACCCTAACCCTAACCCTACCCTTACCCTAACCCTAACCCTAACCCTAACCCTAACCCTAACACTTAACCCTAACCCTAACACTTACCATAAACCTAACCCTAATCCTAATCCCTAACTGTAACCCTAACACTAACCCTACCCTTATCCTAAAACTAACCCTAACCCTAAGACTAAACCTAACCCTAACCTTACACTAACTCTAACACTAACCCTAACCCTAACCCTAATCGGGGTACGCTAACCCTAAACCTAACCCTAACCCTACACTAACCCTAACCCTAACCCTAAACTTTACCCTAACCCTAACCCTTACCCTAACCCTAACCCTAACCCTTACCCTAAACCTAACCTTAACCCTAACCCTAACCCTACCCTTACCCTAAATCTAACCCTAACCCTAACCATAACCCTAACCCTAACCCTAACCCTAACTCTAACCCTACCCTAATCCCTAATCCCTAACCCTAACCCTATCCCTAACCCTAATCCCTATCCCTAACCCTAACAGTAACCCTAACCCTAACGCTACCCTAACCCTAACCCTAATCCTATCCCTACCCTAACCCTAACCCTAAACCTAAACCCGAACTCTAAACCTATCCTAACCCTAACCCTAACCCTAACCCAAATCCCTAACCCTAACCCTAACCCTACCCCAACCCTACCCCTAACCCTAATCCTAACCATACCCTAACCCTAACCCTTACCCTAAACCTAAACCCTAACCCTAAATTTAAAACTAACCCTAACCCTAACCGTAACCCTAACCCTACCCTTCCCTAACCCTAACCCTAACAATAACCCTAAACCTAACCCTACCCTTAACCCATACCCTAACCCTAACCTTAACCTAACCCGAAATATAAGCCTAACCCTATCCCTAGCCCTTACAATTGCCCTAGCCCTAACGCTAGCCCTTTTCCTATACCAATCCCTAACCTCAACCCTGATCCTACTTTATCCCTAACCCTAACACTAATCCCAGGCCTATCCCTAACAATAACCCCAAATCTAAATTGATACCTTATCCTATTCCGAAACTTAACCCTAACCAAAGGCCTAACCCTACTGTGACCCTTACACTCAAAAATAAGCCTACCCATGGAATAAATACAAATTGAATCCTAAACCTAACCCTAAACCTAAACCTAGTCCTGGCATGAACACTCAACCTAATCCTATCCATTACTATAACCATAAAATTGATAAAAATTTTATCCCTAACCATAATCTAAACCTAATCCGAAACCTAAAACAATCCCAAACGCTTTCCCTATCTCTAACGCAATGCCGAACCCTACCCTGATAGTAAATCTCAAAGTTTCACTACCACTATCCCTCAACTAAATCTACACAAATACCTATCCTTAACACTAAACCTAACACTAATTCTTTATCCTAACCGTAACCTAACACTTCCCCTAATCCTAACCAAAACCCAAACCCTAGCTCCTAATTCTCTTCCAAACCCTAACCTGAAATCTAACACTTACCCTAATACCGACCTTTTCCCTAAACCTAAACCTAACCCTACCAGAAGATAACCCTTGCAAAAATCCTACTTTAACACCAACCCCAAGTTTATGCCCAAGCCTAAGCCTGACACACATAGCATCAGTTTACCACAACCCTCACCTAACTCTAACCCCAACCCTGACACTAATACTAACCCTAATCCTAGTCCACATCCCCTATTCCAATTCCTAAACCCAACGCAAACACCACACCAAAAGCAAGGCCTACCATTTTCTATACCTGAAACTCAACGTAAACCTAAACCTTACTCTAACCCTACAACATATCCTAACCATTACCCTAACTGTAACTCTAAGTCTACCTTGAATCTAAATCTGACCCTAAAACAAAACCAAAGACCTTCACTTTGCACACCTTAACAATTAAAAAAAAAACTACACCTAAACCTAAACCTACATCTCATCCTAACCCTAAGCCCGTACCCTAGCACTAACCCTAGGCCTAACCATACCCTGAACCTTAAACTCAAATTATCCCTACCCCTGAACCTTAACCTAAATCTACACCAAAAGCTATCCCTAATCCTAAACCTAACACTTATCCTAACCTTAACACTAACCCTTTACCTAAGCCTATCCAAAAACCTAGCACTTAAACTTACTTAACACCTAGTCTTATTCCTAAAACTAACCTGAACCCTAACCGCAACCCTTACCCTAAATATTAAACCTAAACCTAACCCTACTCTAACCCTAATCCTTGCCCTAAATACTACCCTAAAACCCAACCACAAGTTTAAGACTTACCCTAAACTTTAAACAAAGCATCAGATTACCACAACCCTCACCTAACTCGAACCCAAAACCTAGCCCTAATACTAACCCCAAACCCAATCCAAACACCAAACCTATTCCTAAACCTTATCTTAACCCTAAACCAAACCCAAGGCCCTCCCCTTCTCTCAGCCTAACACTCAAACTAACCTATACCCAAAACTAACCCTAAATTTAAACCTAACTTTAACCCTTCCCTTATCCATCTTCTAAGGCCTAACCCTACTGTGATCAGAAGTCTAATATTTTCTAACACCTACCCCTTGCCCAAAAAATAATCTACATAAAAACCTAAGCCTAAACAAAAAACCTAACTCTCATCCAAACACCAACACTTAACCTTACTCTAACTGAAAACCTAGTACTAAACCATACCTTACCCATAACCCTATTCCTAAAACAAACCAGAATTCTAACCTGTACCCTAACCAAAACCCTAAGCTCAACCCCAAGACTAAAACAAAGCATCAGATTACAGCAGATCTCACCTTACACTAACCCCAATAACATCCCCAGTACTAACCCCAAACCCAATTCAAACAACAAAACTATACCTATTCCTAAACCTAATACTAAGCCAGAACCAAAACCAAGGCCAACCCTTTCTCTCAGCATAACTCTCAAACTAAACTATACATGAACTAGATATACTGAACAGGTATATGGAACTACACCTGAAAATCAAATCCTAGCCCTCACGCTTACAAAAGGCTAAATATTTTTTGATTCCAAAAATTAAAAACAACCCTACCAAACCTAAACCAAACCCTACCCCTAACATTAACCCAAACCTAAACTAAATCTAACCCTTACTAAACTTTACAATAAAACCCTAAATTTTACACCAAAGCATAAGCAGAAACCTAACCCTAACTATACCCTACCCTATACCTTACCATATCCTAATCCTAATCATAACCCTAACCCAAACCCTAAGAGTAACCCTAACCAAAACCTAACCCTAACCCTAACCCTAACCCTAACCCTAACCCTTACCCTAAACTTAACCCTAACCCTAACCCTAACGCTAACCCTTACCCTAACCTTAGCTCTAACCCTAATCTAACCCTAACCCTAATGCTAACCCTTCCCATAACCCTAACCCTAACCCTAATCTAACCCTAACCCTTACCCTAACCCTAACCCTTACCCAGAATCTAACACTTAGCATTGTACAATACCTAACCGTACCTCTAACCCTATCCCTAAATCTAAAAGGAACCCGAACCCTAGCCCTAAATCTGACCCTAAGCCTTACCTTAAACCTTACCCTAACCTTAACCCTAACCCTGTTCCATTCTCTAAACATATTTGGTAAGCATTACCTTAATCCTAACTCTAACTCTACCCTAACCCTATCCCTTTGACCCCAACACAAAACCCAGATTGAGCCCGACCCTAACCTATGTAGCATAAGGTGTATGTAGGGTTAGTTTGAGTTTTAGGGTCAGAGTTAAATTGTTAGGTTTAGGGTTAGGGTGAAGGATTGGTTTAGTTCTAGTATTAGGGTGTTTGGGGTTAGGGTTAGGGTTTCGGGGTGGATTAGGTTTAGGGTCAGGTTTGGGGGAGTTTTGGGGATAGGGTTAGATTTAGGATTAGGGTTAGCAAAAAAGTTGTTTTAGTTTTAGTTTAGGTTAGTGCTAGGATTAGGTTGAGTGTTCTTGTTAAGTTTAGGTTTAGGGTTAGGTTTAGGTTTAGATTTAGGTTTAGGGTAAGGAGTAGGGTTAATTTGACTTTTAGGGTCAGAGTAGAGTTAGGTCATGTGTTAGGGTTAAGGTTAAGAATAGGATTCAGATTCAAATTAGGTTTTGGGTTACTGTTAGGGATAGGCCTCAAATTAGTGTCAAGGTTAGGGTTAGGGTTGGGGTTAGGATAAGGGTTGAGGTTAGGGTTAGGTATAGGTAAAGGGCTAGTGTTAAGGCCAGGGCAAGTGTATGGTTTAGGGTAAAGATTGGATTTAGGGTTAGGTTTAGATGTAGGTTTGGTTTGATCGTTATGGTGTGAGAAGGCACCGGCCTTGGATTTCATTTTGAGTTTGAGTAAGGTTTAGGAATAGGAATAACATTGGTGTTTAAAAGATGATCAGTGTTAGTACTAGGGATAGGGTTATGGTTAGAGCTTAGTTAGGGTTGTTAGTTTTAGGGTGAGGGATAGGGGTATGGTTTGGTCTAGTACTTGGGTTAGGGTTTGGGATTGCAATGGCATTAGTGTTAGGGTTAGGGTTCCGTTAGGGTTGTGGTAATCTGATGCTAGGTGTTGGGATTAGGGTTTGTGCTTAAATGTGGGTTTGGTTTTTAGGGTCAGAGTTAGGGTTAGGGTAGAGTTAGAATTAGGGTAAGAGTTAGGATTAGGTTTAGGATTAGGATAAAGATTAGGTTAGGATTAGTGTTGGGTTTAGGGTTGTGTCTGGGAGAATGATTAGTGTTAGGGATAGACTTAGGGTAAGAGTAAGTGTTAGGAATAGGGATAGGTTTTGGGAAAGTTTCAGAGTTTGGATTGGATTTATGATTAGGGTTAGGGACAAAGATTTTTTTTAGACTTATGATTAGATTTAGGGAGAAAAGTAGGCTGACTTTTGGTGTTAGCAGTAGGTTTAGGGTTAGGTTTAGGTTTAGGATTCCATTTGTATTTATTGATCGAGGTAGGGTTAGTTTGAGTGTAAAGGTCACAGTAGGGTTAGGCCTTGGGATAGGGTTAAGGTTCGGAATAGGATTAGCATTCAAATGATGTTACGGGTTGGTGTTAGGGTTAGGGATAGCTTAGGATCAGGGTTGAGGTCAGGGTTAGGTATAGGAAAAGGGTTAGTGTTAGGGCTAGGGCAATTGTAAGGGTTAGGCTTAGGCTTAGATATTAGGGTTAGGTTTAGGCGGAGGTTTGGTTTGAGTGTCAGGGTGAGAGAAGGGGTAGGCCTTGGCTTTGGTTTTGGGTTACGTCATACAAATCATCACATACATTAGCTGGGGTGGGAGGTGCAAGGAACAGCCAGCAAAGTGCTGAGTTCATTCAAATCAGAGGACCTGAAGATCGGGTAGCTACTATCAAACCGTCTGTGTTGCCAATTCCGATGATATTTATGGGGCCGTGATGTTATGGCTCGGTGGGGAGTCACTATCAAGTCAGATTTTCGGGAGGGGCCATTGAGAGGTGCGACACCCTTAAGCGAATATGGAAAACAGATACCCCTAGATGGGTGGATCAATGGTCCCTTCCGCTAGAAAAACTTGGCGCCCTCCAAGACTTGGTAGCGGAACAATTAGCAAAAGGACGTATTGTACCCTCCACTAGTCCTTGGAACTCACCTGGATTTGTCATTAAGAAACAAACTGGTAAATGGCGCTTGTTCCATGACCTCAGAAAAATTGATGCTATGGAAAATATGGGAGCCCTTCAACCAGGCCTCCTGTCACCCACTACGATTCCCTGAGACTGGCATTTGACTGTCACTGATCTTCAAGACTGCTTTTTAATAGTCCATTACACCCTGAGGATGCCCCTCCATTTGCTTTTTCAGTTCCAAGCATCAACATGCAAGCCCCGTTGCAGAGATACCAGTGGGTTGTGCTGCCACGAGGAATGAAAAATAGCCCCACCATTTGTCAGTGGTATGTAGCTAAAGTGCTTAGCCCCATTCGAGACACAATGCCAAATGTTTTATCGTATCATTCTATAGACGACATCTTAGTGGCCGCACAACATCACGAGATCGTGGAGAAGGCAGTAGCCCTCATTACAACTGCTGTTAATTCGGCAGGTTTCTGTATTGCGCCTGAAAAAATTCAGAAAACATCACCATGGAAATATTTAGGCTGGCGCATCACAGCCCAGACTATCATTCCCTAGCCCTTACAAAGACAAACTGATGTGAAAAATTGACACGATGTACAAAAATTGTTGGCATCAATTAACTGGGTCCGAGCGCTGTTGGGTATCTCTAATGCAGATTTGTATCCTCTTTTGGAACTACTGAAAGGGGATTCTGATTTACGCTCTCCCCGCAGTCATGGCTCTGAAGCGGCTAGTGCCTTGCAAAAAGTTGCCGCAGCTAGCACTAACAGACAAGCTCATCAGTGTGCCCCAGAGTTACCTTTTTTTCTAATTATCCTCAACCCTGCTCGACAACCTCATGCGCTAATTTTTCAGTGGGATTTTCAAAGGCCAGACCCACTATTCATTATTGAATGGATTTTTTTGCCAAACCAGTTGACAAAGACAATCCTGACACAGCATGAGATGTTTGCTTCCCTGAGAATCAAAGCTAGGCAGCGCCTGCTGATGTTATCAGGGGCAGACTTTTCCTGGATTTGTTTACCCATGACAAATGTGTATTTACAATGGCTTGATCAGCAAGCAGATGCCTTTAGCATGGCATTGGCAGGCTATACAGGCAGCCTTACTTCCCACGCACCGTCACACAAGCTATTGAACCTCAATGTTCACTTCACATCCACACCAAAAAGAAGTGATCAGCCGCTGCAGGCCCTTACCAGATTTACGGATGGGTCTGGAAGATCACACAAATCAGTTATTTTATGGTGGGATAATCAACAGAAGCAATGGGATTCGGATATTGAAATTGTTTCTGGTTCTCCACAAACAGTGGAACCAGCTGCTGTTGTCCGAGTTTTTCGGAAATGGTCCACGCCTTTCAATCTTATTACCGACTCAGCTTATGTTGCAGGAATTGCTCAGCGAGCAGAAGCATCCGTATTACGCAATATTTCTCCCTCTTCATTGTTTATTTTGTTACAGGAACTTATTTTTCTTTTAGACTCCCGCACTCATCCTTCTTTTGTAATGCACATCCGCTCACACACATCTTTACCTGGTTTCACTGCAGAAGGGAAATTCAAGCTGATATGTTGACACTGTCAGTCCATGTTTTACCAGACCGAATAGCGCAAGCTAAACTTAGCCACTCCTTCTTTCATCAGAATGCTGGAGGTCTTACACGACAGTTTGGGCTTACCTCCCAACAAGCATCAAACATTATAGCGGTATGTCCCGACTGCCAGAGGCAATCTTTCCCATCAACAGCAGGGGGGGTTAACCCCAGAGATCTGCGGAGCCTCCAGCCATGGCAAATGGATGTCACACATTACCCAGAGTTTGGTAAGCTAAAACATATACATTCCTCAATTGATACTATGACCAGGCTATGGGGAGGCTATGGGGCAACTATGTGGTGACAACGAGGCAGCCATGGGGCAGCAGTGGGGCAGGTATGAGCAGGTATGAGGAGGTTATGGGGCCGCTATGGGGCAGAAGTGAGGCAGCAATGGGGCAGTAGTGGGGCTGCTATGGGGCAGCAGTGAGGCAGCTATGGGGCAGCTGAGAGAAGCCTATGGGGCGGCTATGGGGCAGCAGTGAGGCAGCCATGGGGCAGCAGTGGGGCAGTTGTGAGGAGGCTATGGGGAGGCTATGGGGCAGCTATGGAGCGGCTATGATGCAGCCATGGTGCAGCTATGGGGCAGCAGTGAGGGAGATACGAGGAGGCTATGGGGTAGCTATGGGGCAGTGAGTCAGTTATGGGGCGGCTATGGAGCAGCAGTTGGGCAGCTATGGGGCAGCAGTAGGGCATGGATGGAGCAGCAGTGGGGCAGGTATGGGGCTGCTATGAGGCAGCCATGGGGCAGCAATGGGGCAGCTATGAGGAAGCCATGGGGAGGCTATGGAGCAGCTGTGGGGAAACAGTGTGGAAGCCATGGGGAAGCAATGGGGCATCAGTGAGACAGCTATGGTGCAGCTATGAGGAGGCTATGGGGCAGCTCTGGGGCGGGTATGGGGAAGGAGCGGGGCAGCTATGGGGCAGCAGGGGGGCAGCTATGAGGTGGCTATGGAGCAGCAGTGGGGCGGCTACGAGGCAGTAGTGGGGCAGCTATGGCGCAGCAGTGGTACAGCTTTGAGTTGGCTATGGGGAGGCTACAGGGCACCTATGGGGCAGCACTGAGGCAGATATGGGGCTTCTATGGGGCAGCAGTCTGGTAGCTATGAGGAGGCTATTGGGAGGCTATGGGCAGCTATGGGGTAGCAGTGAGGAAGCCATGGCACAGTTATGGGGCAGCAGTGAGTCAGCTATGGGGATGCTATGGAGAAGCTATGGGGCAGATATTTGATAGCTATGGGGTAGCACTGCGGCAGCCATGGGGAAGGTATGGGGCAGCATTAGGGCAGCTATGGGGCAGCAGTGGGGCAGCCATGGGGCAGCTATGAGGACGCTATGGGGATGTAATTGGGCAGCTGTGGGTCAGCAGTGTGGAAGCCATGGGGCAGCTATGGGGCATCAGTGAGGCAGCTATGGGGCAGCTATGAGGAGGGTATTGGAAGGTTATGGGGCAGCAGTGGGGCGGCTATTGGGCTGCAGTGGGGCGGCTATGAGGAGGAAATGGGGAGCCTATGGGGCAGATACGGGACCGCTATGGGGCAGGAGTGGGGCAGATATGAGGCAGCTATGTGGCTTCAGTAGGGCAGGTATGGGGCAACAGTGGGGCAGGTATGGGGCAGCAGTGGGGCAGGTATGGGGCTACTATGAGGCAGCCATGGGGCAGCAATGGGTCAGCTATGAGGGGCTATGGGGAGGCTATGGGGCAGCTGAGGGGCAGCAGTGTGGAAGCCATGGGGCATCAGTGAGACAGCTATGGTGCAGCTATGAGGAGGCTATGGGGAGGCTATGGGGCAGCTGTGGGGAAAGAGTGGGGCAGCTATGGGGAAGCAGGGGGGCAACTATGAGGCAGTAGTGGGGCAGCTATGGCGCAACAGTGGTACAGCTTTGAGTTGGCTATGGGGAACCTATGGGGCAGCAGTGAGGCAGGTATGGGGCTGCTATGGGGCAGCAGCTGAGCAGCAATGGGGCAGCAGTGGGGCAGCTGTGGGGAAGCAGTGAGGCAGCCATGGCACAGTTATGGGGCAGCAGTGAGTCAGCTATGGGGAGGCTATGGAGAGGCTAAAAGGCAGCTATGTGACATCCATGAGATAGCAGTGTGGCAGCAGTGGGCCAGCTATGGGGCAGCAGTGGGGCAGCCATGGGGCAACTATGAGGAGGCTATGGGGATGCTATTGGGCAGCTGGGGTCAGCAGTGTGGAAGCCATGGAGCTGCTATGGGGCATCAGTGAGGCAGCTATAGGGCAGCTATGAGGAGGCTACTGGAAGGATATGGGTTAACAGTGGGGCAGCTATGAGGAGGTTAGGGGGCAGCAGTGGGGCGGCTATGAGGCAGTAGTAGGTCAGCTATGGGGCAGAAGTGGTGCAGCTATGAGGAGGCTATGAGGAGGCTATGGGGCATCTATGGGGAGGCTATGGGGAAAGAGAGGGCAGCTATGGGGCAGCAGTGAGGTAGCTATGGGGCAGCAGTGGGGAAGGTATGGGGCAGTAGTGGTGCAGGTATGGGGCAGAAGTGGGGCAGCTATGAGGCAGCCATGTGGCAGCAATGGGGCAGCTATGAGAAGGCTATTGGGAGGCTATGGGGCGGCTATGGGGCAGCAATGGGGCAGCAGTACCGTAGACATGAGGCAGTTATGGGGCAGCAGTAAGTCAGCGATGGGGAATCTATGGGAAGGCTATGGGGCAGCAGTAGGGCTGCTATGGGGCAGCAGTGGGGCACCTATGAGGAAGCTATGGGGAGGCTATGGGGCAGCTATGGGACAGCACTGAGACAGCAGTGGGGCAGGTATGGGGCAGCAGTAAGGCAGGTATGGGGCAGCAGTGGGGTAGGTATGGGGAAGCAGTAAGGCAGGTATGAGGAGGCAATTTGGAGGCTCTAGGGCAGCTATGGGGCAGCAGTGATGCAGACATGGGGCAGTAATGGGGCAGCAGTGGGGCAGCTATGTGGACGCTATGGGGTGTCTATGGAGCAGCTATGGGACAGCAGTGAGGCAGCAATGGGGCAGCCATGGGGAAGCAGTGAGGCAGCTATGGGGCAGCAGTGGGGCATGTATGGGGCAGCAGTGGGGCAGCTATTGGGGGACATGAGGCAGGCATAGGGCAGCTATTGGGGCAGCTATGAGGAGGCTATTGGAAGGCTATGGTGCAGCAGTGGGGCAGCTATGAGGTGGCTATAAAGTAGCAGTGGGGCAGCTATGGGGCAGAAATGGTGAAGCTATGAGGAGGTTATGAGGAGGCTATGGGGCAGCTCCGGGGCGGCTATGGGGAAAGAGTGGGGCAGCTATGGGGCAGCAGGGGGGCAGCTATGAGGTGGCTATGCAGCAGCAGTGGGTAGCTATGGGGCAGCAGTGGTACAGCTTTGAATTGGCTCTGGGGAGGCTATGGGCAGCTACGGGGCAGCATTGAGGCAGGTATGGGGCGGCTATGGGGCAGCAGTGGGGTAGCTATGAGCAGGCTATTGGGAAGCTATGGGGCAGCTATTGGGTAGCAGTGTGGCAGCTATGGGGCAGTTATGGGGCAGCCGTGAGTCAGCTATGGGGTGACTATGGGGAGGCTCTGGGGCAGCAGTGGGGCAGCAATGGGGCAGCAGTGAGGCAGCAGTGGGGCAGGTATGGGGCAGCAGTGGGGTAGGTATGGGGCAGCAGTGGGGCTACTATGAGGAAGCCATGGGGCAGTTATGAGGAAGCTATGGGCAGGCTATGGGGCAGCTGTGGGGCAGCAGTGTGGAAGCAATGGGGTAGCTATGGGGCAGCAATGAGGAGGTGATCGGAAGACTATGGGACAGCAGTGGGGCAGCTATGAGGTGGCTATAGGGCAGCAGTGGGGCGGCTATGAGGCAGTAGTGGGTCACCTATGGGGCTGCAGTGGTGCAGCTATGAGGATGCTATGAGGAGACTATGGGGCATATATGGGGATGCTATGGGGAAAGAGTGGAGCAGCTATGGGGCAGCAGTGGGGTAGCTATTAGGTGGCTATGGGGCGGCAGTAGGGCAGCTATGAGGCACTAGTGGGGAAGCTATGGGACAGAAGTTGTGCAGCTATGAGAAGGCTATAGGGAGGCTATGGGGCAGCTATGGGGCAGCAGTGGGGTAGCTATTAGGTGGCTATGGGGCGGCAGTAGGGCAGCTATGAGGCACTAGTGGGGAAGCTATGGGACAGAAGTTGTGCAGCTATGAGAAGGCTATAGGGAGGCTATGGGGCAGCTATGGGGCAGCAGTGAGGCAGCCATGGGGCAGTTATAGGGCAGCAGTGAGGCAGCTATGGGGCAGCAGTGGGGCAGTTGTGAGGAGGCAATGGGGCAGCTATGGGGCCGCAGTGAGTCAGCTATGGGGCGGCTATGTAGCAGCAGTGAGGCAGCTATGGCACAGCAGTGAGGCATCCATGGGGCAGTTATGGGGCAGCAGTGAGGCAGGTATGGGGCAGCTATGAGGTGGCTATGGCAAGGCTATGGGACAGCAGTGTGGTGGCGATGGGGCAGCAGTGAGGTAGCAATGAGAAGACTATTGGGAGGCTATGGGGCAGCTATGGGCTAGCTGTGAGGCAGCTATGAGGCAGCTATGTGGCTGCAATAGGGCAGCTATGGGGCAGCTTTGAGCAGGATATTGGAAGGCTATGGGGCAGCAGTTGGGCAGCTATGAGGTGGCTATGGGGCAGCAGTGGGGCGACTATGAGGCAGAAGTGGGTCACCTTTGGGGCAGCAGTGGTGCAGCTATGAGGAGGCTATGAGGAGCCTATGGGTCAGCTATGGGGCGGCTATGGGGAAAGTGTGGGGCAGCTATATGGCAGCAGAGGGACAGCTATGAGGTGGCTATGGGGCAGCAGTGGGGCGGCTATGAGGCAGTAGTGGGGCAGCAGTGGGGCTGCAGTGGTGCAGCTATGAGGTGGCTATGGGGAGGTTATTGGGCAGCAGTGGGGCAGCTATGAGGAGACAATTGGGAGGCTCTGGGGCAGCGATGGGGCAGCTATGGGGTAGCAGTGAGGAGGCTATGGGGAGGCTATGGGGCAGATATGGGACAGCACTGACGCAGCTATGGGGCAGCAGTGGGGCAGCTATGGGGTTGCTGTGAGGCAGCCATGGGGTCGCTATGGGGCAGCTATCTGGAGGCTATGAGGAGGCTATGGGCCAGCTGTGGGGCAGCAGTGTGGAATCTATGGGGCAGCTATGGGGCATCACTAACGCAGCTATGGGGCAGCTTTGAGGAGGCTATTGGAAGGCTATGGGGCAGCAGTGCAGCAGCTATGAGGCGGCTATGGGGCAGCGGTGGGGCGACTATGAGGCAGAAGTGGGTCACCTTTGGGGCTGTAGTGGTACAGCTATGAGGAGGCAATGAGGAGGCTATGGGGCATCTATGTGACGTCTATGGAGAAAGAGTGGGGCAGCTATGGAGTAGCAGTAGGGTAGCTATGAGGTGGCTATGAGGAGGTGATGGGGCAGCAGTGGGGCAAATATGAGGCAGCTATGTGGTAGCTATGGGGCAGCAGGGATTTAGCCATGGGGCACCAATGGCGTAGCTATGAGGAGGCTATAGGTAGGCTATGGGGCAGCTATAGGGCAGCAGTGATGTAGCCATGGGGCTGTTAGGGGGCAGCAGTGAGGAAGCTATGGGGCAGCTATGAGGAAGCTATGGGGAGGTGATGGGCCATCAGTGGGGTAGCTATGATGTGGCTAAGGGGCAGCAGTGGGGCAGCCATGAGGTAGAAGTGGGGCAGCTATGAGTTGGCTATGGGGCAGCAGTGGGGCGGCAATGAGGTAGTAGTGGTGTAGCTATGGGGCAGCAGTGGTGAAGCTATGAAGAAACAATCAGGAGACTATGGGGCAGCTACGGGGCAGCAGTGAGGCATGTATGCGGCAGCAGAGAGAAGCCTATGGGGCAGCTATGGCGCAATAGAGGGGCAGCTATGGGGCAGTAGTGAGGCAGCTATGGGACAGAGGTGGGGTAGCTATGAGGAGTTTTGTGGAGGCTATAAGGTAGCTATGGGGCAGCAGTGAGGAAGCCATGGAGCAGCAATGGGGCAGCAGTGGGGAAGTTATGGGGCAGCAGTAGGGCAGTTATGGGGCAGCTATGGGGCAGCAATGGGGCAGCTATGGGGCAGCAATGGGGCAGCAATGGGGCAGCTATGGGGCAAGAGTGGTGCAGCTATGAGGAGTTTTGTGGAGGCTATAAGGTAGCTATGGGGCAGCAGTGAGGAGGCTATGGGGCAGCAGTTGGACAGCTATGGGGCAGCAGTTGGGCAGCTATGAGTTGGCCATAAGGAGGTTATGGGGCAGCAGTGGGGCGGCTATGGGGCAGCTGAGAGGAGAGTATGGGGCGGCTATGGGGCAGCTACGGGGCAGCTATGGGGTAGCAGTGGGGCAGCTTTGTGGAGCCTATAGGGAGGCTATGGGGCAGCTATGGAGCGGCTGTGAGGCAGCAGTGGGGCAGCTATGAGGAGGCTATGGGAAGGCAATGGGGCAGCTATGGGACAACAGTGAGGCAGCAGTGGGGCAGCTATGGGGGAGCACTGAGTCAGCTACAAGGCAGCACAGAGGCAGGTATGGAGAAGCAGTGGGGCAGGTATGGGGAAGCAGTGGGGCAGGTATATGGCGGCTATGAGGCAGCCATGGGGCAGCTATGGGGCTGCTATGAAACAGCCATGGGGCAGCTATTAGGAGGCTAGTAGAAGGCTATGGGGCAGCAGTGGGGCAGCTATGAGGTGGCTATAGGGCAGCAGTGGGGCAGCTATGGGGCAGCGGTGGTGCAGCTATGAGGAGGATATGAGGAGGCTATGGGGCAGCTCTGGGGCAGCTCTGGGGCAGCAGTGGTGCAGCTATGAGGAGGATATGAGGAGGCTACGAGGAGCCTATGGGTCATCTATGGGGTGGCTATGGGGAAAGTGTGGGGCAGCTATGGGGCAGCAGTGGGGCAGCTATGAGGCGGCTGTGGAGCAGCAGTGGGGCAGCTATGAGGCGGCTGTGGAGCAGCAGTGGGGCGGCTATGAGGCAGTAGTGGGGAAGCTACGGGACAGAAGTTGTGCAGCTATGAGGTGGCTATGGGGAGGCTATGGGGCAGCTAAGGGGCAGCTAAGGGGCAGCAGTGTGGAAGCCATGGGGCAGTTATAGGGCAGCAGTGAGGCAGCAGTGGGGTAGTTGTGAGGAGGCAATGGGGCAGCTATGGGGCCGCAGTGTGTCACCTATGGGGTGGCTATGTAGCAGCAGTGATGCAGCTATGGCGCATCAGTGAGGTAGCTATTAGGAAACTATAAGGAGACTATGGTGCATCTATGGGGCAGCAGTGAGGCATCCATGGGGCAGTTATAGGGCAGCAGTAAGTCATCTATGGAGCAGCAGTGGGGCAGGTATGTGGCAGCAGTGGGGTAGCTATGGGGCTGCTATGAGGCAGACATGTGGCAGCTATGGGGCAGCTATTAGGAGGCTATGGGGAGGCTATGGGGCAGCTGTGGGAAAGCTATGAGGTGGTTATGGGGCAGCAGTAGGGCGCCTATGAGGCAGTAGTGGGTCAGCTATGGGGCAGCAGTGGTGCAGCTATAAGAAGGCTATGAGAAGGCTATGGGGCATCTATGGGGCGGCTATGGGGAACTAGTGGGGCAGCAGTGGGGCAGATATCGAGCAGCAGTGTGGTAGCTATGGGGCGGCAGTGGGGCGGCAGTGGGGCAGCTGGTTCCCCCCGCCCCTGTTGTTGTATTCCCCGCCCCTTCATGGAAGCCCACCAATGAGGATGGGCTGATCCCCGCCCATTTTATTGTAACACCGCCCCTTTTGCCCCCCCCGCTTGTTTCGGGGTCCCCGCGCTGACTTGTTCTCGGGCTGCATCCTCCCGTGGGTTTTCTGGATGTCGATGAGCTTGTGCTCGCTGCTGGAGCGCTCCTCCTGCGGGGGGAGTGGCGGCCTCAGCCCCATTCGCCCTCTCCACATCGACAGCCCCGAAGCCACAACCCCGACCCCACATCTGCAGCCCCAGCCCCATAACAGAGCCCCCAGACCCATAACTGAGCACCCGGACTTAGAACCGAGCACCGAGCCCCATTAGCCCCAACCCCTGCCCCACATCCCCGTCCCCCACCCAACTCCGCCCCACCCCACCCACACCCTATTCCCCCCTTCTCCCTCCGCCACCCCACTCCCCCCCCCCTTTCCCCTCCCCCACCTGCGTGTGCGCGAGCAGCCGCTGTAGCTCCGCCAGGAGCTCCACGTTGCGCGACCTCCCCCCGCCAAAGCCATGGCCGAACAGCCCCACCCCCACTGCGCGCGGCTCTGGGAATAGCACTACGCGTGCGCCGGTCCCTGAAGCCGGAAACGGAAGTCCCCCCCCCCTCGGAAATAAACGGAGCGGTGGAGTGCTATGGTGGTGGCGGCCGCGGCGGCGGCGGCACCGTGGAAACCGCGAGTTGGAGCGGCAGCGGCGACAGCGGCGGCTCCGTTGCCGTGGGAACCGCGGGATCCGCGCTTTGGAGCAGCGGCAGAGGCGTTGGCGGCGGCTGTACCGGACGGAACTGTGAGCTGTGGGGGTGGAGCCGTGGGGCCGGGCAGGGGCAGGGGAAGCGGGGGAGGGGAGGGGCGGGGCAGGATTCCGGGGCCGCGAGGCGCTCTCTTTTTTCCCCTAACACTTGTAAGGGATCTGGATTCTTGTCGCTTTCCATCTGATGCTGGCAACGCATTCCTTCTCCCGGTAGCCCTTTGCACATAGCAAATTCTAGCTCTATTACAATTCTATTACATCAAGATAGTTAAAACTGGCATCTTTAAATGGACGTCTGCAAAACTCAGCTCTGAACCATTTAGGATGTTGAAATGTTCCACAGAATTTCTTAGAGTGGCTTCCAATTGCTGCACGTGTCACTGCTGTAACTCCCAGTGTAACAGATGACAGTGTGGGTAAAAAGCCTTCTCAAAGGAGCTGTGCAGGTCTGATCTGGCTTTTCCTACTCTGCATGTAGCTGATCTTCTGGGATTGCTGTGTGGGTTCATTGCAGTCTTCTAGACTAGTGGAAGAAGCTAGAGAAGCTCTTGAAAGTGAAACTGCTGACAGAAGTGGATGTGTGTGGGAATAATGTGTAGGTGGTTTTGAATCCCTGTCAGGGAGGGATCTGAGCTGGAGATGTCCAATCTGCCTTCTGCCTGGAGTGCTTTGAATTGCTGAGTGTCTTAGCTATGGAAGCAAAATGTACTTTATAGATCGCTCCGTTTCTGTTTGGTTCCGTGGCAGGCTCAGAACTTCTCAGTCTGCACGGCGCCTGTTCAGTCGGGAACAGTGAAAATGTTCTCGTAGATGTCTTGCACTGGATGCAGATAAGCAGTGTGGTTTTGGAAGGTTTTCTTCCAGATTCCCAGAGGGTTTGGAAAGCAGAGCAGCAGTAAGTATTGAGAATAGCAGTCCTTAAAATGAGCATTTAAGGGTTGTTTCTTTGGAAGGATCTAAAAGAAACCGTCTTGTAGAAGCTCAGAGGGTGGGTGCAATTCTGATAATACAGTGCCATGGCTTTGTGATTTTTGGTATTGGTATTCCACATCATGACGTCATGTGGTGCGCTGGGAGTTGGAGAGTTAATGCTCCAGCTCCGTGGGTCATTGATAGTTCTGGGTATGCCTGTCTCAGAAGAGAAGAAGAACTCCATTCCTCAGAGCACTGTGCGATGCTTTGCATTGTTCCGTGTTTCCGCTCAGAGGGAAAGATCAAAACTGTCTGCGGTCACGGGACGCTCTCTTTCCTTTGGGATCACTCGGCAGTGGGTGCTCGCTGCCGTCTCGCCTTCAGCGTTAGCGTAAGGTTTTCTGTTTACCAGACATTCTCTTGCTCATTTTGTTTGATTCATTAGCTTCAATTCCACATTATATTGCATTCTATTGTGTTATTTTGCTTTCTGAGATCTTCTTTAGTAAATTAGCTTTCCTCCTCAGATCGTTGCCGCTGTTTGGTTCCTAGGCCCATCTCCCTTTTCCCTTTCCCCCTTCCCCTTTCCTGGGCCGTGGGTCCGTGGGTCCCCCGCACCAATTGTCGCGGAACCGGGCCGATCCAGCCCGGTAAACCGTTGACATACAGAAAGGGACGAATTTGGCTGTTGGATTTCTTTTTTAGATATCTTTAGGCTAGTCTGCTTAAGATTTGGTGCTCACTTTCCAAAGAACATCGGCTGACGTGGTGCTGTGCTTTGTTCAGGTGCTCCGTTGCTCGTAACTTTGAGCAGTAAACGTCCCTGCAGTGTTACTGTACCTTGTGAATGGATTCTACTCTCATTCAGCATTTTATCGGTGTTAGGATAGCAAAACTCGAAGTGATATGCTCTCAATCTACTTCCGTGTTCAAAGTGATTAGTAAATAGATGCTTGAAACACTTTTCCAGGCTCTTCATGATCTGTTATTGGTATCGGAAGTAGAAGAAACTGAAGTTTTCCAGATTTGTCTTGAACGTTGGAATCCTCTACTGCTGAGCTCTGCAGGGAAAGTCCGTTCTCACCATCTGCTTCTCCACTGCTTTCTGGAAGTCAGCGCTTTGATGTTCCTCCAAGGAGACAGCTTTGTTTGCCTGTATTATCCAAGGTAATCCACGCTTCAGTACAAATACTGTGCAAGTTTGGACACTGCTCCTAAATTCAGAGGCTTCTCTGTGTAAAGGATGACTTGAGAGAGCTTCCCTTGCTTTGGGTAATTGGGAATTGATTCAGCGCACTATGAATAGTCCCGCTTATAAACATCAAAGAAAAGAATACACATCTGTATGGTTTATTTAAATGTAGCAAACCTATTTTCTCCCATGTGAGCAGCTCAGAAGCTTCGTGGTAACTTGGTAATAGAATTGCTGTCTAGGATTTGTGTAGTAGATCTGCTAAATCTTGCTAGCAGTTTCTGTAAGTAATGGTTTCCAGTGTGGATCGTACCGGGGTTCATGCAGATGGAGCTGACTGCTGTTCAGAGAAGGAGGATAACTTGATATTTTATTCGATGACTTGGTCTGGAGGAGTTGTGTTTTCTCCTCAGGAATGAGACTTAAAAAACCAGGCAGTTTACCGTAGCATTAAAAACAGATGCATTGTTACAGACTCAGTTGTAGAAGAGCTGCAGTGCCAATTAAAGGGCAGGTGTTTGAGGAGAAAACGTGCTTGTGTTGAAAAGATCTTTAAGACATACATCTTCTGAAGCTCTGGACGGTATGATACTTGTTTTAAATAACTCTGATTCTTGCAGAGATAGAGATCAGCTGTACTCTGAATGGGTTTTTAGTTAGCGTATCGCTTCAGAATTTGTCCTTCCCATTTGCTTGTGTATGAGATGGCCTGAGGAAGTGCAGGACACACACCTTTATTTTCACGTCACAGTGCAGTCCAGTTGGAGCTCCCCTTTGTAACGTTTAGGTTCGATCGCTGATGGTTGGCAGTATGGCTAAACCTGAGGAGTTCTCGTGGTGGAAATGGTCAAGGGGACGTAGTACGAGAATTCAGGAAGGATACAGATTCCATAACCTTCTACAGAAATATGAGAGAAGCATTGGGTAAGTGGCGAGAACTGCTGTCCTGTAGGTCCGTGCGGCTGCACCAGGAGCATGCGTGCAGCAGGGTTACGTGGGGGGCAGGGGAGAAGGGGAATCTGAAAGTCATCGCATCTCTCAGCTGTAGGGTCAGTTCATGAGACTTCAGTGAGAACATTCTTCTTTTAAACGCAAACAGGGGAAGAAAGCACTGAGTGTTTGTTAACGGCTTTATGAATGAAAAACGCACATTTTTGTATTCTCACTGCTGTGCTCGTGTGTTTTCACTGCTGTACTTGTGCAGTATAGTTAACAGTAGATTTATTCTGATCTCTATGTTTTTAGTGTTAAATCTCCTCCTTACTGTACTGAAACTGCTTCAGCATATTCTCAGCCTTAGCGATGTTTCCAGATCCAGTGTATGGAGTGACAGGAAAAGTGGCACTGTAAAAATCCATTGCTGAATCTGACCCTAATGCTGCACTAGGGAGGGATCCAACCAGAGATCCTTCCCTGGTGGTGGTCAGCCCTTCAATGGGGTCATGGGAGAGGTGGAGTCAAACTCCACCCCTTCCAATCACACTCACTTGTGCCCCTGCAGCTGACTCAGTGCTGGCCTCAGGTGATCAATCAGTGGTTCAGGCCGTGATTCAACAGTTCCCATGCACGTGGTTTTATGATTTTTGTTGTATTGTTGATATTCCACATCATAACATCATGTGGTGTATTGGGAGTTGGAGAGTTAATGCTACAGCTCAGTGGGTCATCGATAGCTATGGGTATGCCTGTCTCAGAAGAGAGGGAGAACTCCATTCCCCAGAGGACTTTAGGATGCTTTGTATTTTTACGTGTTTTCCGCTCAGAGGGAAAAGATAAAAACTGTCTGCAGTCACGGGATGCTCTCTTTCCTTTGGGATCGACTCAGCAGTGGGTGCTCGCTGCCGTCTCGCCTTCAGCGTTAGCGTAAGGCCTTCAGTTTATCGGACACTCTCTCTTGCTCATTTTGTTTGATTCATTAGCCTCAATTCCTATTATATCGTGTCATTTTACTTTCTGCTATCTTATTTAGTAAACTAGCTTTCCGCCTCGGATCGTTGCTGCTGTTTTGTTCCTAGGCCCATCTCCCTTTTCCTTTTCCCCCTTCCCCTTGTCTGGGGTGTGGGCCCGTGGGTCCCCTGCCTCAGTTGTCACGGAAGCGGGCCGAACCGGCCCACAAACCGGTGACACCCCTCCTTTTCTCCAGACTAAACAATCCCAGCTCCCTCAGCCGCTCCTCGTAAGACTTGTGCTCCAGACCCCTCACCAGTTTTGTTGCCCTTCTCTGAACACGCTCCAGGGCCTCGATGTCTTTCTTGTAGTAAGGGGCCCAAAACTGAACACAGTACTCGAGGTGCAGCCGCATCAGAGCTGAGTCTAGGGGATGATCACCTCCCTGCTCCTGCTGGCTACACTATTTCTAATACAGGCCAGGATGCCATTGGCCTTCTTGGCCACCTGGACACACTGCCCGCTCATGTTGATGCCCGGCTCAACCAACACCCCCAGGTCCTTTTCCTCTGTACAGTCTTCAAGCCATTCTGCCCCCAGCCTATAGCATTGCATGGGGTTACTGTGGCCGAAGTGCAGCACCCGGCACTTGGCCTTCTTGAACCTCGTCCCGTTGAGCTCAGCCCAGCTGTTCAGCCTATCCAGATCCCGCTGAAGGGCCTCCCTACCCTCAGGCACATCGACACATCCTCCCAGCTTGGTGTCATCCGCAAACTTACTGAGGGTACACTCAATCCCCTCGTCCAGGTCATCAATAAAGATATTAAACAAGATGGGCCCCAATACCGACCCTTGGGGGACACCACTCGTAACGGGACTCCAGCTGGACTTAACTCCATTAACCACTACCCACTGGGCACAGCCCTCTAGCCAATTCTCGTGAACCTGTCCACACCACGGGCTGCCTGTTTCTCCAGGAGAATACCGTGGGAGACCGTGTCAGAGGCTTTGCTGAAGTCCAGGTAGACTACATCAACAGCCTTTCCCTCATCTACCAGTGTGGTCACCCAGTCGTAGAAGGAGATGAGGCTGGGCAAGCACGAGCTGCCCTTTGTGAACCCGTGCTGGCTGGGTCTGATCCCCTGGTTGCCATGCACATGCCGTGTGATCTCCCTCAAGATCAACCGCTCCATAACTTTCCCTGATACCGAGGTCAGGCTGACAGGCCTGTAGTTCCCCGGATCTTCCTTACGGTCTTTCTTGTAGATGGGAGTCACATTGGCAAGCCTCCAATCTTGTGGGACCTCTCCAGATGACCAGGAATGCTGATAGATGGCAGAAAGCGGCTTGGCAATCACCTCTGCCAGCTCCCTCAGCACCCTTGGGTGGATCCCATCTGGTCCCATGGACTTGCGGCAGTTCAGATGGAGGAGCAGGTCTCTGACTGTCTCTGCTAGGATCACAGGAGGTGTATGATGCGCTTCCTCCCAGACTTCCGGATCAGGGCAAAAAGTATCCTGAGGTTAACTGATCTGTCTATTAAAGACAGATGTGAAGAAGGCATTGAGAACCTCAGCCTTTTCCTTATCCTCCGTGGTTACATTCCCTGCCGCATCAAGTAAAGGAGAGAAATGCTCCTTAGTTCTTTTACTGTTAATATATTTGGAAAAGGATTTTTTGCTCTCCTTTACTGCAGTAGCCGGTCTAAGTTTGAGCTGGGCGTTTGCATTTCTAACTTCCTGCCCGTATTGGAGGGGAGCAGAGGCTTGCTTTACATGTGGAGTAAGGAAGGAAAGGATGGGAGAAGGATCTTGTGAACTGAGGTGGGAAGTGGGTATTTAGTCATTGGAAACCCATTTTGAACTTTTACTACCTGCTAGTTCTGAACGCTGTACGTTTTTGGTGAGTCTTCTTTAACTTTCTGTTTGACTTCTTGTTTTTCAATCAGGTGCATCCGTTCTATGGAGCAGTAGGATACATGATTGGGGCGCTGACAGACCGGACTGTACAGGAGCATCTGATAGAAAAACA
Organism: Callipepla californica brunnescens; assembly: GCA_023055505.1. Lineage (NCBI taxonomy): Eukaryota > Metazoa > Chordata > Aves > Galliformes > Odontophoridae > Callipepla > Callipepla californica. The sequence goes on along the minus strand of JALIRH010000053.1, from coordinate 2,656 downwards.
CATGCAGCTCCCTAATCCAGTATGGGACTGCAGAATTCAGCAGGCAACAAAAGTCAGACCATACATTTTGTGTATTCAACTAAAGTAAAACTGCTGAATGTTTGTTGTTATTACATCTTTTTTTTTTACCTGTGGAATGAAGTGAACTTGGCTGTGCTGAACTTTTATAAAGCAATGGTTGATCTGGCAGTAGAAGTGTTGAAGGAGACCTAAACAATTGAGACTGTTTTAAATCCAGTTGAAGAACTTGACAGAACATGCTTTAACCCAGCGTGTAAGATAAACACGTGAAAGTGACCGTTTTTGTATTAGAAGATAAATGGCGTTTTCATTGACTGAATGGTGTTAGCTCAGTTCTTTTCCACAGAATGTTGATGTTCTGAAGGATCCTGAAGCCGTTACGCAGCTTGGTAGCATTCTGAAAAGCAGCGTAAGGGCATGGAAAGCAGCTGGCCGCCCCTTTGTGATTCAGCTGGGAAGAATTGATTTAGATATGCTGAATGTGTCCAAGTGCCCAAGTGAAAACATGTCTGCAGCTCTTGAGGCTGACGGTAAGAAATTCCACGTTCTTCCTAACAGCGGGATGGGCAGTGCACGTAATCAGGTTGTGAATTTGCTGGGCTTATCTCACTGTGTGTCTGTTGGTGGTGGTGGTTTTTGTTGTTTCTTTGTGCGTGCGTTTGGGCAAGAGAATGCCTGAAAATGTGCTTGCTTAGGTTCTTGTTTTTGTTAGCCAGATGTTTTGTTCAAAGAAACTCTGATTCCGGAAGGAGGAAAGCTCTTCAAGTGTGAGTTTAGGAAGGGTACTGGAGACTGGTGACTAATAGCAGTCTTGTGGAGACACAGTTGTAAGTTCTGACTTAATCGTTCTAGATAAGAAAAGACCCTAGGACGTTGGCAGAGTTTTGGTTTGGTGATATTCTACTACTGAAAAAGCTTCATTGCAGAAGTGTAACTTCAGTGAAGGCGCCTCAGATTTGTCATCAACTAGACTGGTAATCACTGAGGAGGAATTAGGAGCTACCCAAGTTACCTAACCACTGTTACCTGGAAAAAATTGGGTCTATGATATCGAAGTAGAATGTGCTGCTGTAGCATCCCTTGACGAATGAAGTGACTTGGTTATTGGAGCAGTGTTATGACAGACTTTCTTACCCATGCAATCAATACACCTTGACGTAGCTTCTCAGAACTTAATGCATTCTTTTGATTCTGCAGCTCTAATTGCCAGAAGGTGCTTAAAACAAAAATAAAACACGCCGACAGAAATAGGAAGCAGTTGCTAGGACTTGTAGTCGTGACATTTTACTCGAGCAACAGCCATTGAGATGGCACTTGGCTCAGAGTGTGTTCTCACAGCTGTTATCTCTGATGGCAGCAGGAGCAGTTCTGCCTTTGTTTCCCTGGCTGCAGTCTGGTGAAGTTTTCCTTGGATGTACTGTTATGATTGTGTGGCTGTGCACTCAGTTAGGGCAAGTTCTACTGACGAGACTTACATGGACTTGGACGTGAGAAAATGAAGTAAGAATTGGGCTCCTTGTAGTAAAGACAAGTTGGAACAGTTATGTTTGTGACAAAATCAGGAGCGTGCTTTGGAACACTGTATAGGTTGGTTCTTGTCATCACGCAGCGAGAACCAGAGGTAAGCATGATCCTGAGAGCTGAAGGAGCATTCCCTTCCTTGAAAAAGAAGCTGCAGCATTGTTTCTGAGTTGTGCTGGCAGAGTGTGCTGTCAGCAGTAGCAGTGGAATACTAAATTGCAACTTGGATCCATGGAGCTGAAGTAATGGGAAAATGGTTTTAATCTGCATAACATGAATGAGAGATCTTCCTTCTTTGTCATTTGGGTATAACAATGAAACATTCTAAATCTTCTGGGACGAGTTGAAGGGAATCTGTTTGTTGACGCATCTTAACCCAGATTCAGTGCAGCTTTGCTACCTTTCAGGCAAAGTGGAAATCAAGCAGCCCTTGGTTAGAAGGATGAGGACTGTAAAAAGGGAAAGTTTAGAACTGATTTCTGGCTGGGTGAGCACGTCCAACGATCCTCAGATGGTAAGTAAATATGGCATACAAAGAGTTGATACGACACATTCAGGAGGAACTCTGCTCTTTTGCTGCAGTGCAGTTAACACTGTTCTGTTCACAGGAAGTGGCTTCAGAACTGCAGTATCTGCAGGAAGGATGATGAGCTGTGATCATACAGGGGTAGGCCTGAGCTGTGTTTTGAGTGTTTCAGGTAGTGTCAGCTGAGAGCAGTCCTAAGGGGAAGCAGGAAGGTGTAAGAGAGCCCTCAGGCAAGCACTGCTGGATGAACACAGTGTGTGGGAAGCATGTGGACGTGTAAGTTCATTTTTAGCTTCTTTCCCAACTGCTGTGTAATTGTGTGAGGCTTTGCTGGGTAACTGCACTGCTCTAACCATGTCTTGCTTTTGATTTAGGTTGCTGAAAACTTTGTTCCTCCCTTGTTGGGTGCCGCTCTCCTTGACTACCAGAGAAATGTTCCAGCTGCTAGAGAGCCTGCAGTACTGGGTGCTGTGGCTGTGGCTGTAAACAAGCTGGGTGGGCACATCGCTGCTGAAATACCTCAGATCTTTGATGCTGTTTTTGAGTGCACGTTAAATATGATCAAGAAGGTATTTGTATGTAAATTTT